>VXBW01008329.1:287132-304329 GCA_013400375.1 Thinocorus orbignyianus
AGATCATCAAGTTCCAACCCCCCTGCCATGGGCAGGGACACCTCTCCCTAGAGCAGGTTGCTCAAAGCCCCATCCAACCTGGCTTTAAACACTTCCAGAGATGGGGCATCAACAACTTCCCTGGGCAACCTATTCCAGTGCCTCACCACCCTCACAGGAAAGAACTTCTTCCTAATATCTAATCTAAATCTCCCCTCTTCCAATTTAAAACCATTACCCCTCATCCTGTCACTACACTTCCTGACAAAGAGTCCCTCTCCAGCTCTCCTGTAGGCTCCCTTCAGATACTGGAAGGCTACTATCAGGTCTACCCGGAGCCTTCTGCAGGCTGAACAGCCCCAGCTCTCTCAGCCTGTCTTCATAGCAGAGGTGCTCCATCCCTCTGATCATCTTGGTGGCCCTAAATGAACCGTGGTGTAACCGAGGGGGGTTACTGCTGAGGAAAAGGGGACTCAGAAGGAGACACCGCATTTCTAGCAAACGCGAGCACTGAGGAGAGCGGTTGTTTCTGATTTCTTCCCGTAAGATCTGGTTGCAGAATTAAAATGAGCCCCAGGTTACCCTGGGTCAGTGCCCGTGTGAGGGAACCACTCTTATCTGCTTGTCCTTTGCTTGACTAAATACACCTACAATACAAACGACCAGACGGTGTCTCAGGAGAGGCCTGTGCCTGTGCTGCAGTGCACACAGCTACTGTAGCACCATCCATTTTCAATTAAAAAAAAACAACAAACCCCTGCCTGATTTGTTGCAAGAAACAAATGAAAATAAATTACCACCTCATGTTGCAAACACCTCTCCAGTGAACTGGGAAGCCGACAGCCCAGGTAACCTGTTTGTTTTTCACCAGGGCCAGTGTGGTGGGCATGCTGTCCTGAGGCAATGGGCTGCTGGTGCCACGATAAGCCCCACTCCACTGTTAATTTATCCCTTCTTCTCCCAAATTCTCCTCTTTTACCACTCTCATCCCCTCCCAATAAACAGCCCATAGTTGTTTATCTCCTCCTTATATGCCCTGGTTTTACAGATTTTGTAGTCTATTTGGCATTTATGATAGCAGCTGCCCTAAGAGTTTATCAGTTCTAGCAAAGTCACACCTCCTTTCTGTCCTGCTAGGTGTGCCGCCTGCTCACACACCGCCCCTGGACTGCTGGAGCTGTTATCCAGGGATTTGCCTTTCCATGATGCCAGTGATAGGAGGCAGGTTCACCGCCAGCAGGGCCCCTTGCCACAGCTGGGAGCAGCCGGGAACTGGGGCCATCGGCGGAGCCCACAGACCCCTGGGGAGGCCCTGCAGCCCAGGGCCCGGATCTGCAGCAGGAGAAGGTGCAGGTTAACCCAAGATCTGTGCTGAAGTAACCCAGATCAGAAGAAAACTAACACCTTTCAGCTTCTGTGCCACGCAATCAGTCACCATGTTGCTTTTTGTTCCTGAAGTAACATCTGGTGGAGAGGCTTGGGAAGTTTACTGTGTGGACCAGCAAAAAAACAGGCCAAACTAGACAACGCCCAGTAGAATCACAGAATCATAAAATGGTTAGAGTTGGAAGGGACCTTAAAGATCATCGAGTTCCAACCCCCCTACCCTAGTCAGGGAGACCTCCCAGCAGACCGGTTGCTCCAAGCCCCATCCAGCCTGGCCTTGAACTCCTCCAGGGATGGCGCAGCCACAGCTTCTCTGGGCAACCCGTTCCAGTGCCTCATCACGCTCACAGCAAAGAACTTCTTCCTAATATCCAAACTAAATCTTCCCTCTTCCAATTTAAAACCATTACCCCTTGTCCTGTCACTCCACTTCCTGACAAAGAGTCATTCTCCGTTGCCAAGGCCTCAACAGTGTCTATAGTAGGGTGTTAGGTACACAACTAGGAGAAAAAAAAATGTACACAGGACATTTTAAAGTATAGCTTGGAGACAGTAACCGTTGTGCTGATTTCACACCTGAAATAAAAATGTCTTCCTCCTCCCTGGAAATATTACCCCAAACCCCAGGCTTCTTACCTCGCACC
Organism: Thinocorus orbignyianus; assembly: GCA_013400375.1. Taxonomy (NCBI): domain Eukaryota; kingdom Metazoa; phylum Chordata; class Aves; order Ciconiiformes; family Thinocoridae; genus Thinocorus; species Thinocorus orbignyianus. Next base: position 289,142 of record VXBW01008329.1, read on the forward strand.
CTAGAGAGACCATTCTGTAAACACCACCTCTGATCCTGTTCCTTCATCCATACAAGGATATGGTTTGGATGAGTGAGCCCAGTTTACTGAATTATTCAGACTACTGTGTATTTTCATTTCTGATTACTACATGTCAACTGCAAATCTGAATTTTTTCCAGATCATTTAGAAAATATTCAACACAAATAATCCTCACAGACACCTCCCAGAAATACTCTGGGAGTATTACCCTACTGCACTTAGAATCTGTCAGTCAGCTGTGTCTTATTGATCCCGTATAGTTACTTTTTAAAACTAAATTAAATGCCTTGTGTTTTACTGCACCTACTCAGCACAAAACCACTTTGATTGTTCATTAGTATGAGCTTTTCTTCTTATAAGAGCATCTTGTACCAGCCTTTTTTTATTACTGCTTCGGATACATAGAACACCAGCTGTCAAGAGTGCTCAGTTCTCCCAAGCACTCAGCTTGTCCATTTTGAAAACTGGCACTTGCTTTCTTTCAGTCCAGGACCTTATCCTAAAATTTAATCAAAACTCTCTTTAGTGGAGAAGAGATCTCTTAGGCCAACTTACTGGGACTCAGCTTTAGCAAACGCTATCATTTCAAAGCACAGGGCATATGTGTTGGCAGAAACAATTTGACTGAAAACAGTTGGATGACGACTGAAGCTGCACCAGACAGACAGAGAATAGCAAGCCTATCAATCAGACAGATAGAATAAGGAAGACAAGAGTCAGCATTTTATTGGAAGCAAAAGTGTTTATGTTAATTTATCACTTAAAAAAAAAAACAAACCAAAAGTTTATGGCTGGCTGTATAACACTCAACAAATCTGTTAGCTGACGCTTTTCCTCTTCGTCACCTCAAGTCCAGAACATTTAACTGTCAAATTCTGTATTATTCTTCCCCAAGAAATACTCAGTAATTTTTGCAGTTAGGTTAGAGGCTGAGGGAGCTGGGGGTGTTCAGCCTGGAGAAAAGGAGGCTGAGGGGAGACCTTCTCGCTCTCTACAACTCCCCTGAAAGGAGAGTGTAGCCAAGGGGAGTCAGTCTCTTCTCCCAAGAACAGGCGATGGGACAAGAGGAACACCCTCAGGTTGCACCAGGGGAGGTTCAGATTGGAAACATGTTTACACGGACAGCGTTATTGAGCCTTGGAACGGGCTGCCCAGGGAAGTGGTCGAGGCACCATCCCTGGAGAGATTTAAAAGATGGGTTGACACAGTGCTCAGAGACATGGGTTAGTGATGTTTTTTTATGGTTTAGGGATGGTTTGTTACCAGAGTTAGGTTGACAGTTGGACTAAATGATCTTAAAGGTCCCTTCCAACCTAGAAAATTCTATGATTATATAATATGCTCTATCAGCATTTCACAAGTGCTAAAATCCATAAAGTAGAATATTTTGCTCCCCTTATGTATTACCTAACCATCTTGCACTACTGGAAGTTAATTTTATTCCTATTTGTCATACTGGTTCAATCTTTATGGTACTTGCAAAATGGTGACACTAAATCCTCACCTTCCTGGTATCCTCCCCCTGTATTACTAATTTAATGCCCTGCAGATGGCTCTAATTAATCACCAAAAAAAATCCCCACAAAACCCCACATTTCCTTCACGAGTTACCGGCAGTCCCACTTGTAAATATTCTCTTCCCAAAGAAACTGGTTTTCCCACGCAAAAAGCATTAGCAGCATTCAGTGGTGTATAACTAGATAGTTGTCCCCAGCATTACTTCTTCCTGTCATGGGGAAGAGTATCTCTACTGTAAGTTTTTCCTCAACTTGTCCTATAAGCATTTTGAAATGTTTTTACATGTAGAATTTACATTTTAGATCTTAACACATAAAAGGTGTTCAGGATCTTCAGGAGTTAGGTCTCTCTTTTCTCAAAACAATCACAATTTAAGCTATTTGAGTTTAAAAAAAAAAAACAGCTCACATGAAGCACTGAGTTTGAGAAGAACGACTCATCTGAAGTCAAGTTGACTTGACGACAGAAAGAGCTTCTACCAGCACTCACACAAAACTTTAGCTTTCTCTGTTCTCTAATAAGAGGCTGCAATTCAGCAACTTGGGGGGTTGTGCTGCATAGTTCAGCCAGACAGGTGGATCTGAAAAGACTGAAAGGAGCCAAGTTTAAGTCTTATCTATATTTTTATATCATCCAGGAAACACAAAGAACAATTTCATAAACATGTAATTCTAAAACATGCTAGGAAAGTGTCATTACATGCTTAATCCAGAAAACATATATGGCCCAAGCATAAAACATAGAACACCTCTAAAACATATTTGTGCATATGGTAGTTTTAAAAATGTTGAGATGAAATGTAAGGTGCCGGCTCTACAATATTAAACCTACTAAAGCTAATAATTTCAAAAAGAGCAACTAAGGATTAGCTTTGTGTTACCAACATCCAAATCTGTCCTCGGTATCAAAAAAACAGAACAAACTTCTGTAACAATCCACCTCCTGAGACCTAGTTTCAGCTTTTATATTACATGGTTCATCCTCGAAGAAGGTATAACCCGGAACAGAAGTCATACTGTCTAGAGGGTATATTAAATTCAGCAGCTAATACAGCATCCATCAATCAACAAACTCTTTTGAGAGCTGTCTGCTTTTGCAACGGATACAAAGGCACTTTGTAACAAGGGGTTAAGTTTCCTACTGGAAAGATCAACAAAGGCAAAACAGGAGAAACACTGGAATGAGTAAGACTCATCAAACCCCTTTCAAGAGACACTTTCCCTAGCATTTGCAGGGAAAGGATTCCCATGTAAGTCTCTAGTCAGCCAGAAGAACAGTCTGTCACCCGGAGAAAACTCCAGACACGCATGTTCTCATCTCCAGACAAAATATACAGGCTCAGCTGGGCCTCCTGAAGTGACAGAAGCCAATGGCCCATAGGCAAACTCTGAGTAACAGCAAAGGACTCCACAAGGAAAGAAAAAAACCAACCCAACAAACCAACAAAAAATCCAGACTGCATTAAGACAGTGCACTTCATCTGCTCTCCCTACCACCACCACCACTCACCTTCCAACTAAACTGGGACTGCAACTGAAGCTGACATATTCTTCCTATCCCCCTTCCCAGCCATTCAAGTTTTCTTTCCTTCCTTAGAAAAAAATTGCATGGAAGAACACAGTAGAGGGGAAAGCAAAGTGCATCAGCATTGTATCATAACTGTTAGACAGAAGGATGTTTTTGATTAATGCACATTGGTCTATAAAACCAGGGAAAAAGAGCCAAAAATACAGTTTCAGAAACAAAATAAAATTGTTCTTAACTACAAGTACAACTTCACTGCAAAGGCACATAGCGACACTGAGCCATCCTTTTCCCTTTTCCTCTAGAAGTGCCAAACTTCTTCCTATCCCAGAGTTTCCTACAAAACAATGCATCTGAACAGCACAAAACCAGCTGCTGTTGCAGGATGCCCACCCAAAACAGCCAGAGACAGCAACAGGCCCATGCTGCAAACACAGCAGCAACACGGAATGCTTTACACTGAGAAGCAACAACCTCTCACCAGGATTTCACCGGCCCAGGAGTAACACATGGATCTAATCCTCTTATTAGAATATACATTTCCAAATAAATTATGTTCTTACATAACTTTCCGTGTACCAATATAAATGCAATGGGTGTTATATCATTCTGCCTTTGTCTAGTTTTGGTTTTTTGGCTTCTTCGACTTTGTGATCAGAAAGCGTAGTTCTCCAGTCAAATTGCACGTGTCAAAAACTGGAAGTGCTGCACAATTTGTTCAGGAACATACAGAAAAATGCATTTTAATCCACATCCACATCTGGTTCATGGATTGTGATGTTTTCTCAATGCTGAGTCCATTTAATGCTCTTGAGGTCAATTCCATCCTGCACCATTTCCCAGAGGGGGCTATAAAGAAAGGAGACAAATATGGGCAACTAAAGCGCACAAGACATCAACAATAACCAAACAGACAATTTCATCAACTACACAAGAAATGAGGAGACAGTTATTGACCTATCTTCCCCTTCTGGAGGCAGCAGTTTCAGATGATTAGTCCTCAACTGTGTTCTCAGGCCCAAACATGAGAGGCAAGAGGGCAGAAGCTCCACTCACTTCCTGCTCCCACTTTGGGCATGAAGGACTCCTGTCTCTCAGAGAGCAAGCCCTCTCATTTGACGCTCTCCAGATGAGTCAGGAGTCTTTCAGTTTCACCAAAATAAAACAACTTCTCCATGCATAAACTCAGTAATACCATCTCTGCCTTAGAAACTTCTAGGGTACTGCCCTATTCATATTCTTTCCCTCAGAAAGGGAGGCTCTGGGAGAAGGTTTATAATCAGGTTTGTTTCCTTTTTAAGATCAGGTCCACTACTCACTCTGGCAATGCTGCTTGCTGCACACACAGAAACATTGCCACATTTTTGAAGCAAACAATTACTCTCAAGTAAATCCAACTCTTCAAATCATTATCATACCTAAAAAGTCTTTATGTTTAATGAGAACATAGCCCACCTCATTTCCCTCAGCCTCTTAACATGCTGTATGCACTTCTGCACTGTATAATCCACTTCTTCTTCTGTAGTGAAACGACCAATGCCAAATCTAAACCACAAGAAAATCATTAAGGATTAGAATAATGTGCATATGGAGGGGCGGCACAAATTCAACACCTACTTTCAGCAAAAATGAAAAATATTTGGAAGCATTAGGAAAGACCCCTCCACACACCTGATAGATGAGTGAGCCAAGTCTTCGTCTGTTCCAATTGCCCGCAGAACATAGGAAGGCTCCAGAGAAGCTGACGTGCAAGCACTGGGGAAAGGGAAGGCAGGGAAATTTCAAACTTTGGTTCATGTGCAGATGCTACACTGAAGTAACACTTGACTAATTTCCTCCAACAAAGAACAAGTCACTTACAGATATTTAATATTACTATGACTCTTTACAACTTGTATCAGCTTTCCCAGCCTCTTAGAAACCAGTGAATACAAGCAAGAAGAGTGGTATTTCTGCTGCTGAAGAAATAGAATGGAAGGGGCAGGAATTAGAGACCACTCATGGTAATAAACCAGGAACACGAGGTAAGAAGAGGTAACACAGTAAGAACAAACAGAATGTCCAACCCAAACAGCAGGAATGTAGACTAAGAGGTACCTCAAGTGAAGGCCGTGAAAAAAACAGACAAAGGAGCCAAGACAGAACTAACCAGAGAAGGTAACATACCAACAGGAACACAAAAAGTGAAAAAAGACATACAAGCTGCTGTTTGACAGCAGAACAAATCAATGAAAAATAGCACACAGAGGAATCCAGAGCAAGGTTATCTAGTTGTAGTGGTCAGTAGAGAACTTCCACCTTGAAGCAGCAGGCAAAACTGGTTACGCGTTGTTACTCAATTTTACAGGCAGCAACATGCAGCACAAACGGCAGAGAACAGAACAGAGCCTCAGAAGAGACATTACAGAAGTGTTCGGCTTAAGAGACAGTCATGTGGAGACTTGTTCTTCCTGTTCATAGAGCCAACATATTTCTATCTAAGATCTGATGACCACTTTGTTCTCAAAGGTGAGGAAGAGAGGGCATCTTCACACCCCATTGTCTTCATCACAAGCAGCAAGTTTGTCTCAGTAACAGAAACGTTTCTGCTCACTCCTGTAGAGTCAACAGAGCTCCATAAAAGCTTACTCAATTTTCTTGAATTGCATCACCAGCAATTAAAAGTCAAGGCAGGTAACCAGTCTGCAAGGCTGGCAGGTAGGAATTTCTAGGTTTGTGGGTTTGTTTAGTCTTTCCTTTCAAGATGAGTAAATTTGACCTTCATTTGAAGGGTGCCACTTCAGAGAAACATCACCTTAGAATGCAATCAGTGCCAGGCTGATTCATTAGCTGAATACACAAAAATGGAGCACTCCTTAGTTTGTTCTTCCCATTACCAGCTGTTACTTTCTCTCCAAAATATACTGCTATCCTTCCCACACATTCCACCTACCTTCCTGAAGACAGAGCCACATCTTTCAGAGCCATGAGAAGACTTTCCCCTTCCACGTATGCAAAAGATAAATTGATGCATCCTACACACAAATAAATGAAACGGGGAAAAAAACACTTTCCATCAATTGACATCCAGTGCAGATCCTACCCCACACTGCAGCACTTGCACAGTGTGGAGCTAAGTGGCCAGTCAGTTAACACTGAGGAGCCAACCAGTTGTAACGGGTTCAGGTTTGCTAACGTCACCTGGGTAGCGATGCTCTCTATCTCCATTCATAACCACATCAGGAACTTCATTCATTATTTTTGTAACCAGTCGTTCTGCCAGTTGTGAGATTCGCTTATGGTCATACTAGCAAAGAAAGCAGAAGAGAGACCAAAGTAATAAACACTGTACAGTTTGCCCCCACTGAAACTGTTTTGTGTCACCAGCCACTGAGTAGGTTGAAGTAGCTGAGTCTGGCCAGGCTAGGGAAAGGACACATCTGAAACTGAAGAGAAAACTGTCAAACTTTGCCTGCTCTAGCAACTCTTTTAAAAGAGAATTACCAGTTTGGTTCTAGCTAGCTCAGCCTTCAAAAATATTCCAAACCATCCAGAACGATCTATATGTACAAGCTGATAAATTGGTTTTCATAAAAGCACTGAGTTCTTTGTGTTTAAAGACAAGTTGGATACTACATAAGATGACACATTTTGCAAGACAAGAAAGGGCGTCTATTATGTTAAGTGCCCCTTATTTCCATAGGAGCTCTCAAATTGTACTACCTAGAGACAAAGGTCTGCAAATTACTGTGGACTCAGCTCTAACGACATGTTACATATGGAATGAGAACTGCCCCTTTGCAGTATCTCATTCTAGACTAAAATTGAGGTCACTTACATTAAAAAAAGTAGTAAGGTACAGCTCATACACAGAAACAGCCAGATGCACACATGAGACTCACACTTGTTTATATGTTTGAAAAATAAAAGCTATCTCAAATATTACTTGGTTTAGAAATGCCAAAACTCTGCCTGGCAAGGAATAGAATCCAGATCTGAGGCTCATGCAGAATTCAGGCTCTACAGGCTCTCCAGCTTCCAACAAGGCTCCTACAACCACTCAGCTCAGATGGTGGATCTCTCCCCATCTCCCAGTAACAGCTTGATCCTACGTGTACAGATACCTGACTTATGCACTCCACTGGCACTGTATTAAAGGATTTTTACATTCCAGTTGTAAGGAATGCGTCAGTGCCCACAAATAGATATAGCAGCACACAGAGGCTTGGACACCAGACCTAGCAAATAAACTTTACTATCCAAGCTAAGGAAAAAAAATAAGAATTCTTAGTTACAAAGCTGCAGTAAACTTGAACTTATATATACTTAGCAAGTATCACAATTGACGAGGAAGTCTTATTTGGTCCAATATATATTACATAAACATGATTCATTCCTTTTCAGAGATGCTGCAAATACATGTGTGCGGAATGGAGAGATGAGTACAAGCACCTAAAGCTCTACTTCACTAAAACTGTAAGCCTGTCCTAGAAAACCATGATTCAAACCACTTCAAGAAAAGAGACTTAAGAAAGTTGAAAATCAACTTCCAACTACTTAAAAACATCTTTGAAGATCTCAAAGCATTAATGTTTCTTTAATGTTATAACAGAATCAAATTTAACCGGAGTGCATGGACACAAAAAGACTGAAGAAATCTGAGACCTAGCTGGCTCTGTTATTTTCTGGAATCCAGGACAAATACCTTCTCCTACATACCTCCATCTCTTGCTGTGCCACCTTACACGCTGCCCCCAGGCCCACTGCTAATGGAGTGGGCACAGTCCCGGAGCGCAGTCCTCTCTCCTGGCCCCCCCCGCTCTGCAGGGGTTCCAGCCTGACGCGTGGTCGACGGCAAACATAAATAGCACCAACCCCTGGAAAACAAGGAAAGCCGTTTCAGTGTACACCCATAGTTCTGAAACTATGAAAAACGACTCCAAAGTTTGGAAATATCCCTTGTTTCCACAGTAAACACGTATTTGGACACTTCACTGGACAAAAATGTAGTGAATGCATAGAGAAGCATGGTGTTTTCTAGGAAATGGCATCTGTTCCAACTGTGCGCGTTCCTCTTCACTCAGGCTCCCAGAGCTTCAGCTGTGGGAGAGGCTCAGTTTCTCCCCGTGTGCTTTAGCCACCTAAGGACTCAGTACTTTCCTTAATTTTCACAATTCCGGTGCACAGCTGAAGTTAATCCCTCTGCACTGATGTTTTTATGTGCAGACATTGCATTCATTGATATTCCCTTACTGACTTCCAATTGAAAACTCCAGAACCCCTTTCCCTGGATTACCAGGCTAGCACCAGCCCCAGGAGTCCTCTTCCTTTCGTCTCATCTGGGAGACTCATCAGTGGTGTCAATCTCCAACAGAAAGATGAGATGAGCCAGTTTTGACAGCAAATTTCCCTCTCTAGTCTCCTCACCCAGCGACTTGGTTTCCATGTCTTCATCTGCCTTGGCACAGCTAACCAGTGACTGTCACCACAGGAGGAATGGTTGCAACTTCTGGTCATAATAAGTTGTGGAAAATTATGTCTACGATCTACCTAAAGTTATTGGATGAAAACTTAGTCCAGAGGTATGTCTCCAGCTCTCAGGAGAGCTCATACAGAAAAAGACAACACATTAAAAAAAGTAATTTTGCCTTCTGTTTCTAAATAGCACAGGGAATACAGTAAATCCGATCTCTGGTAACATCTGAACTCCCAAACAGTAGGTATGCATGCGATTTGGGAGCCAACTAGAAATCCACAGCCAGATTTTAAACCTCACTGAGCAAAGATGCACAAATGGGGTTGGAATTCCAGTTACCTTTTGATCTCCTTAGTCTCAACTTTGCCTTATAACCCAGTACTTTTGTTTCATCCATTTCAGCATCAACATTGCTTCACAGCAAGCTGACGACCCCCAAAAAGCTGCTCCTCCTAATGATGTCAGCATTACAACATACTGTTTCTTCCTTCAGTGAAGCCATGACCCAGCCCATCAGTACTGAAGATCCACTTAGTGCAGCTCTGAGTCTGGCAGCAGTGCCTTGAACTGCTCCAAAATCAGTACAATACCAGCCTTAGAGTAGTTTTCTACAGTTTAAGTAATACTCACTATGACAGACAGGTTGGACTTAATTACCTTAAGGTAGGCATGGAAATAACAATTCTCCAGAAAAGCACTTCAGTAAGTACCTTTGGGACCATAAATTTTATGGCCACTGATGCTCATTAGATCAATTTTCATGTCATTGACATCCATAGGAATTTTCCCAATTGCTTGTGCAGCATCTGTGTGGAAGAAAACCTTACGCTCACGGCAAATCTCACCTGTAATAAAAACACAAGAGCAAAAACCTCCATGTTATCTCATCTAATGGTTACGATTCCAAAATGATTCCAACAATGAATCTAAAGCATCAGTTCACAGCAGGGATCAGTTCTGAGGGGACAAATGAAGAAGTGGGTGCTGTCATGTTTCTTGTACAGTAAGTGCCTAAAGTTGTGTAGGGGCTACTCCAGGCAATGCCCAGATGGGCACAGACTGAGGCAGGTAAGACCACAGGGAATTTTTTCAGTTGAAAAGTTAAAAAGTCTTCTGCTGTTAAGAAGTCAGATTGTTTCCAAACTCACACCTACCAAGTTTAAGTACAAATGGCCGCATAGGAGATCCAAGTTTCCCCACAGGGATGACTCCACAGAGGGACAAATTAGGTTTTTCCTTTCTTTATTCTTTTCCTTCTCAATACCAGTCCACTGCAAGCCAGCCAAACTTTCAAGTTTGCATCTGCCAAGTATTTTTCCACCATTTCCTCTATTTTCCAAGTTTTGCAATACTGAGCTTCAGAAATATTCTCAGAATTGCCACTAGTCCTTGCACAGGCTAATTACTCCCACCTGAAGTCTCTAATCAAAGTTGTTGCACTCACAGCTAAAATACACTAGGAAACAAAATAATGTACAGCTCATAGGAAGTGAACTTAAGTATTATTATTTTTTGTCATCAAAAACCTCACAACTCATCTTCCACAAAATCCATTCCTAGCACAGTTGTATCCCAGACAAATCCTTTGCACAACAACTCAGCATTATCTTTCACAGAAGAAGTTGTCTCCCTGTGGTTCAGCAAGAACAGCATCCCCACTGCTCACACCAGGCCACGAGCCTCTCGCTAACAGAGCCTTAGGTGAACTCTGCACGGACCCAGTCCTGCCCCATCAAACCTGTTCTCAAGTGGTTATGAGAACTTACTGTGGGAACCAGAGCTCAGTACCAGGCAAATCTGTCACTGAAGCATGAGACAACAAAACCAGCCTGGACAATATAAGGACAGGAGGAAAATAAAGTCCTCAGGCATATAAGCACCTCAGTAGTGGTCAATTATTTGTCCATGAAGAAATATAAAGAGAAGTTGCCTGCCACAGCCTGGGAGAATACCCTCCAGAACCATGTAGCATAAGCTCCAGGGCAGAGGCCAAAGCCTAAAAATTATCTAAAAACTCAAACATCTTACGAAAGGACATTTTAGACACAAAGGGGATGGGGGAAGTGTTTTGTCACTGTCATGGGAAACATTATCAAGGAACCACAATGGGTGGGATCCAGGGAGCTGCATATGCAGGTCACCTGCTCACCCTGCTTCTCCAGCTCTGCCTTCACCTGCTTTGTTGGACTCCTTTGAGGTCCCTATCCCTCCATCTGCCCGCTCAAAGCCTGGCTCACCCTCCTATTCCAGAAACTTGGCTCTTTCCTGGCCTTCTGACCCCCAAGCCAATTTTTCACGACTGCGCATGCAACAGTGGGGGGAAGGGGTGTCTAAGTGTGATGTTCACCATCCCCTCCCACTCCAAACCCTGCACGTTTCTCCTCTTAAAACACTACAAGTGCTCAAAAAAACATTGCAGTATGTAAACTCCATTTGGCCAGTTATTCTGTGCATTTTTTTCATCCATCATACAATTTGGAATGAGACTAGAAACACTGCAGCTGATCTGTACTACAAGGCTATAATTGCTGAAATACTCACTGTAAAAGTACCCAATTTTGTCCTCGTTTCCCTTTTGAAATAAATTTTCATTTGTGAAAGAGCTATTTATTCCTTAACTATACTACACCTAATCTTTTGCATAAGGACCAGTTGGCTGTGAAAATACTAAGTCACATGAAGCAGAAGTGGCATCAGCTGGCCTCTGGAAGCCATGGTGTACTTACCAATGTCACGAATCGGCTGCTTTACTCCTATTTCATTATTCACAGTCATTACAGAAACCAAACTTGTATCTGGCTGGAATGCAGCCTCCAACTCCTGGTGAAATATTCAAAGAGATGGAAGTTGTGACTAACAGCAGATCCCCGTTGTGTACCTTCAACCTGCTGACAAATCTTAACCAGCAGCAGCTCCTTAACTAGTGCTTTATCAGCAAACCCCTTGGGTTCTGACAAACAGTCCTGGTGAGGGCACTAATCCAAGTGAACATGAAATTCTTGCAGGAAGAGGAGCACGATCAATAGCATTTCTGCACATCCCAGCCCTGGCACACACCACACCACCTGACTTGATTAAATCAAGTCAGTACAGGCTTGTGCTGTGTCTCATACATTCCTCTGAACTGTTTTCTTTAATGAATTCATCACCTATGGAACAGCTGAAGCCACATCTAGACAAGGCGAGGTTGGCTATAAAGGGTCTTGTATCCACTACATACAAGAAAGCATCATGCCAAGAAGGACTCAGAGAACATGACTAATGCTTCTGCACCTGCGGGCCTCACCCCTCACCCCACGCTCAGGCACACATCTCTCCAACCCAGCTAGAAGCAAAACTGATGCTGTCCTGTGTTACAGGACACAAACGATGAAACAGACAGGACTTCTCAATCCCAGGACTGCAGCCAGTGCACCCAGAGGGTCAGTTCATGGACAGCAATCAGAAGGGAGTGTTGTAATCACTGTGTCTGATGCCTTGAGTAGCTCAGGTCATGAAAATTCATCACTAACACCTGTATCAAAGCCAGCTCCATCCTAGTCACGTACTGGGCTCTTTACAGGGTATGTGAGAGCTCCATCTACATGGGAAGGAATGACAGATGGTGGGATGATAGATTGATGTTTCGGTTGAGAAAAAGTCTCAAGCACCACACAGACCAGAAAATCCTTCTCTGACTGTGACAGAGATTTGACTGTGACTCTCATTCTATCTTGTGACATTTATCATCCTTTCCTCTTTATCATCAAGAGCACACAAGGTCCTCTTTAGCAACAACATGAAGCAAGAACCTCTTCTATTTTCACTTTCTTTCTGTCAGTAAACAACATACCTTCAAATCGATGAGCCCATTTTTTTTAACAGGCAGATACGTGACCCGAAAACCTTCTGTCTCCAAGGAACGGCAAGAATCCAACACACACTTGTGCTCTGTTTGTGTAGTAATGATGTGTTTTTTTCTGGATTTATAGAACCTTGCAACACCCTGTCAGGCACAATCCACCAACAAAGAAACTTGCCGTTAGACCACTAAAGAAAGCAAGCTTTACACAAAGTGATCAGAAACAAGAAATTACAATTTCTGTACAAGTCATTTGGATCTTTCCTGTTTGCCCCAAAGTCATGACTCCAAACAAGGCACTGACATGTAATTCACACTACATATTTCCACCAGCACTTGTTTTTCAAAGCACTTTTCAAAAAGCCTATGAAAATGTTAACTGATACAAGTTCTAGACACTACTATTAACAGAAATACTTTTTAAAAAACATTTGCAATGGAGTCATTTACAACAAGAAGCAGGAATAACCACACACTATATGTTAAAACATTGCCTAGTCTTAGTCAGAAAAAAGGTTGTAACCAGCATCACCACTGTATTTCATGTTAAATTCTTTAATCATGAAAGCAGAAGGGCTGCATTTTGTGCACGCAAGATAAATATTGACTATTAGACTCTGTCCTCAAAACCATGTCCTGGGCACCAAAACAGCAGAGTTATTTTCTCCATGTATGTAGTACACCACCACAAGGGGTAAATCCAGGAATGCAAATATCTGCTAAGCCAACACATTAACACTGAAACTGTTAAAGGTGCACACAGTTCTTAAAAGCATAACTCTAATGTAATAAATAACTATCAGTAGAAACCTTTTACCTTAATTGCCATATTATTTGATTCTGTTGCACCGCTGGTAAATATAATTTCCCTTGAATCAGCCCCTATTAAATCCGCAACTTGCTGTTTGAAAGAAACACAAATTTGATTTGTTAAGATAAAACACAACGAATGCAACATGGCAAAACATATGAAAAACGTTTTCAGGAATACCCCCTTGAACCTCAGAAGGGTTACAGCTAGTATCTAACAAAATTATGCAGCAGGTACAACAATCTAAATATCTGTGTTAGTACAAAATGCATAAGGAATTCACCATCGTTAGCAGTATCGAGCACAGCCTGGCACAAAAGAATGCACGTGAGTAGACAAAAGCTTGGCACAAATGACTTTAAAAGAATATTAAGTTAGCCCAATTACTGCAGCAGCACACTCATGACCTCAAGAATCCAAAAATCCCAAGGCACCTTTGCCTAAAGTATTGGTTTCTGCCACCTAGGCTGCTCTAATCTCACTACTTTTTCTTGCAATCAATCCGCTGAAGTACAGCTGACCGAGGAGGAAGCTGCTAAGTTCAGCCCACAGGGAATTAACTCACTACAAGAGTTTTATCACTGCTTGTGATTTTCTTTTGGCACAGAATTTCCTCACCAGCAGGAAACCCACCACCAGGATTGCAGCACGGGAAGACTCACCCTCCTGGCCCTCTCCACGGCAGCCTCACTCTCCCAGCCGTAGGCATGCGTCCTGGAGTGGGGGTTGCCGTAGTACGCTGTCAGGTAGGGGAGCATGCTGTCCAGGACCCGGGGATCCTGTGGGACACAAACCACCTGGCCTTAGAGAAACAGAGGAGGAGGAAAACCAGCTCGGTGCCCTCTACACCCCCCAGCTTTGGCAGCACTTGTGCTGCACTGCCAGTTTAGCTTGGGACAGATCTCAAAAACCTGAGGTTATTACACGTTACACACAACACAACCTCTGGCAAACACCAGGAGCCAGCAATTCTGGCACCAGTGAGACACTGGAACAGGCTGCCTAGAGAAGCTGTGACTGCCCCATCCCTGGAGGGCTTCAAGGCCAGGCTGGATGGGGCTTGGACCAACCTGCTCTGGTGGGAGGTGTCCCGGCCCAGGGCAGGGGGTTGGAACTCGATGACCTTTAAGGTCCCTTCCAACTCTGACTATTCCATGATTCTGTCCCATGCCCTCACAGGTAACATCTGCATCACGATGATGGCAGAAGAATGGGATTGTCTGATTGGAACAAACACAAGGTCTTAAAAAGTCTGGAAAAAGGACACAGATATATATATTCTGGTCAAATTAATTTATTTTTGCTCCTCCAAGCAACACCCAGCCCCGCAGAGGCAGGCAACAGCTCCGTCCTCACCCCGGGCGGTAGAGGGGGCTCCCGGCAGGGAAACCCCCCGAGGCAGCGGCCTCTGACCGGGGGCGAAGGGCCTTCGGGGCTGCAGCTCACGGCAAATACCGCTGCCGCATCCAGGACCGCCCCCGGAGGCGCAGGGGGCGCCCGGCACTGGGCAGCCAGCGCTCCAGAGGACGGAGAACTCACTTCTCCCCTTCCCCCTGTTCTTCCCGGGGGGACCCGCGGCCGGGGCAGCGGCCCACCGGGCAGGGTCAGCCGGGGAGAGACGGCGCTTACCAGCGGTGTGGTGGCCTGGACGTCCATGTAGAGCGGCCGCAGGGCGCCGTTCCCATCGCCGCTTCGCCCTGCAGGGAGGGAGGGGAAGGACGAGCCGCCATCAGGGGACCGCGCTCCGCCGGCCAGGCCCCACCGCGCTGCGGGCTCCGCCACTGCCCCCTACCCGGGCAGCGGCTCCGACACCCCCGCNCGGAGCGGGGAGGAGCGCGACCGAAGCGCCCGTGGGGGGCGGCGGGCGCGAAGGGCCCTGGGTGCAGGGCCCGTCGGTCTGCGGAGACCGCCCCTCCTGGGGAGCCGCCGGGGCGGTTCCTCGGCCTCAGCCCGCGGCTGCCGAAGCTCGCCGCCCCGCTCCTCCGCCGGGAGCACGGGTGCGGCAGCTGGGGCTTTGC
>VXBW01008329.1:304627-327886 GCA_013400375.1 Thinocorus orbignyianus
CCCGGGCAGCGGCTCCGCCCCCCCGCCACCTTACCCTGTCCTGGTGCCGGTGCCGGTATCGGAGCGGCGGTGGAGAGGAGCCGCGCTGCTGGGGCCGCCCGCACAGCCGCCAGGCGCCGGTACAGCAGCATGGCGGCGGGGCTGCCGAGGCGCACTTCCGTCAACGTCACGGAGTGCGCCGGAAGCGGGCAGTGAAGCGGGCGGCGGCGGAGGGCGCGGCGGGAGCAGCAAGGTGTGGGGGGGGCGGCGGCGGCAGCGGCAGCNGCGGCGCTGGCGGGGGCCGTCGTCAGGGCCCCGGCGCTCCCTCCCTGCCCGTTCCTGCTCGGCAGGCGAGGAAGCGGGTCAGGAAGCCTGCCGGGAATCTGCTGCTGCGCTGGGGAGATGCGCTGAAACGTGCGGGCCTGCTCTCTAGCCCGGGCTGGTTATAGAAGCATTAGACAAAGCAGTAAACCAGATGGGGGGTTGTGCTTTCTTTTCTAGATGCCTGTGACCGTGGGCCCGTACGGGCAATCGCAGCCCAGCTGCTTTGACAGAGTGAAGATGGGTTTCATGATGGGCTTCGCAGTGGGCATGGCTGCAGGAGCGCTCTTCGGCACGTTTTCCTGCCTCAGGTATGCCGAGAAAATGATTGCTGTGGACAGGTTGTGGCAGAGCAATGGCCGGAGAGAAATGCTCCTGCTCTGGGATTGAGAAGGGGGGTGCGAGTCTGGCCCAGGCTCATCTCGTGGGTGAAACTCCCCCGGTGGCTCGGAATTAGCCACAGCTCCAGAGCGTGCTGCTGGCCCTAGCCTGAAATGGGCAGAGCTGGCAACGGTGGGCATCACCTCTGGGTTGCAGGTTCACGTGCTGCTCAAAGGGAAGGTTTTTGAGAAGATAAGGCTGTGGAAGATCAGCTGCGGGAGGAGCTGGATGAACCATCTGTGCAGATGTACATACAGCTCCCTCCTCACTCTAAAGCTTCCCAAAGTGTTCTACAGGCTCTTGGGTTTGCTCTGGGTGTCCCATCCTCCTGCAGAGAGGCAATTGCCATACTGACCCCAAATCTTAATTGCAAGAGTGTAGGCAGAGCTGTGTCTCCCTGGCACAGTCCTGTTGTGAATCAGAGGGACAGTGTTCCACGTTCCCATGGCGCGCAGCCACGGAAACAAAGCTTGCTGCTCCACTGGCCCTCACACTGCTCACGCCTGGTTTTGGCACACGTCATCCTTGAAGAGGACTTAACTGAAATAAGCTCTTCTGTATTTTGCAGGACTCTTTCTGCTTGAGGTTATCTGTGATTAAACACACAGTTATTTGGTAGTGAACCAGATAATATTTGGTAGTGAGGAGGAAAAGGAACAAATAAAGTTTAAGTTTTCTGGTGTCTCTCAGATCATAGAATAGAATAGAATGGTTCAGGTTGGAAGGGACCTCAAAGCCCTTCCTGTGGCACCCCCTGCCCAGGACAGGGACACCTCCCACCAGAGCAGGTTGCTCCAAGCCCTGTCTAACCTGGCCTTGAACCCCTCCAGGGATGGGGCAGATCCCAGAGAGTGTTTGTAAGTGGTACAAATGTCAGCAGAAAACACAGATTCAGGGTATTTAGAAGCAGCAGTGACTCTGTCACACTGGAATGACACAGCTTTGTTACTTGTGGTACCGTTTTTGAGGGAAAATCTCCATGTTTTAAAAATCAAGTGCATGAAATCCCTTAGATCCTACAGTCACTGCACTGCCCAAAAGCCAAATATTGCAAGATCATCCCGAGAAAGATCAAACCAGAAAGAATTGTTCTGACCTCAAGTAAATGGGAACAGAAATCCCTCTGGACACTTCCAGACCTTTCAGGTTTCTTTCACATTAAAAATGTATCAGTGGTAAATAGTGGAGTTTACAACATGGTTTTAAGTTGGTGACATTAAACATACTGCCACTGCAGCCACACAGGACGGTAACACAACAGCTCAGACCCTTTTTATTGTCTGGCAAGTCAAATGCTTGGACAGCACAACTTTTTTTTTTCCCTCTAAAATTAAAGGTATTTGCGGCACTGGCAGGTAAAGCTGTTTGCAGTAGCTCAGGCAGGGGGCTTGGCAGCCCAACTCCCTGCTGAGGCATCTTTGTACACTTAGACTGGAGGAGTGTTTGATTTGGGCACTCAGGCAACCATTAGCTGGTTGTATCAGATGTTTTCTGCTGCATGTTTTACCTGTCAGGCACCAGCTTTTATATAATTCCTGTGTTTTTCTTTATCTCAGGATTGGCATGAGAGGACGAGAGCTGATGGGTGGAGTTGGCAAAACAATGATGCAAAGTGGTGGGACGTTTGGGACATTCATGGCTATTGGTATGGGAATCCGCTGCTAACAAGGAGCTTGGGATTTATCCTGGAGTGCCCCTGTCCAGCCATTCCTCCTCCTCTGTACCAGAATAAAATCTTTAGATACCCGTAAGCAAGAGTTCTTTGTGAAATGGTGAAGCAACACCTTCCTTGCTCTGCTGAGCATAAACATGCTTTTTACCAAATTTCTACTTTCCTCCCATGACAAGGAGGATCAATAACCCTTTGTACTACATTAAAGTTCTTATTTCCCAGGCACAAGCACAGCGTGCACGTTTCTCCCTTTGACTCTTGGCCAGCTGAGCTCCCCGGGACGCTGTTGTGGAGCTGCTCATTTTTGTTTGTGCGTCCCTGGGCCGAGGAGGTCTCTGTGGGTGCTTCAGATTCAACTCTGAGATTCTTCTCCTCTTGCAAAATTAGGTTGGCTGACGTTGGCCCTGGTTCTGAGTTCCAGGTAGTTTGGGGCAAACACCCTCCCAGAGAGCAAGGGATGCCTGAAGTACTTGGGCAAGTCCTTCTGCAGCCGAGGGCAGGCTGCAGCTGCTCAGGCACCTTCTTCCAGCCACCACGGCAGCACGTGGGTGCGGGAACAGTCAGGGAACAGCACGGGACAGTTACAGCCACGCTGCTACAGCTGGAAATCAGTGAATTGCTGGAAAATGGAAAACTCCTGCCACGTGACAGCTGAGGGCGTTTTGCCACGAGTCACGAGGATGTGACCTCCCTGCCAGGCCTTTGGCAACAGCTTGCCCAGAGCTCTCCTCTCAGGATGAGCTGTGCTGCAGCTACTGCCCTACCCAGGAGGCGCGCTCTGCTCCCCAGCCCTGCCCAGGACACGGCACCGGAGCAGGGATTGCAGCTGCAGGAACATGCAGCAGCTTTTTTCACTCCCTCAGCCAGGGAATTCCTCCCTGCCACTCACCAACCCCTGGGAAACATATCCTCTAGTGCTGCAATGGCCTGATGTTTGCCTTTAGAACAAAGCTTCTCTTTGCTCCTCTATTTCTGTTTAAGGCCAGGGCAGCAGCAGAACCTGAACCAGCACCTGTACAACCCTCACAAATGCTGTTTCCTCAGCTCTTCATGGAGAAGCACAAGTCTGGCACTGGGACTTTGCTCTCTGCAGCACCCAACTCAGCCTCCTGAAAAACTGCCAGCAACAACCAAATTCACCAGCACAACTGCTCTGGAACAGCTCGTTTTACTCTGGCAGGCACAAGTAAATTAATGCTGCAAACTAAAATAACAAGGTCAGAAAAAAACAGAGCAGCTTTGCTCAGTTCCTGAGAGACACCTCCAGCACTATGTTCCTGGCTCCTCCCTATTTCCCTTTGCATTCCTGCCCGATTCCCTCCGGGGTGGCTGGGCAGCCTCTTGCCATGCTGCAGCCTCTTGCCCTGACCCTGGCCACCACCCCCTTCTACCCCAGGAGCAGCCCACCAGGGTGGGACATGCTCTCCACAGCTTTCAACAGCTTTTACAGGCAGTGGTTACAAACGGGGGGGCAGAGGGCGATCCACAGAGGCAGAGCTTCCTTACAGAAACCAGTCTAGAGGCCAACCTAAGTCACTGCCACAGCCCCATGGGTTAGCCCCAGCTGTGAAAGACACAGGGGGACACTGGCTCTGGAATAAGCTGGTCTGAGAAAGAGCAGGAGCCCTCCCCTGCCCAGGCAGGGAGAACCCCAGACTGTGCCGCAGACACAGCAACAACAGGCTCCTGGGGTTTCTGCAGGAGCAGCATTCCCAACATCTACCACCTCAACACCCCTATCGGCTCACCGCCCATCTTCAGCACACGCTGCTTCACCCAACTTAGGAGAGTGGAGAAATAAAGCTCCATGAAGGCCTTTTTAAGAGAATTTTATTTGAGTGGTTCTTACAAAGATTGTTGCAATATGAAAGTCTTTGTTTGATAGAAATATCAAGCTGTCTTGTCAAACACACTGAAGTAACCCAAAAATATATTTCAGAGCTCACAGAGCTTAAAAAGAGCAAAGATTATATGCAACCAGAACAAAACACGTTTCTGTATTTCCTCCCGATTTTCAGACTTGGCTGAAATCCTTGAACTACGCCCCACTGCATACACAGAAACTGATCTGGAAATGCAGAGATCGTTTTGTTTGGAAACTTAGACACACCTCACACAGTATTTACAAAGAAACTTTTACAGATACATTAATCAAAAGCTACCATCAAGAAATAAAACCCTTCAGTCTTTCTATTCTTACCAACTGTTCACCAGGATGCAAGCTGAGTCAGCTTTCAGTAGCCTTTTGAATTTTCCATTTATACAAAACACTAAATATGTCCCTTCATAAAGTCTATCTCTGGTATTAACCTTTAGCAGATCACCTACATTTAGTGAAATGTAAAATGTAATTGCTGCATTAAAAGAAGGCTCGTGAAACATTAAAAATGTCCTTATGTCCCATCTGCCTTTGACAGAGAACTTGTTTTCTATGAGCTACTTCTCAGTTCCTACAGATCACCTTAGTAAATGTACAAGAATTACAAGGCAGAACAAGAAGTCAACAGCTTTGTATACAGTGGAAATGCTAGTTAGGGAGAATGAACACACTGCATTTCTGCTTACTTCATTTTATTTTTAAAGGTAGCAGGAAGTGTACACAAAATGACATTAAATCCTTTCCTTTAGTTTTATCTAAATAAAAGATAACTCAATCTTCCTCCAAAAAATAACTATGTACAAAACTGACTAAATCCATCTTCATCGTCGAACAGGAACCAGTAGCTGGGTTGCAGTCATAGAGTCTGGGAAAAGGCTGTGGTATGTCGGGAGAGGTACATACGCTGCTGTGATCATTTTACCTGAACAGAAGATTGAACAAAAACGAGAGGAAAAATAAGTAATTAGGTACTTGGTCATTTCTGTAATGAATAAATAAATGTAGGTCTGCACATGACACCCACTCACCTGCAAACCACCGCCCGTGCAACGCATTTACAGCTGCGATGGCCGCAGCAATGGAAGGACATTTGACATACACGTTGCCCTGCAACACACAAGCATCACAGTCTGTCAGAAGCCTGAGAAACATCCCACACATTGGCTCAAGGCCCTTCCTTGACCCAGCCGAGACCGAGGCAGGGCCTTGCCATATTCCTACTGGGATCAACTGTGAACACACAATGAGCACGAGAAACCAGAGCAGTGGAGAGCATTTCACTGACCTGCATCACCTCACTAATATGGGAAGCTTTGCATCAAAGTTTTCTAAGTGGGATTTTACAAAACAGACTGAACATGAGCTTGATCTGAAATGAACAAGTAACAGATTTCTTACGTGCTCCTGTTAACCCTTCAAAAGAGAGCACATAGTGGTTACTGGGTCACCTGAGACAAAAGCACAAGGAGTTCAGCTACGGGTCCCGCAGGCCAGCCCCGGCTCCCACAGCTCACCCCTTGAAGTATCTCGTTAAGCATCTGTGGTTCAGTTCAGTCTGGTTTGCAAAGGTTTTAAGCACTCCTGTCCTGCCCCAGGGAATTTGATGTCCAGCACTTCCAATACAACTGGGACCATGAAAATTCTTCTACTTGAACTTCAGCATCTGTCTGTCTGTACTTGAGCAAGGACTGAGAGGAAGGCAAAAAACCCATCACAGCAGGGCAAGAAGAGCCTAAGACAGTCTCTAAGACATGAATGACAGGCCCAGCCTGGAGGTGCATCTGGCAAAGTTACAAGTTACAAGTTTTCTATCTGCAAATGAAGCACTAAACCAGCCTGACCCAGACTACTGCAATGTTCACACTCAACAACTGCAGGGCAGACAGTCCAGACATCCCAGTCGTGTGGATGCATTTTTCTGTCTGCCTGCTTAAAAATAGAATACTCCCAGAAATTCTTGAAATAGATCAGGATCCAGCTGAATGAGATTGTACAGGAAAGAGAATCCAGCCCTCCCTTTAAGAGCCTTTGCAAGCCTGTACTATCTCCTCCCACTGTGATCTACCTCATTACTTCCTGAGGGGGAATTTAAGGGTAAACAGCTGTGTGTGTTAATTGCTCCATGCCGTAAACTTCAGCCCCTGGTCTCAAGTTCTCCCCTGCGCAGGTACCTGAGCTGCTGCAGCCTTAACATGAGGTACAGCAACGGGAAGCTTTGCTTTTCCTTGCCACATCCCAGAGCGCACTGGTGCCAAACACGAGACCACGTGTTCAGCTGGGACTTTCCACCCACAACAAATGACATCCTCCTGGCTGATGAGTGACTGCCCTCAGCCTGGACACCTGGCTGGGTGGGCAAGAGACTAAGACAGGAGATGAAAACTCAAGAACATGACCAGAACCTAAGCCTGGAAAACAGAACAGCACAGTGGAAACTTACATTCAAATACAGTCCTTCTAACTATCAGTGGGTATCTAATATGCAGGTCATCGCGGTGCTACTGTGATAAAACAGATTTAACAAACACCTAACTCATGATGTAGTAACTGCAGTTTTTAGTTTTCAAACTACTTGCTAATATGAACCACATTTGCAGTTCTGTGTGCTTGGACCCTACATCAAGTATGTTGAGGGCTATTGCCCCCCTTTTGGGGGCCTGGGGTGGTGGATTTTGGTGTCTGTCTTGGTTTTCTTGGTGGTGGGGGGTTTTATCCATCTGTTGAAGGACACTTTGCTTTCTCTAAGATACTAAGAGTAATATATATTACTATGGGAAAGATTTCTGCCTTCCAGTAGGCCAACACAGCAGTGATACTGAAGATGACAGACCTCTGTATGATTGTTTATGTATCGGACTGCTGCTCACCTCTAATTTAATATCTAAGTAATCCATATGAAAGGGGTTTAGGTGACAAGAGTCTTCAGTAGAAGCAGCACAATGACAACAAAGGTTTGTGAGTGCCAAGTGCATCACCAGGGCAGAACAATCCCATCTAAGCAATACTGACAGGGACAGCAGTGTGCATTTCAGCCTGGCACAACAGAATGAAACACAACAGGACACTTCAGGATCTGTTAGAAATTAATCTCTTAGACTGTGTGAAAACTGTATTTCAGCTTGGGCTGTGAATTGGGGTTCAAGAAGGCCAAATACCTTTATGGACCTTCCACAGTTTATATTCCAGCAGCCAAAATACAAGGGACAAGACAACCAGTCTGGAAATTTTGTAAACAAAGTGAACACTGAAGAAAAATCTATTAGCCTTTTTAACATTCAGGCTGAGAGTCCCTCAAACAGGCACCAACCCGTAATTCAGTCTGCATCAGTACCCTTTTCTCCTCCCTATTATAACTCTAGGTGCTCCGACTGCCCACTGTAAGACTTTAATATCACTGGTGAACACAACTGTGTTCAGGCATGAGGCTGGGTACACATTTCACTGCACATTTCTAGTCCGCTGGAGCAGGGCGTCCTTTGTGCTAAAGCCTGTATTCTCTAGAATTGCAGGAAACTGGAAGTCCCTGGCTTTTGGGGAATGCACAGCTTACAGGAAAAGCCAAATGCCAGGAATAAAGAGGTCACTACTCTTTCGCCTGCATTTCCACAGTAACTTCAGTGTGTAAATCTGTAAGCACAGACTGCAGCACCAGAGCACTGCTCTCACACCTGCATTCAAGTTACACACAGTGACTTGAAACAGGAGGGAACCACATACATTCTACAAAAACTGCAAAGTAACTTCAAGAAATTTCAATTTGGTTTAAAGGAAAAAGAAAAAAAAAAAGTGCTTGAAATGCTCCCTCTATACACTGCAAAGCACCAAAACTCCTACAATCTCCACAGTGTCCCTTTGGAACCAGGCATACCTGAGCTGAGTTTTTGTCTACATAGATGTGGATAACTCCTCCGTGTTTGTTACATTCCTCAATCACATCATCTTTAATTTCAGTATCCCAGCCAGCTTCTTCTTCACTGTAGGGGGTAGAGGAAGAACAGGATAGAGATGGAATTGTTATTACTCAAACAAAATCCACCCTAAAACCCTATCAGAAAAACCTCTGCAACATACTGATTCCTTTTCTCAGATGGTAAAGTCATCAACAAATACCCAACAAACAGATAATGACAAATCACTTACGTTTGAGGATTAAACATGTTGGAAAGCTGGAAGCACTGTGTTGCAAGTGGTGGTACAGAAGCAGCTGCAGCCAGGACTGTTATAATGTAGAAAAAAAAAACCCAAAAGAAACAGTAACAAATCTGAGAACCTGCTATGCACTGCTCCAAATTAAATAAGTATTTTCTACCTATTCTTAAAACCCCAATATTTAGCAGTAACAGCAACAGTTCTAACTAAACAGAAAACTGAAGGCAGGAAAGCCAAATTCATAACTAGACACTATCTATGATAGAAAATAGTATAGATGAACTACAGCTGAAGCTGAAAAAATAACCCAGTTTTGGCAGATTTTCAATTTAAACATTTAAATGCAGATATGTGCATCGTCACATGCATCTAAAAATCCCCAGTGGTTTGCCAGCAACACCTTCAATTTTTTTCTCCTCCAGGA
This sequence comes from Thinocorus orbignyianus, assembly GCA_013400375.1. Taxonomy (NCBI): domain Eukaryota; kingdom Metazoa; phylum Chordata; class Aves; order Ciconiiformes; family Thinocoridae; genus Thinocorus; species Thinocorus orbignyianus. The sequence goes on from VXBW01008329.1 coordinate 313,433, forward strand.
AGCCAAGCAGCAGCTCAGGATGGAGTGGCACCACTCCCTCTGAAGTGACAGATATGTTTAAGAATTTTAAAGAAGTATTTTAAGCATGTTGCATTATCCTTCAGAAAAATATATCCTTACTTTTATCCCTTGGAAATACATAACATAGGAAATATTTGATAACTCAAATTATAAATGTTATAACTGTAGAATAAATCTATACTGTTTCCCAGTAACTATAAAATTATTACTTGTATTATTCCCCATAAGCACAGTACATCTTATTAAAGATAAGCACTGTCTTGAAGGCCCTTTCCCTAAGCTGTAAGCTTCTGGAAATTTATCTGCAGTACCAGCCACCTTATCTTACACATGCAGACATCGAGGGGCTGCACACTCAGAGTAAATGACAACTAATCCGGGGACAGGAATCCCAAACTCCTGATTCGCAAGTGACTCTCCTGGTCTCTGCCTCTAAGGGCAGGAAAAAACCCCACCCCCAACCACACCTAAACCCACACATGAGAACACAAACACACATTTTCTAGGGCTACCACAGAGCTGGGGATCAGTACCAGCAGGAAGTAAGCGCTACAAAGAGAAGTTGAAACTTTTAACACACATTCTGTTCTTTTCTGTCAACAATAATCAATACACTGTAGCAATGCTACAGACACTAAATATCATTTCTCAGACCACTGGCAAACTCAAAACCTACTTTCACTTAGGGACAAAACCTACTGGTGACAAGTTAATTAAAATGTCCTTTTACCTTCATTCTGCTGAGATAGTCTCGTTTGCAAATCTAAAAAAAAATAAATAAAAATACAGAAGTTAATTAGTTTACTTGCTAGTATTACCATATCATTACCTGCCAGCCAATTTGTTTCCTTGTATTCTAGTGGTTAAGAGCTTGTTCTTAAGAGTATCTCAACCCACTATCACTGTTACTCTCTAGTTGTGAGTAGCTGCACTAATTTCAGCTTCTCAGCTGGAATATTCAGTACTTTAGAAAGATTCCACCTACCACAAAGGAAAACATATTTCAAAGAGAAACAGTGACTTAAAAGGAAAGACATGACCATGTCCTTTATATCAATGTATTGTTCACACCTTGCTGTTGCTGTGCTTGAACTCTCTGTAAGATATATTTTGTTCCATGAGAAAAATACATAAAGCAATTCTTACAGGCAGGAGTCTGGCATCTTTACTAACAGAAAGCATTTAAGCCCAGTTATCCACATGTATCATTCTGAAAGCAGTTACCCACTTTAATTTTAAGGAGAATAACATGATATTTTACCCGTTATCTTTTCATGGAAGTGTCATAGTGACAAGTTACTTCAGTATTTTCATGTTCAAAGCATTTACATGTGTTCAGAACATTTTAATTTGCCAAGAAAACACTAATTACTTATATAACAACATACAATCTGAAGTAATAAGAACAGTTAAATGCAGCCTTTCTAACGATTTCCATATATGACTCCAATGCTCAACATCTCTAAACCAACAAAAAAACTTCAGAATACAAGAAATGCAAGCATAAGCCTCTTCCTTCATTTATGTTCTAATTTAATTCACAGAAGGAGTCAGAAGACTGAAGTTAACCATCACTCACTTTGAAAGCCATGAAGTGATGGACCCCAAGCAATCTTCCAAGCTCACATGGAAACACCTGATGGTATCAGCTATCAACATACTTTTTACCCTTTCTAATAAAGCCTCCTCTCCACAGCACTGGGGGACCAAGTATAAAGCAGAGAGAGCCCCAAAGGAAAGTATTCCTCAAGTGTTTTCCACGTGACTTCCACAGAAGAACACATACTGGGAACCACTGAAAAATCAGCAATAGAAGGAGCCAGCTCTGAAGGTTGAGCTGTAACAAGAACTGGGTACACTTTCCATCTGCACTTGAACACAAATCCTCCACTCCATAGACTGGGAAACGCCGTAACAGGGAAGACTATCTTAGCCTGTATTCTCTGCCGAAACTGCATGGGTTTAGCCAAATCTATAACTAATTGCCTAGCTAATTACTACACCAGTATTTTACTAACAATTGTGTTATAATAGTAAGACCTCAGATCTCCTACATCGCTCCAATTTAAAAAAAGGACAGAGGCTCCTCCCTCTGCAATTCTGACACCAATGTACATCACGCAGAGCTGAACTCCCGCATATCAGGCAGACCAGGCTCTGCAGCCCAACACTCCAGATGTGCCAAATCCACACACACTACCCTTCAAATTCCATCCAGGGCTGAGAGTCAGTTCTCTTCCAAAGAAACAGAGATCAGCTAACAGGATTTTGGTGCATCACGTTTCACAGGTTAATTATCTACCACTTCTGAAACATGCCCCTCCCTGTCCATCAAATCTTTCATCAACTCATTTTCTTGTTGCTTGTGATTGAAGAATGGTCCTCCCTCTCATTTCTAAATTCAGTCAGAATTTAGAAATTCATTGTCACTCTTCACCACCAAGTCTTATTCTTCCCTACGTGCAGTTTTACGTAGTGTGTGGAAACCGAAGTACATCTGTCAAGTTAAGATCAAAGTAACCTTTTCAGTATGTTCAGTAAATATAATCTGTAAGAGTAGCAAGTTTAGCATGAACTGCTTAATACAGAGAAAGCAGAAATACAGAAACATATAATAGTTTGATATACTATTAATATATAATATCATTATATTTTGTGCTTCAAAACAAAATGAAATTGCACGTTTATTTTGATACACTGGTGGCTCTAAATAAACAGAAGCCTGCCAAGTATTCCCCAGTTTAACTAATTACAGCAGAACAGGAGATCAGATAGAGGTCCTGGGTGGTAACAACTATTTGCCCCTCTACTGCAGCACACTATCTCAATCCTTTTCATAAATAAAGAGTTTGTTCCAAAAGGTAAGGACATGTTTTGTCCCACAAAGTATTAGGACAATGCTTTAGTAGAGAAAAGAAAGTACACAGCTAGAACTGCTTTGATTAATTTTTTTTCCAGCTGGAATTTTCTCCATAGGAATAATGTCCAAGTTCTCAGGTTTCCCATAAAACTAATTGTTTAGCTTCCCTAATGTAGTTTGATTCAACCCATATTGAACCATATTGAACCAAAACTGTTCAGGAACGTGCAGGCAGCATCTCAGATGCTCAAGTGTGCTAACCCTTGGAATACAACCACCCTTTCTAAGAAGCATCACGCTGACAGTTCCTAAATACTCCAGCTTATCTGTGGGTGAATATGTATTTTCCTTCTCCTTGGCTACCTTTCACCACTAAACTCCCAGGCCATGGCACGAGAATTTGTTTCAATCCTGAACAGGTGAACAATTAACATTCCAACAATCCCTTACTGATAAGGATTTTAATCACTCACAAAACACTGCTTTATCACTCACCTCCTCTGTATTTACCCACCTCACTCCTACTCTTGTTGACCATTGTTACTCATGCAAGTAATAAACAAGATCAGCCCAACATATTTGAAGTCTGGTTTTCAACAACAGTCTCTAACCTTCCCTGCTTTCATCTGCAAAACATCTCCCTTCGTTTCAGCCAGATTCTTTACCTATCTCATACTTCCTGCAATACCCACTTCTCTAGTTTCGTAACTTCCAAATGACCCAAGTCAAAAGTTCAGGGAGAAGAGTTCTACTATTGCTTCTCTGTCCAGGAAAGTCAGTTTCAGAGATTGTGAAGTCTTTAAATGCTGTTTCTCTGAAAGATTGCTGCACTTTAATAATATTCTCCAGTTTACCCTTCAGTATGGTTTCTGAACGACAGAAGTGAAGTCAGAGAAACTGGCCACATTATGTTGTTCTTGCTTCCTTTCAAGTGTAGGTAGAACCATAGAATGGTCAGAGTTGGAAGGGACCTTAGAGACCATCAAGTTCCAACCCCCCTGCCATGGGCAGGGACACCTCTCCCTAGAGCAGGTTGCTCAAAGCCCCATCCAACCTGGCCTTAAACACTTCCAGGGATGGGGCATCAACAACTTCCCTGGGCAACCTGTTCCAGTGCCTCACCACTCTCACAGTAAAGAGCTTCTTCCTAATATCTAATCTAAATCTCCCCTCTTTCAATTTAAAACCATTCCCCCCTCGTCCTGTCACTAGACTTCCTGACAAAGAGTCCCTTCCCCAGCTCTCCTGTAGGCTCCCTTCAGATACTGAAAGGCTGCCTGATGTCTCCCCGGAGCATAATTTATGACTTAGATGTTTCAGCTATATACTGTATCACAAATTTAAAATATTTATTGACAATACCAGACCTCATATTTCATGAGCTCATTCCCTCAGTAACTTGATGGGAATTTTCTTATTCCTCTGAACTGAGTAAATTCAGCTCTTACTTTTAGCTTCGCATTCACCTTGTTAATATTTTTCTATTGTTTTTAATCCATATTCCTAGCTTACCTTTCTCAAATTCCAAAGGTCCCAGTGTCCCCACTACAAACTGAGGCCATAAAATGCTTCTAAAGCATCTTGGGAGTTTGGTTTTTTCCTCCCCAATCTCACCCCTGCTTCCTTTTTGTTCTCTCGGGAGTCAGTAAATCTTCATCTGTGCTTTCATGTCTTTTACAAGGTCTAACTCAATCTGACTGTTGGCAGGTAATTCTCATTTTATCTATTTTCCAAACTGGAAATATTGTTTTATCATCAGTCCTTTCTTCTATTCTTCATAGGCTCCGTGCCTATATTCCTTATATTCCTTACTTCTTTTGAGGTAGTTAATCACCCAATTCAGTGGGGAGCCTGTCTTTAATAGGACTACTCCTTCTTTCTGTGGAAAACAGATCCAACAGAGCATTAGCAATTTGGAACTGAAGAAACTTTTTACATCCTGGCTGTTCAGACACCCATCTTACTCAGACAAGATGACTTATTGCCTTGTTTCTTCAACCACAGCTTTTGAAATCAGAAGCCTCAGTTACAGACCTGTTTTATCCTTCCATTTAAACTTGAGCAACTCATGATCCCAAGTCAATGGTCATTTCTATTCTCATCCATAACATCTTCATTACTTACCAAATTGAGTTTAAAATAGCATCCCCTCTTCGTGAGTCTGAGTGTTTGATGAAGAAATTTGTCGGATACCACATCCAGGAATATCTGGGCCCCACCATTATTACTAGCAATTCTTCTCCAATCTGTATCAGGGAAGTTAAAGTCTCCCATAATGACATAATTCCTGGTAGTAATTTTCTCTAGCAAGAGTAAAGAGACCTTTAATCCATAACCAAATCTCACTTTGGGGATAGCTCATGACTATCGTAGTAAAAAGCTTTATCCTTTTCCGAAGTTACTTAAGCATGGCTGCATTACTCCACAGTACAAGTGGAATAAACAATGCTAACCCTACCACTTCTATTTCCAGAGTTACTAAACATGCACAATATTCAAAAAACTGTTTTCAGCCTTAGCGTTTATTCCTCCACAGATACGTTTTCTCATACTGATTACGTGCTATCCTAACAGTTCAGCTGTGTGAGATACTGTTCACCATATTTCTGATTTGTGGAATTTTGATTTCTTTAGCTTTTTTTTTTTCCCAAGTACTGGGGTGGGAAAGGATTAGGGGTTTAAAAATATATTTCTCATTGACTACACCTGTTTCCAAGCAAGACTGTCATACCACCTTATCACCTATATTAAAGGTGATCTAATTTTGGCATTGTTGACCTTTCCTTCTCTTTCTGGACTGCACAGACTTTTTTCCTTACCACTGTGTCTTTTTCATCTTTTTCTTACAAGATTGACAAAAAGAAACCTTATTTCACAACCCACATTTCTCTTTCACTAGCTGGTTCCTTTTCATTCTAAGGGTCTATCTGCAGAAAGACCCTATTATATCCTTTTAGCAACTGTCCACAGTTTCACGTGTGTGCTCTTCTCAAGTAGCACCTGAACATCAGTAACGTGATTCAGATACATCTTAAGTTTGAATCACTTCCCTTCCAAACTGGAGGGAGACAAACAAAACAATGCCATCTTCTCTTTCTTGATTTCCTGACACTTCTCACACATTCCAACATCTGGTTATTTGCCACATTCCAGTCTTTTCTATTGCTATGACAAATTCATGCCCTTTGTTCTTGTACTAACAAAAAAAATAACATGAAGAAATTCCACTCCGTAAATACCTAATCTCCTGCAAGAGGCTGGCTACTCGTTGCTCCAGTTCTGAAGCCCTCTTCAACAGTTTGCTGTTTAGGGCATTTATGAACTAGCGGCAGCAACTGTATCCTCAGCCTCATTCCCTCTCACAGCAAAATAAAATCCCTGTAACACTTCCAACATAGCCATTTGCAGAAAACACAAACTATAGGCAATTCCAAGCAACACACAAATTCCCCGATGTACAGTGTCCTTCCCCACCAAGGCATCACTGTATCAACTTGACATTACTGCAGTCTTAGTTGCCATGTCCCCCATGAAGTCCTAGTAACCTTCTTGTCCCTGGTACAACTTGCTTTTTTTCAGCAAGGGTCAATCCCCTTCCAACGATGAGCCAGCCATTTTTAATATTTACACTGTGGTAGAACGTAGAAGTCCCCATTAGTACAGGGAATAGTAAAGATAAATAGATGAAGGTTTGGGATGAATTATATGTCAACTCTAACAGATTTACCAAAAATAATGCAAAGTAAACCACACCCATCAAAGCTGTTAGATACTGTCACTGTTTATGTGCTCATGGATTTGCAAAGTTTTACAATTACAATTTACGAAATGCAGTTAATCACCTTGTCTGAAAATCATAAAGCATAAAGTATTTTTTAAAAATAAACAGGTCATAATTTCTTACCTGCCACAGCTCCAAATGCCAAAGATCCGCTCATCTGCAGAGCCTGCTGTGCAGCCGGGGGAATCTGCAAACCAGTACCTACAACAGAACACGAATATTCCTTGTAGCAAGCACTCTCACTCAGTTTGGGATGCAGTAACACAAGTACCAGAAACCTTACTGTTTTCAAAGGCAGAAGAACAGCATTCCATGCATTTAACGTAATATGCTGTTGGGTATATTATTCAAATTCTGCTCACTTCTGCATTTTCTCACATTCCTTATTAATGATAACACACACCTTCTGCAAGTCTTGCCATCAATTGAAGGCGACCAGTTGTTCCCAAGTCAATTCCAGTCCGTTCCAGTTCATCACTGTCCAAAAATGAACTAGCACTGGAAGCATCAGTGCGCTCAGTTACGTGCCCAACTTTCATTGGCCTACCAGCCAACTCAAATCCGTTAAGTTGTTCCAAGGCCTTTTTGGCACACTCTGAGTCTGAGAACTGTAGATTGGAAAAACACAAACTGAGTAACACTGCCTCCAGGATTCAGCAATACTTCTACTGTCTGTAATATCCACAGCTATGAAAACATGAGAAACACTAAATTTAAGATAACAATAGCTACAAACTAACTCACATGTGCTCTGTGTTTTCCATTTAATCTGAACATACATGCTTTGGTTCTCTTTCAACACTTTTCCTTTGTAACCCTGTAAGTGCCGTGCATTTACTAACAGATGTTCTGCTTCATATATTTAATTTGATGTTATACATTTTAAGTATGTGTGTCAGTGGTAACTCTATCGATTATTAGCTATACAGTTAGTTTGGTTTAATTTGTCTCCAAGTGCCACAGGTCCCAGCTCAGGCTTCTTTTTTCTCCATGAGAAACTGCCAGGTTAATCAAGAAACCCAAGTTCACAGAATTACACATCTGAGGGTAAAGAGGAAGGATGTTTCCAAGTGAAAGTTTTAGGCTCTAAAATTTGATTTCCCGTAAAAAGCTCAAATTTAATCATTTTCACAGCACCATGAGAGTGCCAGTCTTTACTGTATCTTTGTCTGCAGAAGACAGTATTTGCTTTACCAGGCACTGACTACAAAGTACATTATTCCCTCCTAAACACCTGCACTGTTCAACCACAAAGAAAAGAAAAAGGATATTGTTGCATATATTGCAACTCGACATTTCTAGAATTAACAGACTGCCAAGTAGGTTATACTGCTACGTGGGACAGTTATACTGAGAAATTGTCTAAGAAGTCTGGTGTAGTCATACCGTAATAAATCCATATCCTTTGGAGCGTCCAGTTTCACTATCCATCATCAGCTGAATGCTTTCAATCTAAAAATAAGGATAAAACCATTATCAGACGTTTTGGAATGAACTGCTAAATATCAAAACCAAACCTGAATACAGTCCTGCAAAATATAAACCACATAAATGCAAAACTACTTTTTTTGCAGTTGCTTTATAGCTGGTTCCTCATTCTTTCCTCAAGTCAAAAATCCATGTACAGGCGGCTACACCAGTACTCTGACACTGAACAAGAAGCACGTCAACATAATGGTGATGAACAATTTATTCTCTGAGTCCAGCCCCGCGCAGAGGCTTGGTCCCGATGCAACATCCCAGCAGACAGTGAGCACCCAGACATCATCAAATCCCAACCGAAACACTACAGTTACAGCATCTCATGCAGAGAAACTCCGTTTTACAGAGTAAGAACAGCAGTTTGCAACACTTTGACCCAGGGGCTTTAAAAAAAAAAAGTACATATTTTAAGTAACTACTGGCATTTGGGAAACTCCTAGAAGTTTATAGTTACTGCATTTAAAATTAAATCATTAAGTCATTTAAATTAAGAAATTTAAATTAGTAAGTTATCCACGAGCTTTAAAAGCGTCAGCAACACAGCACTAACAGAATAATAGAGTTTAAGACTGGAACATATGGAATCAGGAATGAAAAACTTTCACAGCTCTCCATGTAAGCCTCCTGAACTACATTAATCCCCTTGTCTGACCTTGACAGCAAACAAAACCAGAACAGCTATATAGACTAAAATTTTATGAATTACTGCAATTTTCCAGGCTTTTGCACAACAGAATTAAAGGTATATACACTCCTAATCTGAGTAAAACATCTGAAAAGCACTATTGCAGTACGTATGAGGCAGGTTAATATTCAAAGATACTATGATATTTTTTTCAAATTTTTTTGCCCATTAAGCAGTATATTTCATATATTACTTTTTTTCCCCATCTAAGACATCTTAGCACAGTAGGGCTAACATTTATTATGATTCCACCAGAAACCAAAATCTATCTACGCACTTTCAAAACTCTATAAAAACATGTTATGCCACAAACTGGGGTGTAATGATCAGGAGTGAAAAGCACTCATACAGCCTGTGTAGGAGCTGCATGGGACACACCACTGGTCTATGGTAGTAACATGAGCAAAAAGCAGCAGTACTGTAGTAACTTCAGCAAAAATCCCCACAAACTGATGAAACTACTGCTCTCACAGTGAACACAGCTCGGACCCACTTCTGTGCTTTAACACATTCACAATCACATCGGGGGAGGGAGATGGGAGAAGAGGGAAGGTATTTACATACTGCAGAAGCAAGATCTAAAACAGGGATTTTGGGGTTGAGTTTTTGTTGTTGATTTGTAATTTTAGGTACTCTCAGAAGACTTGCCATTCAAAAAGTCACTGGAGTGTATCCCAAATCAAGGTTCTCATTTTTTCTACAATTTTAACTAGGTATCTAAAGCCCTGTGGATGTAACAGGCACAGAAGTTTTGCAGGTGTGAAGCTGAATTATTTCCCTAAGCTGTGACTGTTCTACAACTGATGTAGGCTTTTCAGCTAAACTACCGTAACACAACAGCAAATTAAAACTTACCCTGCCAAATGGCTCAAAAATTCCTCGAAGCATATCTTCAGTTATGTTGAAGTGTAAGGATCCCACATAGAGCCTCATAGGACCAGCACTGCCCTTCTGCAGATTATTTGCCATTGCTGCTGCTCTGTTTTTCTCTGCCTATGAAAAGGAAAAAACAAACTCAACTTCCTGTAAGAATTCAGTAAAATACCCTAACATAAGCAGCAGACATCTACCAGATGAAAATTTGTATTTTTTGGTGAATCTACTATCTGTTTTATAATCTGCACACTATTCACTGAATTTCAACATAAAAATCAATGAAATCCAAGACCATGATCAAGTACAGCAACACAGCTTCCAAAAGCCTTTAAAACTGAACAAATTCATGCAGATTTTTGGCTTATATCTAGTAAATTAAGTTACCTTTTACATGTATTAAAAAACATAATACATACTGCAATTCCGTAACACTATTACAGTTTCATCATTACTACTTTTTTAACATCTGTATATCCAAAACACATTTATATCACTTTGGATTGCTTTAGTTTGCCTGTCAACTATGGGAAACAAAGGTCCACTTCTAATTAGCTTAATGCTAAGGTTTTCCAAAAGTTCAATGGTAACCACATATTCAAACACTAAATTTACCAGCAAGACAGAAGAGGCACCACCCAACACATAAAAATGAGGTTTACAACTCCTTACCTGTGATGCCTGTACTATGATGGGTACACCCAGGACTCTCTGTCCAGTCAGTCCTATTGCCAGAGGCACTGAACTAACATCAACAAATTCTACATAAGCAATTCCCTTTGAACGCCTGGAATTTCTGTCTGAAATCATTCGCACATCACGAACCTGAAAGGGCAAGTATAGAAATGCTGTTAGAGACAATGCAAAAGAACTAATGCAGCCCATTTCTCAGAGAAGTATTAATAACCAGACAATTATTTGCCAAGCTAGGGGCTTTGTAATTATGCTGTAAATCTAGAGGAGCATAAAGCTATGCTAGCAAATATCTCAGAGGCAAGCAGACATTCCAAGTCAAATGTACTATGCTACAGGAAGAGCAGCAACAGAGTATTTGCAGCACTGTGGTGCTTTAAGCTGAACCTTGCAGCTGATGGAAAAAATGAAGTTTTTCAAAACCAAAAGGTAAACGATTTTTTAAACTACAACTGGTAGAGTTATCTGCTAAAGACTGAAACTTCTGAAAAAAGAAGTAGTTTGAATGGCATTGCCAAGTTACACAACATATTACATGATGATGAACAATAAACTCCTGATAAATTACACTTTTATGTTCAGAGCCTTTAAGACTGGTCATCAACTCATCCCCCGATTTCACCTGCATGGGAAGCTCCAGAAGGCCACTCGCTTACAATTTGGGCAATATCAATCCCTTACTAGGACAGTTTAAGTAAGTATTCAGAATCATTGTAATCTCCCCACTAATTACCTTCCCTACTGTAGAAAAAAATTCTTCCAGGTCTCTTGGTCGAATTCTTGCAGCCAGCTGCATGCAGAATACTGTTCGAGCATCCCTCTCTTCAGGGGTAAGATTATCAATAGGTTCTCTGGAAAGAGGAAAGTTCAGTTAAAAAGTAATCTAAATTAAGATTAACTCATCACTGGACAATGTATGAAACTTTAAATTATCGGTACTTCAGAGGCTGACAGGGAAAAAACACCCACCATATTAAAAAGAGCAGGGTCAAGAACTGAAATAGTATTAGCAATAATTATTTACTTCTTTAACATGATTAAATATCCCGTTTCAACTGTAAGCATTAAGCATGACTGGAAAGCTGTATTTTAAATGCAGAAGCCCCAGCTAAAGAGAGGTGCCATTCTGATACTATCCAGAACAGGTAACAGAAGCAGAGGGGAGCCTGCAGACAAAAGGATGAGATGAAATGACAGGAAAACAAAAGAAAATGGGAGTAATTAGCACAGACCAACTATCTGAACTCTCAAACAAGCAGTATGAGCTTCTTTTGTTGTGGCTTTGCAAAATAAAAATCTTAACATCTACCCAGTCATTTCAGAGTCAGTACAGCCACCACACAAATACTGACATCAATACAAATAGAATTCCCAGCCTTCATTTTAGAGTTTCAGTGTGTTAACCCCAAAAGTAGTATTTTGGGGTTAAAAGTACCCAAAAAGTAAAAAAGTATGAACAGTGAATAATTACTCTCATCCTCAACACCAGAAGTGTTAGATTAATTATATTTCAATAGTAATTACTAGCTGAAATTAGATGCATCACTTCTAAGCAGTTAAATCTTCAAATCTAAAAAAAATAATAAAAAATAATTTTAAAAAATTGGACTTCTACTTAAGTATAGGACAGAATTCGCATGCTGGATCCTGGAATGAGTTTCCCAGTCATGTAAAATAAATTTAAGTTTTATAAATATTATAAAAAGTAATTATAGAAAACTCTCAGTAAGAGTTTGCCAATAACTGAAAAAACAAAGCAAGACTGCATTAATTTAGACAATAATCTCATTAGCATCTACCTAAACCCAATTCCTTTAAATGGGAAGTCTAAAAATTGATAAGCACCCCTTGGACTTTAAAGGTAACTGGCTTCTCCACAAACAACATTAATACATACTGGATAGGAAGAAAAGCATTTCTACAGTACTTTTCCATTCCATATTTAAGATTATTAATTAAGATTCAGCAGAAAAACGAGCTAATTTAAACCACAATTAACAGGGGAAAAAGACTGAGAAGAGACAAAAAGCAAAGCAAGGCTTATTTCGCACGCAAACATTATTTATAGTTGCACACTGTTATTGGAGGGGGGAGAGCAACACATTTTCAGTGCTCTCATCTCCTGGGCTTTCTGTACGAACACCAACACACTGGTGAGTATAAGATGGGAAGCACATAGGCATGCACTATTTCACCAGTGATTTCCCAACTCTAATTGGACCAAAAAGAAAAAAAAGAAAAAAAAATGAGAAGCAAATGTGTAAAAATTCCTACCTAACTGGGCTCTTATCTTTTCTGAAGGGACTTTTGCTTCTGGAGCGCCGTCTGCTGTAAAGGGAGATCAACAAGATTATAAGAAAACCTTCAAACACAATAGTTTGATTTTAAATGAAACCTATTAACGATGCAATGAAAAGCAGAGAAAACTCACAAACCTTAATTTGATGCTGTGAGGCAGACCAATCTTCCCTCTGATGGCACTGTTGAATTTTGGACCAGAACTACAACAGAAGCAAAGACAGAAATCACCCACCCGAGCACTGATTTCCAGTCTGTACTCACATTACCCTGTAAGTGCTCACGCACCCTCACACCTCCACTTGTGAACTTTTGCCACAAACAGCACCCAGCATGTGCCTAAGATACACGCAGCACTCCAAACCCTAAGGCACAGAATACAACCCGTTTAGTTTTCATCTGCATCACAAAATCCCAGAATATGCAAGACTCCAAGGAAGAAATTGGTTATGAGCCAGCCAGACATGGCACACTTGTACGGGCAACATTATCTGAGCTACAGTTACTGTTGTAATTTTTACATACCTTTTTTTTGTCCACATGCATCCTCTACCCACTATATACACTACCTAACTGCAAAGCAGTATCTTAGTGGTCTGGGACTCGGCCTCAAGAGTTTTGAGCAAAGTGGTGCTGGCAGGACTACCTGCTCAAGCATGACGTTGTAAAACTGAGAGTTTCAATAAATTTAAGGTGCAACCAGAAACCAGAGTAGCTCCCTGAAGACCTCTGCATGTTGTCCCAGCCCTAGCCACTGAAATGCTACAAATATGTAAATGTCACTGCTAAAGTTCTTAGTGGACATGAAAACACAGAGCCATTAAAGGCAGCAGGTAACCTTATACAGACATGTCCACCACAGAAGGAATCCAATCTCTTGGCTGAACCTAATTTTAGTTCCCCAGGCTTCACAGAGGCTGCTAGAACAAATGGCAATCTGCCCAGCACTTCCATGTTAAGGACAGTCCACCTGCTAGTTCTTGTGGCACAAGGTAACAGGCTGTGACATGAACAGTAACATTTACCCTATCATGTTCTCCCTGAACTTGATCTCCTTGTGGATACAAGGCAAAAAACCACCATCTGTTCTTCCTGTATATCCACCCAACAGCAAAGGCACTGCTGCAGACTGAATGCTAGGCGTTTGTCTTTCCATCTGCACACAATTCTTTCTGCTATGGCTATAAATAACTAAATCAGAAAGACCCGATTGGCAGGGTAGTGTGGGAAAAAGAACTGGAGGGGAGAGGAGCCCAAGAGAGCTGTCTGGTGTTCAAGGATCATCTCCTCCAAGCTCAGGAGGTACATCCCAAAGAAGTTGAGCAACAACAAGAAGGCCTGCATGGATGAAGAAGGAAGTGTTAGACAAGCTCAAAATCAAAATGCAAGGACAGGCAGACTGGACGAAATAGAGAGAAACTGTCCGAGCAGCCAGGAACCACAGCAGGCAAGTGAAAGCCCTGAGAACTGAATCTGGCCAAGGGCATTGAAGCCTTCTATAGACGTGTCAGGGGAAAAGGCAAGACTAGGGACGCTGCAGGCCCACTCCAGAAGGAAACGGGAGACCTGGCCAAATATCTTTTTGGTACTCAGTGGAACAGTAATACTTACCATTAAACTCAGTATCCACAACAAGGAGGAGGATGCACATTTTAAAATATGACACCAATGGAAGTAGTGAGCCAAGATTCAAAACCATGCTGGCCAGGTTAAAGCAAGGGAAATATGGCCCTATGTAACACTGGGGGGGGGGGGGGGGGG
>VXBW01008329.1:327898-338228 GCA_013400375.1 Thinocorus orbignyianus
GGGGGGAAGGACCATTTCGACATTACTTACTGAGAGAAAATAAGAAAGAGAAACATGTTGAGATGAGATCGTTATTGATCAAAACAGATTATTTTTTTTTGCCTAGGATCCATTTACTCCATCTCCTGCTCAAGTTCAGACAAAACACTGACGGGGGCATCCACCAAGGTTCTCCAATGCCTGATACACTGACAAAAGTTGCATCTGGAAATGCCAGTACTAATTTCAGAGGCTGACTTCTTGCCTGAGATGGGATTATCTTGCATCTTCACACCTTCCGACACAAAAGGTGATGTTGTCCCCTTCAACTCAAATGCAGCAAGAGAAACCAATTACAGTGACTCCAGAGTATTAACACAGATTAACTAAATGACAGTCAATAATCAAGACCACAAATTTTTAAGGAAATAGTGAAAGAAGTATTCTAAGCATTTGTCTAAACCTACTGAAAAAATACCTGAGAAGATACAAGATACACACCTACACAATTCCAAGTCTCTTTTGAATTTTCACTCTTGACAAGTAAGTAGTATATTATTTATGTGAGTACCTAGGAGAAACATTAAAAAACTGCAGCAAACAAAAGCATCCTTTTTCCATAGCATTCTAGAGTATGCAGTTACTTGGGTTTTTCTAAGGAAACTTACTTGACTTGCAAAGCTGTAGATCTCATGGGAATTTTCTTCTCTCTCCCCCTACTGCCTAAAAGCTCTCTGAAATCATTACCTGGTTCCTACTATCACATACAGTAGCAATGAGGCACAAGCAATTTGTGTCTAGGGGTAACCTCTTCATAAGACATATGCCTGCGTGCAGCCAAAGCACAGCTAAGTATGTGTTCTTATAAATATCTGATGTCCTATGGCCCAAGAACAAACATATCAGGTCAGAAGACAGCCAGTAAATTACCAGCTTTCACCTGCTCAGTCATTATCCAAGACTCCACTCCTCCAGTGACACGTGGCATACCTCAGGGGTCACCCCCAGCAAAACTGCCGATGACACCAAGCTGTGTGGAGCAGCCAACACTCTGGAGGAAAGGGATGCCATCCAGATGGACCTGGACCGGCTGGAGAGCCGAGCCCATGCGAATCTCATTAAGTTCAATCAGGCCAAGTGCAGAGTTTTGCACACTGGACAGGACAATCTAATCACAAATCCTGGCTGGGCAGAGAACAGACTGAGAGCAGCCCTGAGCAGAAGGACTTCAACAATTGGTACCAACACCTCTGGGATTCATGTAGTTGCCCTATACCAATATTCCATGAAACTAAATTCCTACTTCATGAAACAAAAGCAACAATTCACCAATTCAAGCAGAGAACACAATGCTGCCAAGCCAATAAGCACAACCCTCAGGGAGCACTAGACAATCTCACCTTTTTGTTCACTGTCTCACCACCAGAGAAATTACCCAGAATAGCTATGGAGCGTACCAGAACAATGAAAAAGACCCCCCAAAATCATTTACCTTCCTGGCATAACTTACCTTGATGCATTAAAGTAGGCACAGGTTATTGTCCACACTTTCAACCACTACTTGAGGCAATTATTTTGGAAGATTAGAAGACTGAAACTCTCAAATTTCTCCACGTGACGAACCTTCTCACCCAGCTACAAGAATAAAACCAAAAACTACCACCCTCCAACATAGCTAGGAGAATGCAGCAACTTCCAAGCAACTCACTGGCAGCAAGAAAACTGGCACGCTCCACATACAGGAGATCTTGATCAAGATCCTATTTGAGGAAATTTGGAGCCAGTGAACTGGCACAACCTAACAACTAGCTACTGTAATCTTACAGGTGTCAAAGAGCTGAAGAAAACAACCCAACTGTGCACAGCGGAAATCTTCAGCACTGAAGCCCAGAGCAGCTTTAAAGAGGCTCAGACAGACTTGGTACTTGAGACAAAGTAAAAGCAGGGCTGATACGCTCTATGATTCTCAAGTGCTGAGGACTGATGAAAGCACAGGACTGCCATTGCATCCATGCAGACACAGCAGTTCAAGTACATTTTCATCATGAAAATGCCCAAAATCCAGGTGACTTTGTGTGAAATAAGACCAAGACACCTCGGTTCTTTTTTGTTCCCATTCCGAGGGTACCAAAAGGAATGCATTCCCTGCATTAGGAACCAGCCACTAAGAAAAACACTTAAGTGATGTACAAGCACATGAACCATACAAGCCTGCAATTCACCAAAAGTTAACACTGTATTCTCAAACATCTTGAGAGATATTTCTCCACCACAAATGATGTTATGTGCCACGATTAAAACAATACATGTTTTTCAAATGCCTGCTTCTGTCATGATCTTGCATGCTAAGATTTGACGACAGTTGAGATGAAGCCTGCACAGAAACAGGCATAAACAGCAGCCTCAGGTAATCAATGAAAGCCAAACGTACAGCCCAGTTCTCGCTACTTTCCTGCTTCTTTGAAGGCAAAAAGAGGCAACGGGGAGCAAAGACAGCAGGAATACAAAGCAGCAGAAACACAGAAGAAATACCAATGAAAGTGGTTTTTTAAGAAATTATTTACAACTGTCAGGAACTTCCTATACCAGAAGTTCTATCAAGCCAAAGATCTAGAGCAACTAAAGAATTCTTCCAAAGCCTCTAAACAAGTTTCAAAAAAAGCAGGCCAAATAAGCAACACATGAGCATTACTAAAACAAGACACTTCCAGTCCTGGATGCACATACACTTCCTGTGTTTAAGCAGGAAGTGTTTAAGAGCAGCAACCCAGTGAAAACCTTTAGTAACAAAAGCAAAAGGTTTTATGAGGATGTAACCCAAGTCACAGACTACTATTCATTTTTTGACAATTAAACCACAAGCATCATACACTGAAAATAATCAGGATACACAGAAAACTTACTTATTATTTTAATTTTCTGAAACATTTTGTTCTCCAGTCAGCTGTACATATTCTTTTACTTGCTTTTGCATCTTCCTGCATTCAGGTAAGAATGAAAACCAGCAGGAGGAACTGCATGTTTTTGTCCTCTTTTTCACTCCACATTTATTGACGTTTTTCAACCTTAACCTCTCACCTTTTTTGAGATTAGTGACCACTTAAGAACGCAGATACTTAAACTTTAAGCTTCCACATCACACACTGAAGGAACACATGCAAGTCTACACAAATAACTTACTAGGGACTTCTATAGCGGCCTCTGAATCTGCGATCTCTGCTTCTGGAGCGGCTGCGCCTGCGCTCTTTGCTTCTGCTCCGCTTCCTTTCCCGGCTTCTGCTCTTTTTCCTTTCCCGATCCCGGCTCCGCTTGTGTTCCTTACTTCTGCTCCTCTTCCTGTCATGGCTCCGACTTCGGCTCTTACTCTTTTTTCTCCTGAGAAAGAAAAACACAACTTTGGTTTACAAATGTGGCTCAATGTTACAATTTACCTCACATTCCAGTTCCTCTAACCTGATGTCACAGATATCGATAGGAAAAAATTCTCTGTCGACACAGTTTCTTTTGTTAAACAGGTGGTTAAGCATGTCACCAGTCTCAACATTTATCACTAGCAAGAGAAAGTGCCCCAAAGCATTTTATCTTAAATTTTGAAATCACTAAAGAATGCTTCTGGGAAGAGTAGAAGGACTGAAAATGTACTTCCTGCATTAGATCTAACAGATACTGGACTACTTCATGTGTCTTTCAAACACATTTTAAATACACCATCAAGATGCTAAGCAAAGGGCAAAGCAAGTCTGATGGAAAGGAAGGTTGTTTTCTCTTGGTACTCCCTGCTACCAGGTCTTAGCGTGCTGCCTAGGAGTTTTGCTTCCTACTTGCTACTCCCACTCACACGCCATCTGCTTTTCTAAGCCTGTGGCTCTTACAGGTTTGGTGCAAACTGTTTTTTTCTTAATTTTAAACATTTATTTTGAAAATTTAAGATAAATAATTACAGTAACTAATAATTGCAGTTGGTCTTCAGTAGAGACAAACAATTCACTACCCAACCTGAATCCTCTTTGAACGCAAAGACTCCTAAAAGCCAAGATGCACATTCTGCCTTCCCATCATGAATACATTGGACATGCAGTACAGATACTGCGTGAAATTGCACATTCTTAATTCAGTTCCTAGAACAGAAATTTAATAAGATTTGAAAATTACTGACAGCTGCACACAACCTAACGTTACTTTTTGGTTGTTGATGCTTGCTGCGGATGACCATTTTTGCAACAGCTTAAATCTTCTTTCAGTTGGACTACTGAAGTAGATAAAAACATCCTCTAGATACTGACACTCCAATTTAATTGATAAGTAAGGCAAGAAGTCTTCCAAAGTCTATATACACTTTAGCCTTCAACAGCAGAGCACACTGTCACAAGTAAAATAGAAAATGGTGTAATTTGTCCTTTAAAGGTCCCGGGGAACAACAGCTGCATCAAATCAAAATTCTTAGACAAAAAGCTTCATGCTGTCAGAGATCTACAGTACAAATGTTAGCACAACTAACCTGCTAGCAATTGTTAAGTTGAAAACTGAAACAGGGAGATACTACAGGAGCAACATTTCTGAACAGACATCAGGGTACAATTAGAAAAGCAGAAAAAGACGTCAAACCACACACATCAAATAGGACTAACTGAACATCCCAAGTTTCTTCTATTTTACAGTATTTTTTTTTCTAAACTTACCCTTTACTGTTTTTCTGAATTAGAAAAAAAATACTCAGAGGTCCAAACTGAAAATGGGACCGTGAGTAGAAAGATAACGCACGTCATTGCTCAGTCTTGAGCAAGTAACAGCAAGTAAGGAAATGAAATACATTCTAGTATTCTTATCCCGCTGCCACGAATCAAGTTCAGAACCAATTCTAAAATTTAAAAACCAATGCTTTTTTTCAGATCCCAACTGATAATACTTCGAGACCAGCCTTCCAACCAAAAGCAGAGTTCTACAGGCCATATATATATATTTTAAAGCAATCAAAATTCAGAAGTTGAATATATTGGGAGCAGTTGCTTTTGATGGGGTTTTAGGGCTCCCCATATTTAGTCCAACAATGATGTTCACAGCATTGTTTAAAATAAGATGTAAGAGAATCATAAATTATTAGATAGATTAGATTCCAACATAAGTATGATGTTGGAATTGGACTTCTCATTTCCCAAATATTTACACACCTGGCAAGAAGTGTTCTTTAAATGCCTCCCAAAGAAGATGAGCTTGTACTCTTGTTCTTTAAAATGGCTATAGTTTAGTTTTGCTAAGTTTAGATCATAAACTGAGAAAGCCCTTGTATCTTTAAATGCTTTGCACTGTTCCAAAGTGCATAAATTTCTACACCAAGCACATCTTTAAATACAAAATCCATTGCATTGCTGCAGCAATAAAAAAGAAATTAAATATCCCAAACTTCTCAAGGGCGTATTTTTATTTAACACTAAATGTCTCCACAACTTTGATGACATTAGTCACAAGGGTGTAAGTGCACTTGTAAACAAAAGAAAAAATTGGTAACTGCTGCAGTTGCAGCAACTGCAAGCATCAAGCTCTATCATTTTATTTCCTCAAACACTACCAACATGCGTTTGCAAGTCTACAAAAAGCAGCAGCTCCCTCAAACGTAGGGAACTGAGACACCACTTACTTCTTGCTGCGCTCTTCGTGGCCATTGGCACTGCTCAATTTGTTCTCATCCTAAGCAGGGTTGATAGAAGAACATCGTGAGGACGAAGCGGAAACATTTCAAGTGGTCAAAGGGTAATGGGAATAGGAATAAGAAAATACAAAACAAAAAATTTAATACTAAATTATGTGTTTACAGTTTAATGTGGAAAGCTTTAGAAAATTTAGGTAAGCATGTTTAACCACTTTGCTGCTTAAATTTAAGTCATACAATTATAAAATACAAGACTTACATAATTTAAAAGTGTATATTAAATTGTAGATACTTCCTTACATGGTTTAGAGAGCAAGTTATCCTGTAGAATTCAGCACTCAAGTGGTTAAATGTTATTTCTATAAAATGTAAGAGGAAGTTTCAGGTCTGTGTTTGTGTGCCCCTCTGATCAGTACCAAGGCTATATCTCTGCCTAAGCCCCAGTGGCTATGCTAGCAGCAGCCACTATGGATTTCCTGTGACCGATGCCATTCCCGAGATCTTCGCTCATTTTCGTTGAAGGGTTGTAAGAGCTTGATGTCACCTCTGTCACACATCTCGCCCTGAAGCAAACAGGGATTCACACTGCTTTAGTAACGTCGACTCCCAAGAAAGTCATCAATAATCCACCAGTCCAGCCTAAACATTCCCTATTTCCATACCTGTTTACATGGAAAATATCCATGTTAAACCAGGACACAAGAATTTTAACATAACAATTTATAAAATTCTCTTCAAGACTTTAACATAAAAGCTAAATATTACATAAACTAAATATACCACTTAAAACTTACAAATGCTCATCCAAAATTCAAGACATGGTTGTAATAAACACTGCAGAATAGACTAACAATAGCTGCTATAACTTATATACTCGCTTTACAGTTTAATCACAGCAGTTACATCAAAAATACAATTCCTAAGCCATTTAAACTTAATATACATTTCTTGCAAAACCAGTGCTAGAGCATGCATAATGTTAACACTTCACCACCATTTGGTGAAAAACAAAAAAGACAGTATTCATTTGCTGCTGGTTTAGGTAACAGACATTACTACACTAATTGATAAAAATTTTGCATCAAATTGACATTTCCTAATTAAACAACTAGGACAGAAGAATACAAGAGCTTATTTTAGAATGACACAGACTGTGATACTGTCTTTTACTTGCTAAGAGCGTTCTATTCAGGGATCCAAGAATTTCCACATATTCGTTCACTCAGCAATCGATTTCCATCTGCCCTGTTAAAAGATTAACCGCCACCAGTCTTCTGCACTAAAAGCAAGTCTCACTCTTCTTGCACTGAGCAGACAGCTCAAATATTTACTTGCCATGGGACTGGTGAAAAGGTTATTCTTGGAACCCTGCTGTTTTCCCAAACCACTGCATTCACCTTGTTGCTATACCAAACTGGACCTGGCAATTTATGAGAGGTTTTTGGTTTCTTGTTTTTGAGGGGATGGGATTTGTTTGTTTTGGTTTTTAGGTGGCTGTTTTGATTTTTTTGTTTGTTTTGTTTTGTTTTAACCTAGGGGACCACGGTACAGCGATACGTCACTCAATTACTACCTTATGATTGACAGTTCACACTGGAATCAAAGGTGAATTCATGGGAGTAGAGGTGAGATATCGTTAGGCAAGTCTACAAAGAGAGATAGATGGGCATTTAATCATCACGCTGAAGTGAAACTACTGCACAATATAATTACATTAACAGTATATATTTACTTGTAAGTTACACGTAATGCATCTCCAATAAGATAAATCATGAGGGCTCCAGGGATGTTAGTTTACAGTTCACCAGTAGTTTCATGAATAATGCTAAATTAAGGTAAACAGGACCTCAGTGGCACATTTTTCTCACCTTCTTGTAAGGAGCTTCAAGCATTGCTTCAATATCAATGTCATCAGCCATTTTTCAGGACACCTGGAAAAAGAAGGAAAATCCACCTGAGACAGAGGAAGAAAGAAAACAAAACCCCTTATGCTTTATATTCCAAATGCTTTTGCTCAAGAAGCCATCATTGCATCAGTTCAAATTTACAAAGCAGTGTCTTAGAAGACATTTCCAACAGGAACTGGAATGAAGCTCTGCCCAGTGAGATAATAAAGAATGTGACAGAGAGCAATTATAGCTGCAAACAAAATGCTCCTGCACACAATGAGCCAGTGAAAACCCCAGAGGTATTCCACTTACTTCTTTCAAAACAAAGAGGACAGCTCATTTATGTTACAGAAATGCAGGTCTGGCAGCCATCTTGAGAAGTACTAGAGCTTGACCAAAGGACCCAGAGAGACACAGGAAGAAACAGAACAAGCGTTCAGGCAAACCTGCTCACAGCTTCCCAGCACATGTTATCACTGCAGTTACTAATCTGAAGAGAAAGTGAACACTACGGTCCTGTAAGAAATGCAGTCTCCTGCATAAGAGGGGGCCACAGAAGGAACAGTCACAATTCGAGGATTAAGAGCTACTAAAGCATACACAAGATCCACCCAGTCTGGAACTTCAGGTTTTCAACAAAAAAAAACATTAGTCACTAAAAACTTTTTTTTTTTTTTTAAATCATTCCTCTTATTTTTCAACTTCAATCCCCTAGTGTAATTTTGTGTTTCCGTGAATCCCTTTGACATTTTATTTCCTTTCCCTAAAAAGGTATCCTATTATGAAACTCTCAAGAATCTGCATTAAGATTCAGAGGCTCAACTGCCTCAAATCTTTTATTAAAACAGTCTCCTTTTTCTTTCTTAAGCCTGAAAATGGATGGGCCTCTAGATCTAAGTCAGACAGCCCAAGAGCAGAGATTTTCCTGCATGTGTGCCATAATACGGATTTTTAATTATACAGGTTAATTATTGCACCCTGGTTACAAGCACTGCTGCAAGAACTGTGCTGTCCAGAAACTTGGCCAGTCCAATGAAATCGCTACAGCATTTCAAGACCCTTTAAGCTGTTTGCTCATAACTGTGAATATTACACCAGAGACACACTGCGTGTAAGGATCAAGTCAGCCCCCTACCCGTATATGACAATCAGCCACCAATACAATGAAGAATAAATATAATCCTTTAACAATACCAGAACACTGGAAGTTCAGTTACTTAACCAGTGCTCAATAACCTCATTGTTAAGTTACTAACTCTTGGGCTACAGTGCTGTTACTTACAAATATCATCGCTCTTAGCTAATGTGCAATGGCTTAACTATACTTTTTACTAGAATATTTACATTCAGCTTTCAAGTTATCTACATGCATGCATACAATTTAATTCACCACTTCTCTACTGATATTTGGTATGAACAAGTATACCAGTATGAACAAGCATCATGAAAAATCACCAGGCCAAACGCAGGATTCTACAAGAAAATTCCCACCAGTAACAACTTCCACCCACAATTAACTAACATTTCCAGCTATGCCTGGAGTGGGATTCTTCTTCCTCAAGAGGGGTGGTCAGGGGGGATGATGGGGCCCATAGTAGGGACCGCCAAATCATGAGTAGCATGGAAAAGCAAATATGCAATAACTATTACTGCATTCACCCAAATAATAAAGAGCAAATGAACTATCATGCAGTAGGTTCAAAACAAAGATCCTTATTCAAAAAGCATTAAGCCATGAAATTCACTGTTAGAGAACACTGTGGACGATAACAAAGGAGAAAAAAAAACAGAACCACAGGCAGTGTTCAAAAAAAACCAAAAACAAAAAAGCACAAAAGTTTACAGAAAAAGCCTTTCATTAAACAAAGACATGCCTTGTGACCCTCAACCACAACTAGCTGACGAGTAAGAGCACACAGAGATAAGCATCACTGTATGATTGCCTTGTGTTTCTATTCTTTTTTAAGCATTTACTGTTGGCCACCATGAAAGAGAAGATCCTGAGTTACACGGACCTTTGGTGTCACCCAGTGCAATCTGTGGCCTTTGTACTCTCTACAAAATACAAATACCTTCTGTTCACATAACACAAATCTACTATAACTCTGTAATGCATATAACACATAGAATGGTATCTTTGAAAACGTTATCCTTTAAAAAAAATCACAAGAGTCCTTATTAATTTCAAATTACTAGAAAACCGTGACAGATTTTCAAGTGTTTTTCATTAAACACTGAAACTCAAAATAATTAAAAAAAAAAACTCAGCTTGCTCAAGAAAAGTTGCATATGCCTGACATTTCTGAGGAGAAAAAAAAGAACACCCTTAGAACAAAACAACAACGAAAGACCTCAAAACAAGGAATGAACTACACTTGAAGCTTCGGGGGTCCGCAGAAAACCTAAAGGGACATGAAATTTACTGCTACTGATTTAATCATTGTTTTGAAGGCAGGCTGCCAATCCCTTTTGGCTGTCATATTGCACAGCAGTACTCGTGTTGTCGAAATTATTTATTTGCTTTAGAAACTCTAAGAAATGACGATTCCACTTTTGCTTTGCAAGGAAGCTCCTAGAAAAGCATCAGAGAAGTTTAGGGAAAGGGCCGACGCCTGGGGCGGGAAGAACAGCTCCTGCCGATACACGCAGCTCTGCCCAAGGGGCTCCCGCGACCCTCCGCGCACTACACGGGCGACCGGCTCCCCGAACGAGCGGCTCCCCGGGTGGCAGCGCACCTCGCCTGCATCCTCCCGCGGCGGCTGCGGACCGGGCCGCCGTTCCCCCATCTCCCAACGCGAACAGCACAAGAGCCGCT
>VXBW01008329.1:338608-374121 GCA_013400375.1 Thinocorus orbignyianus
GGAGGGACGGCCCCGCGCGGCCAGCCCCGGGGCGGCAGGCGGCGAGGGACAGCGCGACCGTGGCGGGTGGTCCCCGGAACCGGGCTGAGCCCCGGCTCTGGCGGCAGCGGCGGCGGCTCCCCGAAATGGCGCCCGCCGCGTCCGGCTGCTCGCAAGCTCGCGCACGGCACGGGGACGCCCAGCGCGGGGCGCAAGGGCTCTCGCGAGAGGCGGAGAATACACAGAGCCCTGTCCAGCCCCGCCTCTCGCGAGACGCCGCGTCCGGAAGCGGCGGTGGCTCAAACTCTCGCGAGAGTTGGACAGACGGGCGGGGTGGTTCGGCACGCGCTTTTGTGCTCTCGCGAGAGTTTGCTCGCCCGCCGGCGGTTCGGCGGGAAGGTCACGGGTGACGGGCGGTGCCTGCGGCCTCCTCCGCCTCAATGGAGTGGCCTCCTCTAACCCCGCGGTCTCCAGCCTTGCGGAGCGGCCTTTTCCATCCCTGCGGCCTGTGCTCCTGCGGAGCTGCCTCCGCCCCTGCGGCCTCCTCCAATCTTGCGGCCTTCTCCCCTGCGGCCTCCTCCAACCCTGAGGCCTGTTCCCATACGGAGCGGTTTGCGGCCTCCTCTTCCCCTGTGGAGCAGCCACCGAGGTGTGGGCTTGGGAGTACGCCACACCCTTCGAGGCAATCTTTGAAGCCAGAGCCCTCGCCCTGGCTGAGGGCAGCCCTGTCAAAGCCCTTCTGGCAAAGACCTCGCAGCTCCCAGGTTTCCTCCTGTGCACCTCAGCCATGCCCTGGATATACGCAGGTGCCTTGTCCAGGCTAGGTGTATTTGCTATGGAAAGCATTACTTTTTTTCTCTTCTTGAGCACCATACGTTATTTTATAGTCTCCTTGCTCTGAAAGTTGTCCTAGCTTTTTAAATGCTAATTGCACTGTAGAGTTACTGGAGTAACAAGAGTGTATCTATTATTTCTAAACAGGCCTTTTAACTTCTGTGTCCAAATTTCTACCCACATCTGTTACATCAAATAACTTTGTGCTTGCTGTAAAGGAAAGCTAATGCCTTTTATGTCATCCTAGTCGACATGTTTCCAGTGTAGCTGTGCAATCCTGGGTGGCAGTGCCGAGTGCTGATTTCGCACCAGGTGAGGAAAGCCTGTTGGCTTTTCAACAGGCAGAAAGAGCTGAACTGTCACGATAAACACACAGCGTGTGTAGGTCATGCCTGGGTGAGGAATCCCCCAAGCTGCTGATACTGGACCCTGAGAGCACAGCAGGAAGAGTTGTTTGTGCTTTCCTTCTTGCAGTACTTTTCTTTTGGGCCAAAGGGATGATGGTCAAGAGTAGTGTTAAAGATTTGCTGTTCTAAGCTTTCCATTTATTGTAGGAGAGAGAGGGGTATAGCTGATTAGGTCATAGGTTGGGCAGGGTGTGGAATTGTTAGTGTTCTTTCACAACTGTTTTTTTCTGATGTGACGATGTGTCATTCTCCGCAGTCAGACCTTCCTCCCTTTGGCTAAGAGCTTGACAGGATTCATTCAAATTAAGAGTAAGAGCATCTGAAGGTGTTTCAGCTGTACCCTTCTGCCAGACACTACACCACCCCCTTAATGGGCTACCACTGTCTGACACATTTTTCACCGCTTTATTCCAGGTGTAACTAAAATTGTCATTGACCTGGTGTTCTGGAATGGCTTTTGTTCTAAGCCCCTGCAGGTTGCTGAAGCCTCGAAGCTGAATAGTTTAACTCAGAAAGTAGCATTTTGTAAAATGAAACCTGCTGGTTTCATGAATAGTGTTTTGTTTCCTCTGGGAGTCCACAAAATGGCTCGTTTGTATTTAGTTTTAATAATATACAGTAAGATCTGGCCAATTGTTAAACACACAGGTAACATGAAGTAGGTTTCCTGCTGAAGTCAGCACAAGACAAGCCACAATGGCTGGGGGTTTAGGTCGTTTCTTTTTTGTCCTACGAAACTAAAATAATATATAGAGAAGTTCAAAATAATCTTGCTCCTGAAATGATAATTTTGCTGTGGCACATAGAAATACTTAAGCCAATTAAGGTGTAAGAACTCAGGCTCAGAGCTTTCCAAACGCTGTTTTCACAGAACTCCCAGGCTGCTGTGTCATCTAATGTCATTTCTACCAAAGTTCCTGAAATGTTAACAGCCTAAAAGGATCCTGAAGCTCCTTGCGTAGGGTTTCCTGGTCTTTCTACCCTGAACTGGTCGACTTCATTGAGCTTGGGACATTTAGGAAAAGTGAGTTGTTTAAAAAAAAAAAAAAAAAGCATTACTATAATAGGTCTGTTCCAACTGAATCATTTCTGTACAGGCTGGTTGTAAACAAAATTAATCATTTTCTCAGACAAAATGAGGTTTCTTGTGGTTGCTCCAGTAGCACTGCGCCAGCTGCGTGTCCCTCACCTGACCGCTCCCAGTTGGCCTCCCAAAGGTCAGCTCTAACCAGCTCCATGCTCCTTGTTCCCTGATCACAGATTCCAACTTCAGGATGTGCTGAGGCTCCCAGTGGTGGATTTCCCAGAGAGTTTTTCTCTCCTCTTGCTCCCCTGTGGAGATGGGCTCGGGAAGGAGGCCTTTTTTTGTCTACTCTGCTCACACACCCCTTGCCCTTTGCTGATGCCTGGGCAGTGTGGGACAAAGGATGAATCCAACGTACCCATCGCTCTGTGTGCTTACAGACCCTGTGGAGCTGGCTAACGAGGGACCACCACTGGCAAGCGGCTGCTCCAGCTGTGGTGCTGCCCTGCCCGACTGGCCGTGGATGTGCAGTTCTGCAGGGCTGCTGGTGCAGTCACTACACACTTGGCTGGATTCACCTATGGAGCTGACAGGAAGGCCAGGGGGAAGCTCTCAGTAACGCATTTCCTAAGAAAAGTTTTCCCATTTGTGGGATATCTGGCTCAGTAGGAGGCTGGAGGGGGAATGCCTGCCACCACTGGTGCTTCATCATCCCTGACTCTGCTAGGAGCTCCAGAGCACCCTGGGGAGAGGCAGAACGTCCGGGGCCGCAGTCGCTTGTGTTACCCTGCGGAGGTAGCACCTCCAAGAATTCACAGAAAGTAATTTTGCTTTTTAAAATTATGAGAGAGAAAGAAAGAAAACGTTTGTGCTTTCCCACACCGGGAGTCGAACCCGGGCCGCCTGGGTGAAAACCAGGAATCCTAACCGCTAGACCATGTGGGACTGCATGGTGAGGCTGTCTGCCGCGCCGCCTGCTGCCCGCGCCGCCTGCTGCCCGCGCCGCCCCAGCCGGGTGCCGCCCTAGAGCGGGGGGGGAGGGCTGGCAGCGAGCGCGGGGGGGCCCTCCCGTCCTCGCTAAACTTCTACAAAAATCAGAGCCATCCTTTCCGAAAAGTCATTCCAGTTATCTTAGTTCAAAGGTGAGGATGGAGGTTGGCAAAACTGCAGGAGGAGGAGATGACCAGTGGGGAACATAGAATCATAGAATCATCCAGGCCGGAAGGGACGTCCAAAGNTCAGGTCCATGTCCTTCCTATATTGAGGGCTCCAGCCCTGTACACAGTGCTCCGGGGGGGGGGTCTCACCAGAGCAGAGTAAAGCAGCAGAATCACCTCTCTCAATTGAAGTCTGACGTAAAAAGCTACAGAAATGGGGCAATGGCCACAAGCGGGCTTCTGTACACATGGCAGCAACCAAAAAATAAGGTGGAACAACCATATTACCCAGTGTTGACTGAGGACAGTCGTATCAGAAATTGGTGTGGGGCAGATAACCAGTGGGATGCTGCGGTAACAGGCCACAGGCGACACAGGGGGAACCCACCAGGCCACACTTGTGGAGGAGGAGTAATGCTGGGTGCCAAAGAAACCTCACAGTCAATGGGCCTATGCGATTTTAATCTTCCAACGTGTAACACTAAACCCCTGTAGTAAGAAAATTCACACCTAAGTAGGCAAAAGGGAGTATTGGGACTACTGGAGTTAACAGTCTTCAAAACCAGTGATAACTGGTAACAACTATATGTCTAGGAGATCACAGAGGCTTCCAAGGCAGAAAACATCATCATAATGGAGGGTCTTAAATTACCCCCACGTTGGGTGAGTAAATGTCACATCAGCACATAATGTAGTTGCTACATTTTAGATACCACAAAAGCTTGATTTTTGGAGCAGCTGGTTGTAGAACACAAAAGAAGGGACTGGGTTTAGCACTGAGATGTGTGAGGGGCTTCATTCAGAACTGTGCTATTTAAAAAAGCTATGTATAAAAGTGAGTATAATGCATTTGATCTGTTATCATTAAAAGAACATCAGCAACAAAGAAATTCCTCCCAAAGAAGCTTGTTAAAAATGAATAAGGCAAAAGGATAACACACTTGTAAGAAACATGGAGATTGCTGAAATGGCTCAGAACAGTTTATATCACCAGGAGGAAAAAGACTGAAAATAGGCTGGTATGCTACAAAGCACAGTAAAACTTGCTATTGAAATATGTGAAGCTGGTGCAGACCATGTCTGCAGGCCGGCAGAAAAGATCCTCAGTAGGTTCCAAGGCGTCAAATGGCTCTGACGGTAACCACATAAGGTAGACCTGAGCAGATCCTGTTTCCTCTCGTGGGTCCCAGCTGCAGCCCACTGCCCTGCACAAAGTTGCTGTGGTCTTTGCTAAGGACATGGGGAGGTCCTCTCTGCTAGTCAAAGGTCCCTGCTTTTTTGGCAGGAGATGACTGTACTCCGTCTCTGAGGATAAGGGGCAATTTGCTCCCCAAGGACTTGACACCACTGGTGGCGAGATTTGAGCTCCTCCCATGTATCAACCTGCCTATCCTTAGCTTCGCTTCTAGTCTCAGTGCTAGATGATGCTCCTTCTCCTTCCAGAAGTTCTGGGGAGGTGTCAATAGGAGCAGAAGTGTCACCATCTACACCCCTCCACCTCTGCTTGCCCTAGAATTGTGTATGAAGGAAGGAGGAAGGTCTCCCTTTGTTGACCACTCCTGGAGATCAAGACACTGGGGGAGGCAAACCATTGGCTTCACTTAGGCTGTGCTCATGCTGTTGTACTCACCTGTGAAGCTGTTTTCAGGGCCTCAAGGGCACTAATAAGGCCTGAATAGCTCTTACCTGCCTCACCTGGGGCTTGCATCCCAGGCCTGCCCAGGAGTCCCAAGTCAGATCCGCCCTGGGCCCTCAGGCCCATCTGAACTGTGCTGGAGGAGTGCTTGTCTCCAGCGCCTGCACCCATGTGCTTGTGCCCATGGCCATGCCCAGCTCTGGGTCTCTCTTGCCCTGATCTGCAGACTGAGTGCCTGGCCTGGTGTGGGCTCTGCCTGGTCACGACAGACCTGCAGGGCTGTCACTGGGCTGTGTCTTACCCTGGTCACCACCATTGGCTCAATTCTGACCCCAACCTGCAGACTGAACCTGGAAAACTGGGTTGAGCTCAGACCTGCCTTACCTCACAAGCTGCCTGACAGTCCGGGCTCCGGGCTGTCACAGACTGCTCTGGCCTCCTACAGATGTGCTGTCATGGGGGATCACCTGGTTTTTGCATCAGGTGGTCCCCTGTGACGCTGCTCAAGTGTAAGCTCAAGCATTTCCTCACCTCTAACAACAGCTGTTCACAAAGGGCGGCCACAGAGGGACTTGGACAGAGATGCATGAGTTCAGGGTGTCAACACCCAGCTGTGTACACAGCACTCACATTAAAATACAAGAACCTGTTAGTTGAGTTGGTCTGCTTAGTACATACCCAACATGTTAAAAAAAGCTAGCAAGGGACAATTTTCAGAGTGGTTTGCCCAAAGCTGAATACCTGGGTGCTGAGGGGAGCCCAGCTTTCCTGACAAAGTCAGCACAGCAAATGCAAACAGGGACAATTAGCACCGCAACGCTGGCAGCTGCTGATTCAGAAACTTAACTTCCCCCAGTGGTTACATGGTAGAGCAAAGAACTTGCTCCCATTCCTGACTTCAGCAGGAACACAGCTGGTCCTCAAACCCTTGGCTGTATGAGAAACAATAAAAGATAGAGTAATAAACCACTTCTTGCACTCATTATAGGACTCGCTGTTACCATTGTGTATTAGTAAGCAGGAGGTGTGCAAGCAGAACTCAAGACACTGTCTGACTGCAAAAGGGATTAAGTTTTTAAAAAGGTCGAATCTATACTCTTTCACTAAAAAGACATTGTAAGAAATAACAACCTGCAGTTATTCCAGTTGGGGACACCTACAAACAACAAAACGGAGAAAATTTCTTGGTAATAGTTAAGAAGAACAGGAATAATGGGATAAAGCTGAGAAAACTTAGACAGATTATAATGCAAAGCACCTTGACAGGATCTCAGATAGGTGTCTGAACAACCACCCCAGGAGACAACAAGGTCTGGACAAGAAGACAACAGAAATTCCCCCACAGGAGCCTCTGCACTGGTGAGAAATGGCATGATTGACCTTGCAAATCCTTGTCTTTCTTTAATGCCACAGTCCTGACTTTGGGACTTTCCTTCCAGGTTTCTCACAGAAATGAGGATTCAATAATTCGTCAAGGCTTGTAAGAAAAAACAATGGGACTGCAGGATTATCTTGAGGAATTACAGGTTCTGTCTGTGGCTAAAAAGCAAACTTAGTTCTTGACAAGTACCTACAACAATATTATATTGTCTGGCACAAATTTCAGCCACAGTGAAGCCAGACGGGTCAGGCAGCTTGTGCAGCTGGGTGGGAGAGGGAGCAGGGAGTTAGAATGAGATGGGACAGCTGTGTCGCCACCACTTGTGTTGCTGTTTGGGTGCACATGGTGGTGCCAGCTCAGCCTCATGTCATCAGCCTTGGCCACTTGCCTCCTGCTCCAGGCAGCTGAGCTGTTCCCCAGCTCAAGGCACCCTGATGGTGGGACTGGTGTAGCCAACCCACACAGTTTCATGTTTTCCAGTGTATAACATCTCCTGGCAAGGAGAAAGCACCTTTGCCAAGCACATGCGTTTGGACCTATTGAAAGTAGCATAGCTCTTATCAAACTCAAAGATGGGTGAGAGGTTGTGATAGAGTAGAAGCCTCTTGGGAGCCTGTAGCTGATGTGGTGACAGGGACGTGCACATCTTTTTGGGAGGAGTTTTTGTTCCATGGGAATTCTGAAACAAGGCAGGCAAACCTCTGCTGTGGACATTTTCCTGACTTTCATAGACAGCAGCCTCAGAGTTCGGCTCATAGAAAGTGACCTGTGAGCATGGACTTTCCTTCCCATGTCTGCCTGACTGGGGGACAAGGACTACCCAGGACAGCAGAGTCGATCTCCTGATTCACAAGGGACATTCCCACCTTCACCTTCTTCCCCTGTTCTCTCCTCCCAGCCCCTTCTGGTGTGTGGCTCTGCTCCTCATCCACATCCTAACGCTTGCCTGATCATCCATTTGGGCCAGTTCAGGTTACCACTCTGGCAAAATATCACTCACTCCTGTTTTGTGTGAGTTTAATGAGCTGATGTGGTTCACCCAGGCTCAGATGAACAACAGAACCAAGACTCAGAGCAGCAGGAGGAGCAGCACTCGATGCACAGGGAGCCTTCAGTTCGGTCATCTCACTCTCTGCACCCTTCTTTCCCCTCTAAGGGCTTGTAATCATTGTATCTGATGCCTTTTCCCTCTTTACAGCTCCTCTCTAAAAAGGCAGAGCTCCCCTCTGCTCTGGGGAGTAGTAGCTTCAGTAAACTAGAGATTACACTGTAGCTTTATCAGCAGCTGGGGAGCCACAGTAGCAGGGAAGATGGCAGAAACCTCTCCTGTATGTTTTTAGTCACAATATGTTTTAGAAAGCAGGCGACGAAACAAAGAGCATTTGCTGCTCCATCTGTTTCCGTGTCCCATGCTGCTAAGTTTGGGTTACAGCCAGCTGCTGCCATTGCCAACTGGTTATGTGATAGCACGACTGCTTACTTTGCAAGGGAGTAAAGACAGTAAGATGGAAAAAACTGGGACAGGATGATTTAAAATAAGCCCCATTGCAGAACACCTGGCTTGTTCTGTGAATTTACATCATGCCCACTATAAAAAGCCTCCTGATTGCTGCTTAAAAATACATGTTTTTACAAATGGTCAAATATCTCCAACTAGCTCTTTCCAAAGGACATTCCTGGGCTATTCAATATCTTTGGTCGGCTTCAAAACACAGACAGGCTTAATTAAGAACAGGGATGGACTTTTTTTTCCCCATGCATCCTAAGACCTTTAGTTGGAGAGGACTCTCACAGTGCATAATTCAGAGAACCTCAGCCAGCAACTCCCGCACCCAGGTCAGCCTGGTCCCATTCAATAAGGTATTTGAGACACTTGATACAAGATGTCTGTGCTCTGAAATAATGGAGAATTTACCACGTCTGCCTGCCCAGCTGGAACCTCAAGCCCCTTAACATATAATTACAGATGTGTTGATTGGAAGGGACCTTTGGAGGGTGTTAATCCAAACTCTTGCTTGAAGTGAGACTATCACAAGCACTAGATCAGGTCACCCGTGCCTTTGCATAGCCAGACTTTGAAAATCTCCAAGGATGGAGGTCCCATCACCCATGTGGGTGAACTGTACCCCCTGGTCAACCTAGCAATTTATCTTGTTTCCTTTGCAACAAAGAGCTGCTCACAGTGAGAAATCTTGCCCACACGTAGGCACTCACAGTAGTAGCTTGGAAGTACTTTGACCTATTTAACATGCTGCTTTCATGGTACAGATATTTTCCTGATATTATTGGCTTCTTTAGCACAGAGCTGCTCCTGCTCCCCCTCCTAGCCATGGAGGCTTATGGTGCTGGGGGCAGTAGGAGGTGACAGGCAAGCTGGAGATGAGGTGGCAGCACAGCAGCGCTGTACTGACCGTGCAAGAGGAACACAGCAGGTTCAGTGATGGTAACTATGGTCAGCTACAGTTGAGTGACCACTGAGGCAGCTGGTAGGTTGGGGTCAGCAAAGTGCCAGGCCTGGTACAAGCTTCACTGGAACATAGCTCAGGCAGGGCCAAGGGTGAGGACCTGAGCTTAAATGCAGCGCTGCAGAGGAGCCCCTGGTGAAGCATCTCCCAGCTCATCCTCCAACCATCACTGGTACCCTGGAAGGCTGATCCAAGGTTGCAGGTGCACCAGGTCAGTGGTGGTTGCAAGCTCAGACACCCACACCTTGCCAACCATTTTAGATGTCTACTCCCAGTATCACCAGTCTCTCCTCAACACAGGCTTTGCTCACACCTGACTGGAGCTGCCACTCCCCCCTTGCTGTATGTGGAGCCCCTTACTATGAGGCTGGTACTGGGCCAGACTGGTTCCAGGCTGTGCAGAACAGTTTGTTAACAGAGGCAGAGCAAGAGCAGTGCTCCAGGACGATATGCTGGCTGTGCTCACAGCTGCAACACATCTGCCTGGGCATTGCTCCACCTCCCCAGTATGTATGGGCCAGGCAGCAGCAGGGCAATACCAAGCTTCCCTTACCAGTTCTTCTGAGAACTACCAGTTCTTCCACACCCACAGATGAGGAAGACTCCTTGTGCAAGGTCCTCCACCTGCCATTTCCTGACATGCAGTGTGTGCACAAGTACGAATGTCCACCAGCCGAGCAGCTTCATGAAAGGGAGGTGGGTGTATTACTCCAGATACAGTTTCTTCCACCTGGGAGCAGCATCTAAAGAAATGATTCAAGCATGATCTCAAGGAGTTGGCTCCTTTTGCAGTTCTTTGGTGACAGTTGTAGGAAATATCCTTCAGCCAAGAACAGGCAGCAAGGGGATACTTTAGCCTGGAAACATTGATTTTACATCTCTTAATTTATCTTACAGCGATCACAGTTCACAGCCTCACAATTCATGAAGGCTGATTCTTCTTATGGGAAGTGTGGATTTATTATTAGCAAAAAAGCCATAGTGTATAATCCTCTGCTCTCAGAGGCACTGCGATGTCTGTGCCGTGCTCTCAAAGACTGTTCAGACACTTCATATTCACCTCCTGCTGCCATCTTTGGTGGACTGATAGCAAGCATAATGACTGGTGGGCTTGATCTCCCATGTTTGTGTCACAGAGTGACCTACCTGTACTTCTGGAAAAAGGGGAACATAACCCCAATATTCAAAAAAGNTGAGACCCCACCTGGAGTCCTGTGTCCAGCTCTGGGGTCCTCAACACAGAAAGAATATGGACCTGTTGGAACGGGTCCAGCAGAGGGCCACCAAGATGGTCAGAGGGATGGAGCACCTCAACTATAAAGACAGGCTGAGAGAGCTGGGGCTGTTCAGCCTGGAGAAGAGAAGGCTCCAGGGAGACCTTAGAGCAGCCTTTCAGGATTTCCAGGAGAGCTGGAGAGGGACTCTTTGTCAGGGAATGGAGTGATAGGACAAGGGGTAATGGTTTTAAACTGGAAGAGGGGAGATTTAGAATAGATACATAGGAAGAAATCCTTTCCTGTGAGGGTGGTGAGGCACTGGAAGAGGTTGCCCAGAGAAGCTGTGGCTGCCCCGTCCCTGGAGGGGTTCAGGGCCAGGCTGGATGGGGCTTGGAGCAACCTGGTCTGGTGGGAGGTCTCCCTGACTAGGGCAGGGGGGTTGGAACTTGATGATCTTGCAGGTCCCTTCCAACTCTGACCATTCTATGATTCTATGATTCATGGTGGTTTCCTTGCTCCTCATTTTGATGCTTTCCTGCTGTATGACTTTGTGCAAGACAGAACAGTGCTGCTAGCCCATGAGTATGAGGTATCATCTCAGTGTGTCCTCTGCATCCTTGAGTGCCTCTATCTCACCCACTTTGGCTTTGAAAGACAAGGGATCTCTCAGTGCACTGTGTGCAGAATCACATCCCAAGAGTTTTAGCTGCAGCAGCTAAGCAATAAAGTTACAGGTTCCCCAATAAACCTCCCAGAGGTGCACATTGAAAACTGCCTACACAGTATCGTCACACCCTGAAATATGCAAAATGGGAACATCGCAGAAAAGATGAGTGCTTGTTTGGTCCCTCCAGCAGCCAACTTCCCATGTACCCCATTGGGTCACTCATTTTGGGGTGCCCCTGAAGCTGGGGCTCTTGCAACCTTCCATCTCCGTAATTTCTATTTTTTTGGTCTGTCCAAAGACTCTTGCCAGCACTTTAATGTCAATCAGGCTGCTAAAAATTTTATACACCAAGTCTGTATCTACAAGAGCCCTCGAACAGAGACTGCCAGGCTACTATAAGCATTTTCCCAGTACTGCTGTTTCCCTCAGAGGACAAGTATAGCTTTTATTGGCAAAAGGCAATTTTTCTGCATCTCCACAAGGAAAGCTGCTGATTTAACCATGTTAGAGGTACACAAATAAACTTTTATTTCCAATGACCTGGTTTCATTCTTCCTTTCCTCTCCTGCTGCCCTATGCCGCAGCTCCCAAGCTCTGTAGCCCTGCAAAACTCAGCCTCGCCTGCCCTGCCCCGCAGCACCTCGGGCATTTCCAGCAGCTTCTCAGCCTTGGTGGGGGCCCTGCTCTCCTCCAGCCCCCACTGCTCAGACCCCCTGGTAAGCACAATGCAGCTGCACGTCCAGCCAGCGAGCAGAGCTGCCATGATCTCACTGTCTCTCTATTTGTTATTTAAAAGTGCATTGGGACTTTCACGTTAATGTCTTCAGATTAAGTTACTCTGAAGTTCTTCAGTAGTGCCAAAACACTGTCTGCAAGAGCACTGTGAGTGCAGCATCGCTCTGTGCAGGGACCCCTCCACTGGCTTGTCTGGGGTTATTAACAAGCTGAACAGACTACTTTCTGACTGTAGCAGGAATTTGCTGCATGGGTGTGATATTTGCCAAAAATCACTCTGTTAGTGGCAAAATCCAGGGAGTATCGATGGAGTCTTGCACCCCAGGTTAGCAGAGTCGGAGCCATCCGGGCAGCTCAGCCCCCAGGAGCGGGTTGTTCCTAGTCTGGAATAACAGGACCCTGTAGAACGTTTTGGGAGCAGTGCCACATCGCAGCAGTCACTGAGATAACAGGAGCTCTGCTGTGCCACCGTGCCAAGTGACAGACTCCAAACTGGTGGCTGACAGAAGCGGATCCAGCCGGGCTGACCTTTAGCGCAGGGCTTGTTTATTCAGAGAACTCCTGCTGGTTGATCAGTAGGGCTCTGCCTTTCCCCGAGTCCTCTGAATCGCTGCTTGTTCGCTGACAGCTGAACCCTGCCTGCGCAGGGGACACACATGGTCCTTCTGCACAGGCTCCACCGGACTTGCCGTGTGCCCAGGACATCGACGGACGCAGGAAACCCCCAAAACCTGGCCAGAGGAAATTGCCGAGGCAAAAAAACAGGGCACGTCTGGGCAAACCCAGCGGCGTGCCAGCCTCACACCGGAGCTCGTCAGCCCGCCGTGTCACCTCGCAGGGACAGCCCGGCACCTGGCGCAGACCAAGGCATCTCCCTCTCTCCCTCCCTCCCTCCGCGGGCTCCTCCAAATTCCCCCGCATCCCTGCCCCGCTCCCGCAGGAGCCGGAGAGGGCGGAGCGGGGCCGGGCGAGCCCGGGGGCAGCCGCCCGTTCGGGGAGCCCCGCCGGCTGCGGGGACAGCCAGACAGGAGCGGACACAGGCTGCACCTGGGACCAGCACCGAGTACAGTCTCCGGGGCGTCCCGGTGTCTCCGGAGCCGGGGTCGGGCTGAGACACGCCTGCGGCTCCGTAAGGGACGGCACAGGTCCTGCCGCGGTTCTCCTCACAAACCCGGTCGGGGGGGCTGGCCACCGCCATTGACCTGACACTCAAAGAGCGCTTCGGCTCCTCCAAAACTGAGGTCCCGGCTCCGCTTTTCCNGGCGGTGGCAGTGGTAGGGCCCGGCGGCCGAGCGGTGCGAAGAGCTGCTCCTCGGGCCGCCGTCTGCTTGTGCAGCCCCGTCTGCGGGGCCAGGCTCCCCGCCCGCACCTGCTCGGTGCGGAGTGGCTCCCCGCCAGGCCCGGCTCCCGCCGGCCGGTGCCGGGACCGGGCTGTTCGTAGCCTCCGAGCCAGGCGGGTGGCGCTGGGTTTCACGGGGCTGAGCTGGCCCGGCCCCGGAGCTCTGCGTCCTGCCCGGGCCTTGGGGGTCTGTCGGCATCGCCCTCCCCGGCGGCTGCGGCCGGGCCGGGGGTCCTCGCACCTTTGAGAACGGACAGTGAGCAGAAGCAGCCTCAGGTTTTGAACTGTTTCTGGTCGAGGTGTGTGTGAAGGTTGCGCTCTGTCACTTAAAAAGCCCAACAGAGTTAAACGATAGTGAATCAGGGATAGGAACGACTGTTACGTTTTGTCTGCTGTAGAGAGGAGAGCAGGAGAGGGCTGGCTCCTCACCTGGGAGCAGGGAGGGAGCCAGGGTCACCTGTTGGCGCTGGAAATGGAGGGCTGGGCAGCTGGGCTAGTTTCCCAGGCCGCATCCTGCTTCCGACAAACGCGGGCGGATTTTATGGCTCCTCTGAATAAGCCTATTCAGGGAGAATTCCTCCTGGTTGCCCTGCATCTCAGCTTGTCAGCCAGAAGTGGTTGAATTAAGTTTGTCTCTGCTGGGAAGAAGGTACAGAGCCTGGCAGTACTGTCCTCCCTGTGGCTGATGCCAGTTGCTGTTGTGCTGTTTTGCCAGCGTGTTTTTTTTTTCACCCTAGATGAAAAGCTTGGACGATTTAACATTCCTGCGAGCACGGCTCTCCCCAGGGGCACCAGATTTCAGCTGGCTTCTCACATTCTCTTTGTCTGGGGGAGAGGAGGGAGGGCTGTGCTGGCGTTTTTCCCAGTACCTCTGTGATGGTGCAAGGTGTTTGGAATTATGTTTATTTCTCTTGCGTTTGAAGTTGGTTTTTTTCCTTTCTTTTTTGTCTCTTTTCGTTCTCCAGCAGAACGTGATTTGAGTTAGTCCATAGGAAGGAGTGTCTTGGGAAGGGATCCTTTGTGAGTGGATGTAGAACACCAGGATTCATCCAGAGCAGAATGATTAGCCCAGCAGCACCCTTTTGGACTGCCAGTGGCAGCAGCTCGTAGTGGCTGCTTCTGCCACCCTGCTTGTGACAGCTAAAGGCGCTTGGGGATTGAGGCTGCAGGTTGCTCGTTTCAGGGGATCAGCTGGAGAACCGGACACAGCCGTGCAGATGTGGGGCTATCGTTCCTCTGCCCAGTACAGAGGAGTGCTTCTTGCACTGGATTTCAGCATAATTTTTCCGTCCTGTCCCCACTACCTTTTTGGTGCTTTTTGAGTTCGATGTTTGCAGCATTGATGAGACAGCTATTTGGAGTGATGCTGAGATCACAGTGGATTATAGGAATGCAGATTTTGAAACCAGGTTTTTGGTCAGATAGTTCACGTGCCTTCTGTATTCTCAACAGGTTTGCTTAGCTGAAACAGATGTCTTGGCCTTAACTGGGAGCACGTAAGCTACAGGGAGATCTAAGTACACTGGCCTGGTGCGTGCGCTAACCAGAAGAATTTTATGCTCATCCTTATGATGCAAAAGGCTGCTTTTAGCCTGTCTGTTACTGGGTCTGCAGCTGAAAACCTTATGAGAGACTTGCATGTTTATTGTGCTAACAAGACATGCAGGATCTGCTTCGCTGAATGGTGCTCTGCTGTAGGGATGCAAAAGGCAAATACATCCCATTCACCTGATCTGCTTCATCTCTAGGAAAGTATAATGTGCCATGGTGCAAAAGTGAAAGGAGCAGAGACTAAGACTCCTATAGTGAACTACCCATTAGGTAAGAAAATACTGCAGCTTTCAATGTACTTGTGTCTGAGCTCTGAGGCACTATTTTAATCAACCCTGCCATTCTTTTTGGTGTTTGCTTCATAGGAGGGGGGCAGCTGCCTGCTGGCAACCAGGTAGAGTATTGTAAAACAGGGAACAGGTTTTTTTCCCCATACAGCCATGCAGGATTAGCATTCTTGAGTGACTGTGGGAAGGACTGTAGGATCTAAATCAACTTTAATGGGAACACTTCTGTAATTAAAGATAACGAAGCATAAACTGCAGTAGGATTCTGGCTGAAAGTGCTGTGTTTCTTTTATTTTTTTCCCTGACGATGCAGTTTAATAAATATTCATGTTCATGAATGTGTTCTTTGAAGTCATGAAGGGATGTGTCATATCTATATTTCTTCATAGGTAAATGCATTAGTAAGAATACTACTTGGTTGCCATTTTACCTATGGAGAAGAAAGCTTTTCAGTTTGGACTTGCTGTTTTAGCAGTGTTTTTTTGGCTGTTTGAATTTAAGTCTTGTGACGTGAGCAGAGGGAGATCTAACCTGTGTCAGAAGCACTGGGGGTTGCTGAAGTCTTGTTGCCTGGGTGGGAATGGTACTGAGTGTCCTCGTTCAGGGGGAGACCTGCTGGTTTTGCAGACAACTTCAATTTGATTAATACGAAATATAAAGAGTTCACATGTTTTATGTTCTAATTACAGTGAAGACTCTTCATTTTGTTATTGAATCTCAGTATCTTGAGTATGATTTTTGGATATAGTTAATTCAGGTTTCAGTTTGTCTTTGCCTGAATACTAGTTTCTGTGTTTTTTCAGAATCTTTAATTTAGGAATGAGTGAAACCTTCTGCCCTTGATCAGCCTGCCCTGGAGCTGTTGACGGACTCCTTGTGTCTGAACTCAGCTGTGGCTTTGCAGCAAAGGGGGTGTTCTGTTTCTGGCAGAGCATCTGAACCTCCTGCTGTTATTCAGTGCAGAGCCCCTCACATCCTCTGCACTGGGTTCATGCGCACTGTTCTGGTTTGTTCTCTTCTTAATTGGCTTAAATAAGGCCATGTACAAACATCCTCTCTGTAACTAGCTGTGACTGTGGGACAAGCTTCTGCTTCCAGCAGGTTGTCCATCTCTTGTCTGCTGGATGAGTCAATTCCTCAATGAGCGTTGTGGTAGCTTGCTTCACAGTAAATGAGCTGGGGTAGTAAAGTCTCTGCTCTTTTCTGGAGATAAGCGCAGGTAGGAGAGGTTGTTGGCAGCCTGATCGCTGCCACATGCTTCTAGTGTCGTCCCTGCTCCCCTGAATGTGCTTCTAAAACTATTGCTGAGCTTGCTGGGGAAGTTTTCTCCTGATTAAATGGTTTAGGGGTGAAAAAGCATCTGGCTTTAAGTGTAATCAGGAGTGTGGTTTTTGCTCCAGTAGTTCTGCTGGCAGAGGCAGAAGAGGGGGGATAAGCTGTGGAAGACAGGGTAGTTGTCTTGTCCATCCTCACTGCTGTGTCCTTTCTAATCTGTTCCCATCAGCAGGCCCAGCATGGCCTGGAGCTAACTCCTCAGGTGGAGTCATGTCTTCAGTTACAGTGTCTGACTCTATGCAGATAAAGCCTGGTCCTTGTGAAACACCTTCAGACACATCAGAGTCGTCTGAAGTTCAGAAGTTCAAAGGAAAGCAGCAGTGTTTCCTCCTTCCCTGTGGTCTCCTTTCCCAGTGTTCCCATTCCTGTCGTACTACCCAGATGGCTTTCTCGGTGGATGACGCAATTAGGAGGAGGTACTTGCAAGCGTTCAGCAAATAAATGTGTCAGAATCTGAAATGCTTCGTTTAGACTCCATCAATCCTTCCCAGGTGGAGCACAATTATTTGTGCCTTGTTGTGACATGTATACGCTCGTGTTTCTTTGAAAAGCCCTATGGGCAGATTTGAATAGTTACTGGAGTGCCTCGTTTGTAATGAAAATAAATTCTGGAGCACACACTGGGATTTGGTTTTAGGTGGACTCGTAGAGGGTTTCTGAGCTCTGCTGTCGTAACTCAAACATCTGATGTTATTTCCTGCCTTTGTCAAGGTGCACAGAAGGGCGCTTGTTGGAAAGATGGCTTTAATGATCAAGCAGTTTCTTGTGGTTTTGGGTAGCTCAGCTGTAAGTATCCACTGAAGAAGCTAGCTGATTAGTTTTGCACTTTCCGTGGGGAAGAGCAGTCTTCTGCTTTGGTCAGTTTCTTAAAGCAGTCAGTTTTTGGAGTGGCAGGAGAATATTAACTAAAGCAGTAGATGTGACGTCCTTCTGGCTTGTACATGTGGAGTGTGACATGTGGGTCAAGAGAGAACTTCTGTGCATTTTTTTTTCTTGTGGGAGAACAGAAGTACCACCATTATTTGGGATGTATTCTCTCATTCTAATTACTGTTCCCAAGTGTTTGAGGTTACTGATACAAGGAATAAATAACAGCGTTTCTTATTTCCAGTTCAGTGTTGACAAGTGAGTTCCAATGTAGCTGGTGTCAACCATCCTCCAGCTAATCTCCCAAGCTTTTTTCTCTGTGTGTTATGAGTTGCCATTTTTTGGTTATGTAATGCACAGAGCAAAAAGAGGTTTGGGAACCTTATAATGAGGATGGTGAAGATCCAGATCACTTGTTTGCAGTGAAGAGTGAGAGGTAGAAAGGACTCCATGATGCCCAGGGGGAGCGTTGGCACGGCTGGTATAGCAGGTCGAGCAGTCAGGCTGTGTCTGGCCTCCCACAGTTACGTGCTTCAGGCGAAAAGAAGGGGCTCTGGTTGGACAATACCAACTTTAGAAAATTCCCCCTGGAAAAAAAAAAGTTGAGGACCAAAACACTGGAGATGCTGAGATTTTTTTTTTTTTAAACACCCTCCCCCCCCCAAGCTCTTTTGTCTTTTTGGACTTAGTTTTGTATGAAGTTCCACTGAGGGTTTTGTGCTGCAGAGCACTGGAGATCTTCTGAGATAGAGAGGTCTGAATAAAATTATTCATTGTTGTCTCTATCAGCCACCAGAGGCAAATAGAAGGCTGGCTTTACGCAGAGGATGTATTTTCTTAGTTCTCTCATTTTCTGCTTGTGCCCAGCTCCCCAAGGCAAGCTGCCACTGCACTTTACCTTCCTTGATGGAAACTGCTCTGATGTGGGATGAAATGAAGACGATGGTGAGCACACTGTGCTCCCTGGGCTCGCTGCGTGTTCCTGTTTCAGCCTGGAGCTGAGCAGTTCTGGGCTCCTCTAAACTGAACTTTTTCTTAGCCACAGAGTTTATGATCTACAGAAAGCAAACAAGCCAGGCAGGGAGGGACACACCAAACCTGTGCTGGGCTCGCTAGCGTGTGTACCTCAGCAGATGTGGGACGCTGCCATAAGGCTCTTTGCTTTGGCAGATGGGGCTGTTTCCTACCTGGGCAAATGAAGCTGCTGCTTTCTGGCTGGAAACCAGTTAGAGGCAGAAAAGACTTAGTGTGGTGGGATTTTGTGTCGTCTTGGACATCGTGAACCAGTGGCCCAGGGCCAGGTGCAGTGTAGCAGGGATAACTTCTTTGTTCTGTAGATCTGGTTTTTCTGTTTGGTTTCGTTTGTGCTTATTTTTTTCCCAGAAGAATGACAAAGAGGCTTACTGTCCCCATCAACAGTGATACCAAGAAAAGCCCTGCACAATGCTGCCTGACGAGTTGGGACCAAGCTCAGGAAAACCCCTCTAACCACATGGAGTTCAGCCGTCTTGGGTTTTTTTGATTCTGAGGCAGTGCAATGTCTTGCCTGTGGGTTTTCATGTGTAGCGGCAGCCAGGGCTCAATTTAGGAGAGGGACGCACTGATGTTAAAATATTTTCAGTCACAAAGTGAAGTCAGAGAAAAAGTTGTTACAGACTTTATAATTGAATGATTAAATACAGACCCAGGGGATGCATTGGGTGAGCCGTTCTGCCTGGAAAGTTGCCCCTCCAGAGGCTCTGGCCAGACCAGGCGGTGGACACTGGCTGCAGATTTCAGTGCCTCTCCGCTGTCTGCTGGGCCCTGTGGGTGGCTGGCTGGGCTTTATTGTTGGGACCCTGGCCACTCCAGCTGCTGCGGTGGCTGATGCTCACCCCTCCACTAGTCTGTTTGTGCAGTCCTGTGCTCCCCACGCAGCCTGTTCTACTCCGTGCTTGTTCCCCCTGTGCTTCTGGTGCTGCGTGGGGAATAGCAAGTGCAGGGTTGTTTGCAGACATGGGGTAAGCTGTGGGTGGGCACCCACTGTAATCCAGGCTCTGAGTCTCTCTTGTGTGAGTTTGAACAGTAACTCAAGGTCTGGCTGTTGATTTCAACATGTTCAGTTTGTCCTAAAAGTGTTAAGTGCCGTATTTGGTCATCTTCTGGTCTGGTGACTATTTCTTCCTCGTGTATATTGTCGCTCTTTGATAGTCCCTGATGGCTGCAAATATCCATCTGTGTATCAGCCACGCTGTCTAGCACTTCTTTTCTCCCTAGCCACAATAATTAGGTTTGGGGTATTTTTTATTAGGCCTTCCAAGCATTGCTCTAAGCTATGGTGAGAGGAGAAGCTCTATGAATTCTTGGTGATGAATCAACACCAAGTGAAGCAAAAAGATGGCAGAAGAGCTGTGAGCTGAGGTGCAGAGCCTGGGAGTGCAGCCAGCGTGAGAAGCATTTAATGGATGCCTAAGGACGAACGCTAAGCATGTTGTAATAAGGTAATAAGCATGTTGTTTTCTTAGCAGTTTATACCATTGTAATATAGTGGATAGCCTGACTGCAATATAGCGGGGGTGCGTTTGGGCAGCACATTACAGTAGAATGAATGCAAAGCAAGTGGTGTTGCGGCTTGGAGGGCAGCTTTGGGCTTGGGTTGGCGCTGCTTCTGTTCATCTGCAGCTCTGCATTAGGGCACAAATGGCAGAAGAGTTGCAGTTTTGGTTTGGGAACTCCTTAGGAAGCATGCCGCGAAGTAAACTACTTCAATTTTAGTGAAATCACTGCAAATGAAGGTGAAAAGCAAGTCCATAGTTGGTTTTGTTCTGTGGGTTTAGAAGCTGCTGAGGAAATGCCTGGTGAGTAGATGGTGGTCTCACACCTTGGCCTAAATTCACTAAAGCTGTAATTTGAAATTAGTCTAAAACATGGGTTTGAGGTTCTGG
The DNA here is from genome assembly GCA_013400375.1 of Thinocorus orbignyianus. Classification (NCBI taxonomy): domain Eukaryota; kingdom Metazoa; phylum Chordata; class Aves; order Ciconiiformes; family Thinocoridae; genus Thinocorus; species Thinocorus orbignyianus. The sequence continues at coordinate 358,414 of VXBW01008329.1, forward strand.
AGACCGAGTGCTTTTCCAAAGCAGAAGTCTTGTCTTGGGGTGGCAATAAGCATAAAAGATAAATAGGACAGTGATCATCTTCTGGGGGTGAAGTTATGCACTGCCACCCTTGTTTCTTCAGCCCCTGGATTCTGTTACCAGAATGGTTGAGTTTGTTAAAGCAAGGGTAAGCTGTCTGCTTTTTAGTTAGTAAGATGAATTAACTCCATATGGGATGATTTGAAGAGCTCCAGTGCCCTTGTGTGATGAGCTCTGGGGATGCATGGGGTGGGGGGGAAATATAGAGGGCACCCTCTCCTAGTAGCAGCAAGTCATTTGATCTGCTCTGCTTTCAGTGTACCATGATGTACCATCCAGTTCCCTCTCCCACAGCCCATCGAACCAGCTTTGGACACCATGCTGCAGGGGTGGCTTGTTGGGACTTTGGCCTTGAATGCCAAAAGTGGTCCTCAAGAGAGGGGGGATTGGCAGAGAGCTGCTGTGGGGCAGAACTCCCTTTGTGGAGGGATGCTTGTTCAGGTTGCTCTTGTTGACACAAGGAGGGCTGGATGAGTCTGGCAAAAGGGGAGATGGTGGTCATCTCAGCGTCTCTGGCTCCCTGTAGTGTTTCCCCAGCAAGGTGGCCTCTTGAGGTGCGATGGTGGACCCCTCCATCAGCCACCCCACACTGCCTCTGATGGCCGAGTGCTTGTGTGCTTAAACTTTTATTTGGGCTTGGAGAGATGAAATCGCTTGATTTTGTCTCCTTTTGGGTTAAGGAAAGCTTCTGCTGAGCTGCGAGAGCTGTCTGTGTGTGGGGGAGGAGAAGTTTGTCAGTAACCCAGCATGTTTGGTGCGAGGCATGCTTGAGTGCAGGGATAGAGGGACACTTCATCTTGGGCTGCTTTCTTCTGCCTGCATGAGGGTGGAAAAGGTTGGACAGCATGATGATCACCAAATAGCTCAGTGAAATAGCCCAAATTTTGTCTTGAGAAGTGAAAACGCGCAACTTCCAGTGATTGATGTGCTTGATCCTGCCTGACCTGGATGGGTTGGATGGTGAGCTGTGTTTGGGGTGTGTTGATCTTTTTTTATTTTTTTTTTTTTGGGGGGGGGCTGCATCCTGCACCAGAGGCTCTTTAGGGAAGAGAACAGTTTCCTATTTGAGAGTGTCTCCTGATACCACGTACATCTTGTACTCTGGGTGCTGAAATAAAATAGCCCCCGCAGCTGGCCATGGCAGCTCTGTTACCTCAGTCCTGGCAGCACCTGTGGTGCTGGCCCCCAGGAAACAGTGTGGGCAGGGGAGGGCATGCGCTTCATTCCTGTTACCTTGCTCAAACCTCTACTATTTGCAGCAGTAGCCATTTTTTCAAGTGAATTTGTGGTCTGAGAACAGACAGATTTTTCATGGGGCTGCCTCTGGTGCTGCTTTCTTGCCCTCTGTGTTCCAGCTAGACCTGGTTTAAACCCAGAGTTCCTGTGGACTGCAGGGAGGATTTAAGGAGCTTTACGTGAATTAACAGTATTCCTCTGAAATTACCATTTGGGGGCTGTTAGCTGCAGCAGGAACATGTACTGCTTTGCCTATAGGACTGTAGCTGTAAAACCTCCTAATGGTGTGGCTGTTTCCCCTGGGTAAGGAAATGACATCTGTGAGCATAAACAGCTTTAATGGTGAGATGTGTCTGTGCTGGAGCTTGGAGTGCTTTGTTGGTCCTGGTGGAAGTGTAGCAGCTGAGACAGACAACAGGTGGTCCCGTGGACAACAGGCAATGTCAGTGTGGCTGCTGTGAAGATCGGGTGCTGCCTGGGGGATGTTCAGCCAGCCCCTTATCAGGGGGCAGTCCTGTCGCGACAGAGCTTTTCCTGCTGCTCAAGAGACAGAGAATTATCAGGCTTCATCTCTTTCAACCTCACACCTGCTAAGCTGTGACAGAAGATGTCAGGAAGAGTAATGAACACCTGGGAGGATGCTTCAGGCAAAAATTGATTGGTGAATTTTTTACTTTTTAAATTAAAACCTGTTGCTAACTAAACCTGTCTTGCACTTTGTTAGCAGTTGGGCCCTGCTTTGTGTCTCTGTCAGGACCTTGTCAGGAACCGTGTGGACCTTGACCTTGACTGCAGCTCTGTGCACTCAACAGTGCCGAAAACAAGGGAGAAGGTCCAGGCTGTGACTGCTCCCTGAAGGGGAGACTCTGCCACAGGACGCTGCTCTTCTGGGATCTTGGCTGCTCTTTGTGGTCCTGTTTTCCCCTGGGAAAGAGGAGCCTTCATCCCTCTGCCTCTCATCTAGTGGATCCCTTAGGAGGTGTTTTGGTCATGTAACACGTTTCCATCTGGGTCTTGGCATCTGGAAATTGGGGATATGCAGTTACCTGTGAAAACTCAGTACGTAAGTGGCCAGGAACAGTCATGATAACTCTAGACTGTGTTTATGGTGGCCTCTTTATGATGGGCAGCATTAATAAAATTAATGAGGCTTAGTCTGCCCTGCTGTAGAGCTGGCATTTACTCCTCACACTGCTAAAAAGGGGCTGTCTGTTGTTGCAGTCACGTAAGAGCCCTGATATTTGTCTGCCTTGTATGGCTGTTCCTCTGCTGCAAGTAACTGATAGGACCAGAGATGGTATGGTAGTTATTTGGTGGTGACATTGGCAGCTCAGAAGAAATGGATACCTCCGCCAAGAAAAGATTAAAGACTTTTTTTTTTTCCCCTGTTAAAGACAACAAAAGGAACCATGCATTGAAGGAAAGACTCAGTGGAGTGAGAAGGATGTTAATCGAAAAGGGGAAGCTGTGTCCATACAAGAAGACCAAAAAAAAAAAAGTATTTCAGCAAATTAAATGTAAAATCAAAATAAGGCAAGCCAGAGTAAGACTTTTGAAGAATGAATCTGTCAACTATGTTTAATTTTCAAAAGCATCAGAAATCTTTTGGAGACAGACAGCAGAAGAGATCTAGGTGTAAGAGGCATGGAGGGTAAAGCCATCACAGAAATCTAAACCATTTTTTGGCCATCTTGGCTCCTGTGAAGGAGCTTTGTAGTCTGCAAAGCTACAAAAGAGTTGTCTGAGAAGTTGTCTCACATGTAATGTCAGTAGAAATAGCTTTAGAGCAAACAGAGTAACTGATAAGAAACTGTAAGGAACAGATAGCATTTATTCAAGAATGCTGTAGGGTCTTAAATCTGAAATTGCTGAGATACTTTTGTGTGTATCCTGTTGCTGAAGTGCCCTTGGTATTGCAGAAATTGATGGTGGCAAATGCAATGGCATTTATTTTTATTTTTTAATTTTTTTTTTAAGAGGGCAATCTTGGGGAAATGGGGGAGGTATATGTACTTCATGTGGCTCAGTATCTGTGCCAGGCACATTGCTAGGGAAGGGCTGTAGAGTGGATCCTGGTGACTGCAGACCAGTGGGTCTGAGCTCTGTGCCTGGGCCTTTGCAATGAAGAAAAGGTCACTGGAGGCATGGTCGGGCATGACTTCTTGGAAAAGAGTTAATAGGGCTTAATGTAAAGACAAACCCTGCCTTATGGAACTGCTGGAGCTTGATGAGCACGTAGTTAGCAGGACAGATAGACTTCCTAAAATCATAGAATGGTTCATGTTGGAAGGGACCTTAAAGACCATTTAGTCCCACCCCCTGCCCTGGGCAGGGATGCCTCCCACCAGACCAGGTTGCTCCAAGCCCCATCCAACCCGGCCTTGAACCCCTCCAGGGATGGGGTATCCACACCTTCTCTGGGCAACCTGTTCCAAGCTCTCGCCACCCTCACAGCAAAGAATTTCTTCCCCAGATTTTATCTCAATCTCCCCTCTTTCAGTTGAAAACTGTTCCCCCTCATCCTGTCGCTACACTCCCTGATCAAGAGTCTCTTCCCTCCCCATGATTCCTGTAGGCCCCCTTTAGGCACTGGAAGGTGGCTTTTATAAGATCTCCTTCCCTTCTCCAGGCTGAGCAATCCCAACCCAACTCTCTCAGCCTGTCCTCATAGTAGAGGTGTTCCAGTCCTCTGATTATTTTTGTGGCCCCTCGTTGGAGTCATTCCAACAAGTCTATGTCCTTTTTGTTCTGAGGCCTCTAGGGTTAGATGCCGTACTCCAGGTGAGGTCTCACTGGAGCAGAGTAAAGGAGTAGAATCACCTTCTGTTACCTGCTGGCCATGCTTCTTTTGATGTAGCCTGGGATGCAGGGGCCTTTCTGGGCTGCCAGCGTACAGTGCCAACTCAGGTTGAGCTTCTCATCCACCAACACCCTAAATTTCATATATCTGAACTTTCAAACAGCCTTTGACAAGGTTCTTTACTGAAGGCTTTCAAGACACTGAGTCACCATGGAGGAAAGGTCTTGTTATGGACCAAGAGCTGATGAAAGCATAGGTTGCAATGGTCAGAGCTTATTAGTCATTTTCCAGCGTGAGTAAGAGACAGCAGTGAGGCCCCAGAGACTGGTCCTGGGACTGGTTTCCATCCTATGGGTGACTTCAGGCATGGAGAGGAACAGTGAAATCTCCAGGTTTGCAGAGGATCCTCAATTCCTTCGAGTGATTGGATTCCCTTACTCAATGTGAGGAAATTCAGAAGGACCTCACAGAGCTGAGCAAGTGGACAGATAAGTGGCAGATGAATTTCAGCATAGGAAAATCTGGAGTACTCATAAGGGAAAATTATCTGTAGCGGGCCTGTATGATGCTGAACTTGGAACTGGTGGTTACAGCTCAGGAAGGAGCTCGGAGTCGTCATCAGGATTTCTCTGAAATCATCAGCTCACTGTGCAATGACAGCTAAAAAATTGGGTGAATGTTGGCTGGGTCAGCAAGGGTGATAATAACAAAGCAGAGGGCACTGTTTTGTCCCTCTGCAACTCCTTGGTGCGTATCTTGGGGCTTGCCTGCAGTTATGGTCTCTGCACCTCAAGAAGGACAGTGGTGTTGGATGGGCTGTAGAGAAGACAATTTAAATGACCGCGAGACATAGCAACTGCCTTATGAGGAGAGAAGGGAAAAAATTGTGGCTCCTTGGTTCTGAATAGAAGTCTGGTGTAGCATACAATCAAGATATACAAAAACAGGAAGGCATTGATTAAGATGAATTTTATCTACTAAAACTTGAGCACTAGAACAGGGGCACTTAATGAAGTCTATGGCAGATTGGTTTAAAGTGGGTAGAAGGAAATACTTTTATTTTATGCAATGTGTGATGAACTTCTGAATAAATTGTTCTGGGTGGTTGTGGATGCAAAAGGCATCAGTAGGTTCCAAAAGCATTTGAGTAAACTTATGGGCAGCCAGTCTGAACCATATACTAGGAAGAACAGACAGGGATGTGCCTCTAGCATCCATAATACAAGTGTGGATTCTGGGGGAATAAAGAAGAAGATGGAGAGAGAATATATCAGGCACACATGTTTTGCTTAACAGGCTTCTCTTGTTATCCTGATTGTAGATGGGATGGAGGAGCAATTAATTTCACCCAAGGTGTGTATCTTTGGTTCTTGAAGTTTTCCAGAAACCAGCACTAAGTAGGAACATAGATATGACATGTTGCAGAAGAACCACCATGGCTTTTGTAGAGCAAAATTGAGCCACGTGCCTCTCTTGGTACTTGGAAGGTGTTTGCAAGCACATGGCAGGGGTGACCTCTTTGAAAGGTTTTAGTGCGGGGTATCCAAGAAAAGTTCGTGTGATGCATGGTGAAGAAGTGGTTAAAGGATAGGCTACAAAGATGAGGAATACACTGTCAGACCGGCGGGATGTCCCTTGGGGAGCCAGCCTGGGATCTCTGCTATGAACAGTGTTTGGATGTGACCTAGAAAAGAGGATGAAAGCAGTGGCTGGGGAAGAGTCCCATGCACAGTGATCAGTTCTGAGCAAACGTAAGAAACCTGAGCACTGGAATTCGGGAATGAGGTTGGGGGGTAATAGGTATTTCTGCAAAACTGCTGGCCAGAGTTTGGCAGCACCACAGGAAGGTAAGAGGTTGTGAAGACGAAAGAGGAGAGGACAGAATGAAAAAGTCACGACACTGGTCTGCTGACTTGTTGAATATCAAGTAAGTGTCAGGTCATCCCATCTCAGAAAAGTCCTTGCTTCTAACTGCTGGGAGTAGAATAAGTTGCCTCTTCAACTTTTTGCCTTTTTTTTTTTTTTTTTTTTTGAGTGGCAAATACTATGTACTGGAGGCAGGACTGTCTAATGGAGCGTAAAAGGAAGTTGAATGTAGTCCGTATCTTTGCCCCAGTTCTTTGGCTGTACTGTAAAAGAAAGACAGAACAGTGCCTGCTTTGACATCTTTCAGATTTTTTTCCCCCTTTGCTGCCTTCCTTGCCACTGCTGAGAGTGAAAATCTCAGTTTTGGACTGAACACAAGCTAATAAATGCTTGGGTTTTTTGGTGAGAAAAAACAAAAGGAACTTGTTTTGGGCACAAAATCAAAAAGTAAATTGTTCTCACACCACTCTTCACTGTTACCATGTATAGCAATTACTGCCATAGCAACAGATATTTTCAAGATCCAGCCAAGATCTTCCAGGGCTGCAACAGAACTTCTGATACTTGCTCATTGTGCTGCTATTAATAACTCTGTTTCCCCCCCTCACAGCCAGGAAGTTTCTTCTTCCTCATGTTCCAAGTGCGAGGGATAAGCTCATTTTAAATCAATTGTGGGGAGAAGTGACACTGGGGATTTCCTGGATTTTTTTGTTCTGGAGATCCTGTCTAGTGCTGCCAGCTCTGCAGCCACCTCCTGAGCTGAGCTGTTTCTCTTGTGCTATTTATAAGAAAGCCCAGTCTGAATATTCCTTTCTTTTTTTTTTTTTTTCCTTCTCCCTCCTTGAACAAGGACAAACAAATGACATATATTTACTCTTGCAGCTATGCACAGAAGCTTAAGGGTTTATGTCAAGCTGACTTGGTCAAGGAAAGAACCTGCTGCCAATTAAACATGGTTTAGGCCAGGCTTTGGTTGGCAGGATTTCTTTATTTATCTCCTGGTCATTTAAACAAGATAAACCCTGTGCATTCAAATACGCAGTTCAACTGTTTTTGCAGTAGTTGAATTAAGCTGTGTTTAAAAATACCAAGTGCACGTGTCCCTTTTCCCTGCTGCATTAGCATGCCTGTATGAACCTCCTTTGAGCTGGAAGCATGTCAGAAATACCGTTGCCAGGTCTTTTGGCATCTACTGAGGAGCTGTGGACAAGGTGGACAAGGTAAGACTTCCATGTATCCTCATCCTGGCGGTTCTTCTGAAGCCTGAGCATCTGTGATGAACTGTGATGGGTGAGGACTACAGTGACGAATCTGTCCCCAGCTCTGGTTCTGGTTGGACACAAGTCATAGCTATGTAGTTGTCCGATTTCATCCCTCCAGTGGAATGAGTTTTTTTGCCAGGTCAATCTCTTCTCCCCCAGGGAGTTTGTTTTTCTTCTGCAGAAATGTAGCTAATAACTGCAAAATCCTCCCTGCCCCCTTTCCGCACCAACTTGAGAGTTAAAAGAAAGACACTCCATGAGCACTTGGGTTTTTCTTATTTTCTGGTGCTCTCAAGTCTTGCTGCTTCTTCTGATGTTACTGTCTTTGACATCACCCTTCCCCAGATCTCCTTAACCTGCTGGATTGACAGCCTGTCATTGTAACTGAGAGAAAAAGATTTAGTGGAAACGTGGAATGTTTCATGCTACTGACCTCCCTGGAGAAGCTGAAGAAATGAGCATGTGCCCTGCAAGAAGTTGGTCCAAGTCAAGAAGTATTTCAGTGGTGTCTGCAGGGAGGGATTGCATCCTACTCCTGTCACTGCCCTCCTTATTTCTCAGGAGGGTCTCTTGAACATGGTACTGTGGTACCACCTGCCCCCGCTGGCCTTGGGGGCAGCACACACTGGGTGGGATTGAGCTGAGTGAGCCTGACTGGGATGATACTGGCTCACACAGCCCACCTGGTTTTTCTTCTGGTCATCTCCAAGAAACAATGGAGACCCTTTTCAAAAGCCTTTGACGGACACCGTTATTTGTTAATAGCTGACTCCTTGCTGACTCTTGGAAAGGTTAATCCAACTTCTTTTTGCATGACACGGGCAGCCCAAAGGCAGATTTTAGGCTTTAACTGATGGTGCTTTATTCTGATTTGTGAGATTGCAGAGATGTTCAGCCTTAAAAAGAGCTGTGGCTGCATTTTAAGGCAAGGTTGATTGACTCAGTTTTGTTTCTCATTAAATCAAGATAGATCTTGGTAATGACAAAGCACCAGAACTATACCTAACTAGTATTTTTGTTTATTTGGAGTTTGAAGATGTTACTATAGTCACTGTTGATCTTACAGACACAAGTGTGTTGCACTCAAAGTAGAGGTTGAGATACAGCTCACGTGATGTGACTCTTACCCTCATCATGATGTTTTGGAGATGACTGGGAAAAGAATGTCAGTTTACGGCAATGCTTAAACACGCCTTTCCTTTCAGAGGAAGCTTTTTTTTTTCCATGGTTTATTACATCAGAATTAGAAACAATGGAAAAATTCAAACTTGGGCTGTGTTTTTCATCCCAGAATGCTAATTTAGTTATTGAGATGAGCTTTTCAGAGGTGGAGGTGTGCATGGAGCAAGGAATTGTGCTGCTTTGTGGGGTGGAGGGAGGCGCCAGGGCTGCAGGAGGGGACTGATGCTGTATGGTCCAGTTCATTGGTTCGCAGCATCCTTACTCTGCCATGTCCAATGCGCTTTTCGTTCAGGGATTCCTGTAGGCAAAACAAATGTAAGAAATTAATTTCTCATGGAAAAGAGGATTGCTTGCTTATTGTTTTTTGAAGGGTTTATAAACTCTGTGGCTGAGGTTTTCGGCTATTTATTTACTGCCTCTCTTCTCTTGCCAGACGAAATTAGTGTGCTTTGGGCTGGGGAAAACGATGACTCTGAAACAGCTCCTCTGCACGGAGTCCCGTCGGGATGAATTTCCTGATGGCAGCTCGGGGCGCAGGGGAGAGTTATTCGTTTGTGGACTCTGTGTTTCCCATTGCCTTTGACTTGCTGCCAGATTCCTCTGTCGTCCCAGCGCTGCAGTGGTTAACTTGAGTCATGTTTAACAAGCTTGGACAGCTAATACTTTCAAGAGCTTCTTTGCATTTGTTCCTGTGTATTTTTTCAACAGTCGGCAGAGACAGCTGCAGCCAGAGTGGCTTGCTGAAGAACGAAATGGCCTAAAAAAGTTGTGATGAAACAGTGTTATCTTTGTTTTATGCTTCTAGCCATAAGTGTTTTGTGGGCTCTGCTAGCTGAGAAATAACCCTGTCTGTTGCAAACCGCATCTGTGTTGTGGATGAGTTTTCAAGGAACTCTGTGTTTCAGCTAATAAATGACTGGCAGCCTTCTAAATGAAGAGAGACACAAGGCCATTGTTTTGTTAATGCCACGCATTTGGGAATGTTGCTGCTTCAGATATGTAGCTTTGCAGGCGGGTGCTTGAACACCTTATGCTCTGGGTTGGCTGTGTGCAGGGAGCCCATGGCTGGCACCCTCAGTGACACTGGGCTGTGTATGGCCTTGCCTTGCAGGTGCTCCACCCTTTAATTACAACCTTGGTCTTCTGCCCCCGCTGCTGCCAGCTCCTATGCCTCCTGAAGTCAAGATGGTTTGGTTTTTTTGGTCTGGTGGAGTTATTTTAGGCCTGAGGTGGGTGTCTCAAGAGGCCCTTCAGGTCGCTGTTCCTGCACGCTCTTGCTAAGATGCCTGCTCAGCTGATGGGTTTTCCTTCTCTGGTTTTGTAGCTTTCTTTTGTGTCCCTGTCTCCTGGTCTTCGCTCACTGACATCATTCAGAAACCTCTCTAAATGTTTTCCCCTTGTTGCTCAGTGTTCCCTTGTGCAGCAAGTGAACCTCTGTGCTGGTGTAAACAAACCTCTGGCACTTGGCTCCATCAGTAGCTGCTATGGGATCCCTCTTCCCTTCAATGAAGGTAGTAGAAAAATTGTTCTTCTTTTCCCCTTCTGTATGGGGAAACCAGATGCTCTGTAGCACTGCAGGGTGTCTGTGGCCCGGCAGTGCCAGGCGTGGTTTCACTAAGCCCAGGATGATCTGTTTGTACACAGAAATGCTGAAAATCAGGTGGCTGCAGAGTTAATGCTGTGGCATTGTTCCTTATGCAGTGTGAGTGATGTGGGCTGCTGCTGAGGTGGTGCAGCAGTTGCTGGGTTTGTGGTGGGGTTGCTTTTCCAGAGTAGCTTCTGCCTGTGGAGACTCCTGTTCCCAGGCTGTTCTCCTTGGCATCAACCAACTGAGGCAGCAGCTGCAGGGTCCCTTCATGGCAGTTCTGGGAGGAATCTCTGAAATTGGCAGCGGTGATATAGGAGGCCATGAAGAGTAAATCTCAGTCCTGAAGCAGCTGGGCAGCAAGCTAGATAAATCACGGGCTTTGTCAGTAATTCCTAGAATGACAGAGGGTAGTGAGTGCTGCCATGTCCTTGAAATAGCAGGGATATAATCTGTGTGACATTACTTGCTTTGGCACAGGGAGAGCACTTGGCGTGTGCTGCTTCTCCAAGGCCTTTTGCACTTCATCCTTTTGTCAGGTGCGTCTTCTCCACCTTGTTCCTGCAGCCATATCAGCGTGACACTCGTGGTGTCAGACACAGCCTTGTCAGCTTTGGGAAATTTTGCTCTGCTTAGATCTGATTCACTTCTGTTCAGTGGCTGGCGAGGGATGTGGAGGACTTTGAGGTCCATGGAAACAGGAACAAGCCACATTCAACTTTCTGGTCACTGACCAGGGTTTCAACTAGTGGGTAGCTCTGTGACACTGGGCAGGACACTAGTGTGAGTTCTAGGTCTGTCCCTTCCTCTTGCCATGTATTCATCCTCCTGATGAAAAAACGAATAACCCAGGCCTAATTCCAGAGTTCTGTTCATGCTGGGAGGCTCTTAGGTGCCATCGTGGGCAGAACCTGTATGATTCAGTCCCAAGCAGTGCTCAACCTGCTCCAGCTGGAAGCATCTGTCTTGGCTTGGCATGTCCCAAGAAGATACAAGGAGAAAGCAGATATGTGACCTTGTGTATCTCACTGAGGAGACTTGCACACCTAAAGGGATCCAACTGGTGCAGCTGGCAGTGGCTTCATGTGAGTACCCAAAACCCCTTTGCTGGAGCTGCGTACAGATGGGATGGCCGCAGTGTCACTCACTGCTTACAGTCTACATGCACGTACAAACCCTCCCTGAACCCGGGGACGTCGCCTCTGGGGGCAGTGGGAAGGTGGCAGGCTGCTGCCCTGGGGCTGAGCTTGGGGGACCTTGGTGGGGCAGCACCAGGGGATGGAGGGAGGGCAGGATACGTCCTGGCTGTGGTGGTCAGTTGTTGCTGAACCCACAGGTTGTCCCATAATGCCTTCACTTAAGCAGCTGTGAAGTATTTCCTCTCTAGGATATTGCTAAAATCGAGGCTTTCCTGTGTAAGTACTGTTTGTTGGAAACAAAGTCTGGTTGTGAATGTGTTGAGGTGTGATGTAGACACCGTCAGAACGTGGTGTCTCTGGTATCCCTCCAAGTCCTGGCAGCGGCAGACCTGACCGTGCAGCTTGAGGCTGTGCAGGTGGGAGGAGAGCAATGAGCTGTGTCAGGCCTCAGCTCCCCTCCAGGGCTCTCTGTACCGCCTGGGCAGGGACTGTCCCACTGGTATCAAGCCTCCTTGCAGCTGCCTCCCCTCCAGGCAGCTGGGATTTGGATGGGGCTGTGGATCTATGCAGCATGTTTTGGAAGGAAAGAGAGGGGATGAAAACTGCCAGTACATTTTTTTTTTAATTATTTTTTTTCTTCTGAAACTCATTCTCAAATGCTCAGCCCTTAAAAGGAAAAAGGACTCTCAGTGAAGGCTTCACTGAGCTTAGGAGGTGCCACTGTGTCTGGAGCAAAGCAGAACTTGAAGGAGGCAGTGTAAGGATTGGGGGTTTGGGCCATGCTCTGATGCAAAACAAAAGCTCCAGCTGTGGTGGCAGGAGAGATCCAGGGGATGCCATGGTAGCAGCTCAAGGGCCGGATGGGTTGTCAGGACAGATCCTGTAGCCCAAGCAAGGAAACTGGCTCACTGCTCTGTTGTGGCTTGGGGCTCAAGCTCTACAAGGGATTTTGTTCCCCTGACACATAAAGCACTGGGTTAGCTGGGATGGATTTGCAGGAGAAGCTGTCCAGCTGGATCCCTGGCCTTGGCCAGGTTGGGGATCTTTACAAAGAGCAGAAGGAAGCACCTGAAACCTTTGTGACACTGAATGCTTTTTGACATCTTATGCCTTCCACCTCCTGCCCAGGCTGCAGCAGCCACAGCTGGTCTCTGGGCATAATGCGGTCCCAGATGCTCATCCGCACCAATGATTGGGAGACAGAGAGAAGTGAGAGGACCTTGGTCTTCAAGGGAGCAGCAGGTCCTTTCCCTGAGCACCGGTGGCATCCAGTCCGGTATCTCTGACAGGAGCTGTAGCAAGAGCCTCGGTGTGCAGGCACAGGTAGAGCTATGCCTAGTCTGCATCAAGAGATTTTTAATGGGAATGGAGTTTACTTCTTTAAGTAAATCCACTTCTTTTAAGGTGCAGTTTCCTTTAGTGTTGGCCTGTGCAGTCCCCTGGTGACTGTGCCCACATCTCCAGTACCTGAATTGCTTGTTAGTGTCCATCAGGTGCTTATGTTCTGTCTCAAAGCTTTGAAAAGGGGGATGTTTCCCGCCCCTTGCTCTTCCCTCTGTTGCAGAACTGTGGAGGGACAGAGGATGGGGTGGGGACAAGCAATGCTTCAAGTCCTTCTGTCTTTCCCTACATCTGCCTGGCTGTGGGGCTTGCCTGGGGCTGATTTCAGAGTCCAGTTCAGTGTGAGCCTGGTGCTGCTGGTAGGGCTGCACAAGTCCTGCTGGACTGGGCTCAACACGGGATGGGAGATGGAGAGTGTGAAGTTGGTGTGGTGAGGGATTTTGTGCTGCCCTCTGTTCTCCCCACTGAGGTACAATGCTCTGAGATGTTTGTGCACCCATCCCACCTAACGTTCGGGTGCTGGTGTTCAGGTGTAGGACCTTATGCCTTTTGAGCTGTTCTGGGCTTTGTTTTAGGTTAATTATCTTTTGTAGTGCAACTTCTAAAGTTAAAAACAGCAAAGTAATGAGATGCTTTGCGTGATAGGACCTTTTCCAGACTCTCTCCTACCTTTAACCCACCCAAGTTGTGATGCGGTGCTGTTTTGCTCCCTGTAACACGTTGCCAGGCTGGGCTCAGCTTTTGGAGAGCTGCCCTTCTGCTCTTGCTGGAGCTCGGCACACATGCTCAGGCTTTGAGCAACTGCAGCCATTTGTTCTATATTTTCACAGTCTGGTCTGTCTCCTGTGAAGCAGAGGTTGGTTTGTTTGCATAATGCTTATTTTCAGAAGCAGGAGAGTTTTAGGAACAGGCTGACATTATATTTATTTTAGTTCCTCTCTAATTTTTGTTAGAAAGATGCATGTGTATTCAAAAGAAGTTCATATATATATATATGGGGGAGGGGGAATTTTTTTTTTCCCCCTAAGATCAAAATTACACCTTTTCTGGACTTGGCTGAGAGAAGGTAATGAATAAAGGCTAAACTGACCTGTGTCAGCTGATGGAGTGTTGCTGCAAGGAGCTGGTGCTGGAGACTTTCATGGAGGCCTGTTGGAACCCTAGGGTACAGATGAGTTTTACAGCCTTGTCCTATCTTTGATGTGCAAATCCGAGTGACTTGGAGCCTCATGGGGTTTGTACTTTATTGTTTGGTGTCTGCACTGAGAAAAGTTTTTCTAAGGGGAGTGTCTGAGAGTCCACCCAGTGTGCTGGGGTGGCTTTGCCCACCGTCAGGCAGAAGGTGATAGAGCAAGCACAATCCCTTTAAAAAGCTGTGCTGATGTTGGGGTGCTCAAGCTCAGCCCAAGCCTGGGCCCGCAGAGGAGTAGTGATGTCAGCAGCTTTGGTGCCTCTGGGATGGTACCTGCTCCCTATTCCTTAACTGGTTTGCCTTGATCTGCTCCCTTTGGCCACTCAGGGTTGTAAACATGACTGCACTCTCCGTCATGCATCTCCTGCTCCCTCTCATTGGTCCCTCATCATACACTTCATTAGCAGCAAACAAACAGGTCTCTGAACTCCCTATCTCTGTAGGAAAAACCGCTTTGGATGCCTGTCGTCCTCACCCCAACCACTTGCTGCAGTGATGAGCCCTGGACCCCACGTGTGCGTTCCTACTTGCAGCCAGTGTCACAGTGTGACCGGTTTCTGAGAGTTATACTTCAGTCTCTGTGTGTATCTGATGGACAAACTCTTCATTCCTCATCCTTAAAGGGGACCACTTAATCTCAGCATTGACACATGCTCTGTTGCATGCGCTTTGGGATCTGTGTGCTCCTCAGGCCCCAACGCATCCTACAGCTTTGTAGAGGCTTCAACAGTCCTGGCTTGGAGCTGTAGGCAAAGAACTGCAGCTTTTCATGCCAGGACACAACAAGGTCATTGCCTGTGCAGGACCATGGTAGCAATGCCTTGTCCATGCAAGGTGTGGAGATGATTTAAAGGTCAACACCTGTAATGGTTGTGTTGGCCTATAGTCCCTCAAGTTATTCAGTCTCTTGAAGGGTCCCCTGTCCTCTGAGTGCTACCACCTTTCTATGATACTAAAGACGAGACCATTCATAGGCTGTGTTTGAACTTCTGTTTACTGGAGAAAGAGCTGAATTTCCTGTTTGCTTTTCTTTGTCTTGAGTCCAGTTTTGAGCATGCTGTAGAATCCTTTTGTCCCATTAGTCTTCAAAAATCCTGCTTGGCATGGATTTGTGTTTGGCCAAGAAGGACTTGGTACTCCCTCACCTCTCTGCAGGGCTCATCCTGAAGAAGGGAAGTGGAGGAAGGAGGTGGGATCTTGGGTTGGAGCACAGAAGTCCAAAAATTACAGAACAGAGAAGTAAAATGAGTGATCAAGCTGTAAGAGCTCTCCATGAGCCATGCGGAGGGGTTTGCTCGCAGTCTGGTATGAAGCAACCTGAGGCAGAGATTGCCCATGGCTTTTCTTGGGGGGCTCTCTTGCCCTTGGCAGGTGAGTGCCTCCTTGAGTTGGTGCTGAGTATGCACGGATAATGAGTGGAGAGAAGGCTTCATGCAGAGGGCTGAACAGTCACATCAGGCTAGTCTCAAGCTGCCAGCTCCAGCTGAGAAAACATCTCTACTATTATCTTTAGACAGCCTTGAGAAGAACTTGCGGTGTCCAGCGACTGTCTTTGGCTGCATGAGCTGTGGTCTCACTTGGGTGATGGCGGCAAGAAAAACAGCTTTTCTGTGGAATAGTGGCTGGTTTGCTGCTTGGGGTTTCTCAGCTCTTCCTGCAAGTCATTCTTCTGATGTATCTGGGTCCTTGCATTTCAGGTTCTGCTCCCTTCTCTTTAGTTAATTATGTTTTGGTTTTTTTTTCTTTCTTGGACCTTGCACTAGCATTTATAGTCTTTGTGAGATGATCTAATCAAGAAGTGCTATCAGGGTGCTCTTTTGGGCTGAAGTACCTTTCTAAAAAAATATTATTTTTATCTTTTAATTCCCAGGCTTTGCCAAGCAGCAGTGGCAGCCAGGATTGACCCAAGCTGTTTTTCAGAATCGCAGAATCTTCATGGTTGAAAGAAAACTCTGAGATCACTGAGTCCAACCATACACATATGCAAACAAACACAGACAGACACATACCCAACCCCCAAAAAAACC
>VXBW01008329.1:375935-408831 GCA_013400375.1 Thinocorus orbignyianus
TTCCTTGCCAAGGAAATGCTCTGTAGCCACTTCCTGTCTCTCTCCCTAGCTCCTCCATGTGTATGTTTTTGTGTTATTTTTGGGGGGGGCATGTGTGTCCCACCACAACTCCTTCCCTCTTCTATCCCTTCCAATGCCTGCTGTCCTCCTCCCCTGCCTTTCCCCTCCCCAGCACAATGTCCTGTGCCCCCCAACCTTTGGGTAAAGCCCCACACCTTCCAGCACCAGCCACAGCCTCTCTTCCCCAGGAAGCTGCCAGTGTGCCACCAGGGTTTAAGTCCCCTTTTTGGTCCCCTGTGCCCCTTTTCCTAATGACTGCCTGTCCTTCTTGTGAGGAGTTACAGTGCTCTCAGGGGTCACTGCACCTCTTGTTTCCATGCTGAGCTGTCCCTCAAACCCTTTTTTGCCAGTTCCTTGTCTTACCTGTCTTTGCTGCTATATCCGTGGTCATGCTCATCTCGTTATCCTCTGGGATTCTGGGACACTGCTGGGCTCTACTGATGCTTCTGGTTTCCCCTTTTATGCCCAGTTTATGGATAACACCTCTTAGCAGTTGACAACGCCCTTGGTAACAGCAGTGTCTGACTGATTTGTTCCTGGACCTATGGTTTGATACTGCAACTCTATGGAAATAATCAGGCTGACTCTGTGATCCCCACCGTGAGCCATGGTATGGAGTTCTGGTGTGACTGTTCATGTTGTACCCTAAATCAAATAGCGGAGCTGGTTTAGTTTTAGCCAAAAAAGAAAAAAAAAAAAAACAAACAACAAACCAGATGTTTTCTGGACACAAAGTTTTCCAAGTGGGATCTGCTTGTGCGCACACTCTTGGCAGTGCCTTGCCCTACTTTGGCAATAGTTGGACGCCAGCAGGATCAGTGCCTTGGGGAAAGGTGATGTGCTCTGCTCCCAGCTTCTTGTTGGACCAGTGCAAACAGTCAAGGCGGTGATAAAGTACATGGGTCTGATGAGAGATCTGTGCCACAAAAAAAGTGGCTTTCACCCAGATCAGCTTCCCCAGCCAGCCGGGATGCAGCCACATGTTGTGCTGGGGCGAGTGCCCAGGACACCAGGGGGTTTCAAGGGTTGCCCTGTACTTGTCCTCTTCATATGGCTTTTACTAATAATGAAAATGACTGGGGTTAAATAGTACCTCCTTCCTGCAGCCTCCACTGGCACAGGGTGGAGGAGGAGGGTGAAAGGCCAGGACGTGGGGATGTGAGGAGGAGCTGGGGGGCACATACAGGTTTTGTCTCTGTTTTCAGCCGCACACTTGAGCATACTGCCAGGGGTGTGATCATTTTAATCTCCTGCACAAGAGGAGACCTTGCTGGTGTTTGCACCCCCTTCTGTTTACCTGGGCTAGCCAAGATGGTTTTGGTTACAGCATTGTGGATGCATTGGCTTTGCTGAGCCCCTCTCACTCTCACCTGGGCTGGCTTTTTGGGGTAGATGTTAAAGGCTGACATGCCATGTATGCAGAGTGCACAACCCAACACCTCTGTTGCTACAAACTCATTGTGCTGATCTGCCTGAAAACCAGCCCTCCAGCACTGGCCGTGTTGCTCTCATGCTGAGCCTTAGGCTGGGCCAGCATGGGTGCTGGCAAGGGACCCTGGGGGTGGAGGGGCTCTTTTGGGCAGCAGAGTAATTACAGATCAGTGGCCGGCCATGCCCGTCCTTTGGGTCACCTTGTACCCAAAGGACCACCAAGGGCTTGTCCCGGCAGCCAAGAGAGGAGGGGAGGAGTTTGCAATGGAGGTGGTCTTATCCATTTGTCATTCCCCACTTTTGTCTTTTGGGCAAGCAAGTGTGGGCTTTGAGCAGGGACAAGGTGACCCAGAAGTCTCCTCTGGCCCCCAGCGTGTGAACCCTGCAGGCAGGCACTCACACAGGCAGGCTGCTCACAGCGTCAGGAGCCAGGGGTTTGGTCTCCTGAAGTGGCATTAATAACAGGGTGCAAATCTCAAAAGGAGCAGATCCTGCTTTGCAGATCCTCCCTGCTCTCGAGAGCAAGTTCCCCAGCACATCTTGCCAGGTGCCTGCACTCCTGCTATTGCACCACCCCTTGATGTGAGTTATCAGAGCATCAGCAGACATTGCTCGCCCGCCCTATGCTGCTTTGTCCTGCGCTGGTGATCAGCGTGAGCTGACATTGGGGTCGGGCTAGGGTTGACCTCCCCTTTCCCATGCCAGGGAGCTGCTGATTTGGCACAACCCCATCTCAAACCTTTCCCCTCCTCTTCCCCAGAGCTCCTTTGGTTGCCAAATGGCCCCAGGTAGTGCTTTGATCTGCCTAGCCCAGAGGCAGTGGGCCTGTAGGGCTCCCAGACAACATGTTTTCCTCAAGCCTCTGGCCCAGACTAATGTGGCTCTCCTGTCCCTGCAGCTCAGACTGGGTAGAGATCATCGAGCCCCGCTCCCAGGAGCGGATGTACGTCAACCTGACCACTGGTGAGTGTGGCTGGGAGCCCCCTCCCAACCTGAAGGTGCGCCAGTCAGACCAGAAGCAGTGGTGGGAGCTCTTCGACCAGAACAACAACCGCTTCTACTACTATAATGCCATCACGCAGCAGACAGTTTGGCACCGGCCCCAGGGCTGCGACATTGTGCCCTTGGCGCAGCTCCAGGCCATGAAGCGCAGCTCCCAGCCCAACTCCCAGGGCCGGCAGCACCAGGGCAGCACCAGCAGTGACGGCAGAAGCACCCCGATCCAGATGGCCCTCCTGCAGGAGATGGAGAAGTGCAAGGGAGACTGTGCCACAGAGAAGAGGAAGGACTCTGGCAGGTAGGGAGAGCTTTAGCCTTCTCTGTTTAATGAGTGGCTTCGGTTGCCAGGCAGGTGCTGGCTGCCTGGTGAATGGGCTGGGAAGCTGTGCTGCCTTGGGAGGGTGCAGCACTGGGACAAAGCACTGGGACAAAGCTGTCCCCTTTCACCACTTCAGTACTATCTGAGCATCCTCAGTCTGGATCAGGTCTTGTTTGTGTGAGGCACCATAAAAACACACAGCAAAAGATAATAATTGCTCCAGGGCCCTTTGTGCTAAAGAGGGGACGGGCAGGAGTGTCATGCAGTGACGAGAGCTCTGTCAGACTCATGGTGCTGTTCTCTGGGATGGCTGAGCTGCCACTCAAAGGCTGCTGCTGGGTTTGGGCAAGCCTGGCTGCACTGGCCCTTTCCCTCCCTGCTGGCTGGACTGCCTGCATGTGCTTGCAGCTTCAGCCAGGGTAGGAGCAGCAGGGACCAAGCTCCTGGGCATAGTTATTTGCTCACATGAAGCCTGAAATGAAAGAACAATAACGGGATGCTATTTTGTTGGGCTAAGAGATTTCCTTACACTCAAACTAGTCTGACAACAATCAAAAGGGGCTTTTGTATTGAAACTTTGCTAGCTTCAGTTGCACAAAAGCATCCTCTCCCTAGTCTCTGTAGGGACAGCCCCTCTGCCTGGAGCAATGCCCAGGGCTGCCCTGCCTCTCTCTTGTCCCGTCTGGATATCATCCTGTCCTGAAGGATGTTGTACCAATAGCTGGGGAGGCCATGGGGTTGAGTCATGCTGAGGAGAAGTGACTTGCCCAAGAGCTGGAGCAGAGCTGGGGTGAGGTGGCACTCTTGCCATCCATACCAGCGCTCCTTGTCCCCACTTCTGGGCAGTGCAGCGAGCTTGGGTTTTGGATTGAGGTTGCCTCTCTGTGTGCCTGGTGCTGGTGAAGAATGAAGAAGAAAAAAAAACAAACAAGATGATAAGAATCGTGTGGGATGGAAGTTCTGAAAAATATCCGCTCTAGAGCACTGTAAACTGAGGTTAATCACTTGTTTGCCACCCTCTGTGAGATGCTCCTATATGCACTTCAGAGCTGCATGACAGAGATACTGGTGATGCACATATGGTGTACCAGAAGGAGCCCAGAGCTTTACTGGTGCCTGCAGTGGTTCCAGTGCCTCCTGCGCCATGAGCAGTCCCTCTGAGCTTTAGACCCATCCAGAAGATGATCCCTGCCCTGTCAGGAGAAAACCGAACAGTGAGAAATGCCTTAAGCTGTACTCTGGTACCTCCCAGTTTCCTCTGGTGTCCCCCTCTGATGACCACAGGTGAGCATGAGATTTGCCATGAGCCAGCTGGCTTCCCGCCCTTGTCACTTTGCAGCCTAGCACTCTGGGGCAGCTGGGACAGGCACCGAAAAACTGTGTTTTCCAGAGGAGCGAGGGCAAGAGCCTTGCACAGGGCATAAAGTAGCCTGAACTCCACAAGGTCCAAAATATTTCTGACTCAGGATCTCAGGAAGAAAACATGTCCTCTTCTGCCTCAGTCCAGAGAGTGTTTGTGCCTTGAGAGATAAGTGATGTCAGCTCTGACCTGTCCCTCAGCTCTGGGTGGGGGGGATCCAATGCAGGCCCCCTTGTATAGGGGAGTGATGCGACGAGGGGTTTGCTTTACCTTTTATTGCCAGCCAGGCTGGTGCCAAGCAGCATCTCGGGTCACTGTTGGCTTCCCTGCAAAGAAGGGGAATGGGAAGGGGTCCTTCCTTGCTTCATCCTGAGCCCAAGTTTTTGCAGCAACCTTGGGGCACTTTGAGCCCGCAACAAACTCCACTGAAGGGCAAGCACTGGAAAGGGTGTGAGTAGCAGCTTATTGAGGAGCTAATAAGCTGCTTGGACGTGCGACTTACTTCCAGATCCTCGCACCAGTAAACCAGCAACCTTTGCCTGTGGAAGCTGTTTTCTTGGAAGCAAGAGACTAAACAATACTGTTTCCATGCACATCCATCATGTGTCATCACTGCTATTTGTGAGTGAGGGTTGCATGTCCGGTTTTGGGGTGGAGACCAGTTTTGCTACCCGAGTCTGACACCCAAGGAGAGATTTTTTCCCTTTTGGTAGCTTGTAAAATGGTGAGCAAAGAGCTGAGCCCAAAGCCAGTGTTCCCGGGTTGGGTCTAATGCCCTTTCTGGGATGTCTGATCTAGTACCAGCAAAAGCTCACCAAGCTTGTCAGCTCTGTTGCCTGCATTGTTCTCCAGACAAACATGTGTGTCCTCTTCCTTCCCGTGGCAGGAATATAGCTGTATAAACAGGGAGCGAATAGATTGAGTGCTATTGGTAGCATTTGACACCTTTGTAGGTACCTGTACCCAAGACGATTTCGCTTTTATCTCTAATGGCAGCGCAAAAGGTTTGTTTTTCTTCCCTTCTTGTTTGTCATCCTGTGATAGAAGGAGAGGCCAGAAGAGACCAGCATCGTCCCCAAGAGGGGCCTCCTTCAAGCACATGCCACAGAGAGCTGGGGGGAGGGATTTCATCCTTTTTTTCAGTAATACTTTGTGATTGAGGTTTGTTTTTTTTTTTTTCTGGCAGACTGTTTTTTCCCACCTTTCTTCTGTTATGCCTTCTATCAACAGTGCTAAATCTGCTGTGCCCTTTAAAATGTCTTGGTGCTGCCAAAATCTCTGCTTTTGTCAACCTGAAGTGGAGCTGAGACACTCCCCAGACAGGGACTGCCTGCACCCTCCTGCCCATTCCCTACATTGCCATGCTGATCCCACGCTCTCCCTTGCTGCCCCACCGCTTGCTGCTGTTCTTACAACTCTCTGAAGCATACCAGCTCAGAGCGGCCTTCTCTAGACACTGGCCCTGGGCTTCCCCGGGTGGCATGGGGAGGTCAACCTCCCTCTGTGGAAATGGCAGCTACATGCTGAGGAGGAGGTGCTGTCGAGCTCCCTGGAGCATCCTGGGGAAGTTCTGCTGGTGCACATGCTTTTGGTCCCGTGTTGGCTTTTTGCTGCCCTTCCCAAGGCTGCCCAGCTCAGCACTGGCTCTGTTCCTCCCTTGCTAGAGCAAGGACGGTGGGCAGCATTTGCCTCACAGCTGGAGTCCTCCTGAGCTCTTGGGATCCTAATAGGAAGGAAGATGGATTTGTCTCTAGAGAAGATGGGGGCCAACTTATCCTTTCACACGCTGGAAGGCTCTGCAAAGGATGGATGTGTTCCCCTGGGGACCGTGAGACCAGCCTGGGGCTGAAAGCAGCAGTAGCATTTTAGAAGTGTTTTGTGAGCTGCTGCAGCCACGCTGGGGTTTGCTGGAGCTCCTCGGGCTTTGTGGGTGAGAAATGGCTGGGTATGGCAGAGGGCCAAGGCCTGAAGAGAACAGTCTTGCTGACAGCAGAGCTTCTGTGCTGGTCTGCAGCACTTGGGCATGCCACTGGTCAGGGCAGCAAGTGGTCTCTGCTGTCCCCAGCCCTGTTGTCTGTGTAGATCAGCCCTTTTCTTCTTCCTGTGGTTCTCCCAGGGTTAGGGACTTGTTTCAGAGTGGAGTTTCCAAGATTCTCCTTTGAGATGCATCTCAAAGTCCTCCAAGTAGAGTTCCACTGTCCCCAGGAGTATTCCATCCCCCAGCATAGGAGAGGTGTGGGTCCCTTCTGCATGGGCAGCAGGTTGTGCTGCCTGTCCCCTCCTCGCCCATCTTCCCCACAGCTCAGCATCCTGGGCTGGGAGGGAGAAGGATCTTACCATGCCAGGAAGCTGTGCTGGAAGGAGAGTTAGAGAGGACGTGTGGTGTGAAGTCTATGAAGGTGGCTACGAGGGTACCTCTGCCTCTTCCAAGTCTGATTTGCCTCATCACAGGCTCACATCTCTCAAGGCCCAGTGTAAGCAATGCTAGTATTTAGTTCTTCATAGTCGGGCAAGAAACACTGTCAGGATTGTTTCCCCATGCTGCTTGCTTTGGGGTAGGGTATGCAACCACAGTGTGCTTTGCACGTGGCTGCAGAGCTCTCCTTGGGACCATGCAGACTTGGCTTTGGATGGGTCAACTCCACGAGGTCTCCATCCCTGCCTCTGGCGTGGGCATAGCCAGCGGTGCCACTGAGATACAAATGTCCCTGTTCAGCTGCCTCTGTCAAAGCACCAGGAAAATGACTGCTGGAAAGGGCAGACCTGAGGTACAGGACTTTTTCTCTAGGCTTCTGGGAGGGAAGAGCAAACAATGGAGCTCTGGAGCCTGGGAAGAGCTGCCGGATATACTGGACCTGCTAGAGCAGGGTGCGGGCTGGGAAAGCCAGTGCTGGGCTGCGGTATTTATATTGGAGCTACTTGAAAGCATTCCTCGAAGGAACCGTCCTGGGGGACTCAGCAGGGTTTCTGCTGCTGGTGGCTGAAGAGCACAGCCGAGAGCCTGTGTTTTTCCCCCACTGTCTTTGCTTTCAGACAGGGCTTTCACTGCTCAGAAGGACAAGGCTGAACCTTTTTCCATGCTGGATGTCAGGAAGTCCCTGTTCCCCTCTGCTTGGTCTTTTCAGCAGCCTGGGAATGGAGTTGAGGGAAACTGTATCCAGACATGGCCCCAAGAGATTGTTTGTGGCTGTGGAAGTGGTCCTTTCAAAAAAACCTTGACTTCTCTGCAGTAGTACCTCTTTGCTCTGATCTCTGGCAGCCAGAGAGGCTGGAGGCACATTGGGTCCAAGATTAGACTGGTGGGGGGAGTGGGATATGGCACACATTTACAAGTTTTCCTTCTCCATCACATTCACTTACAAACCTTCTAGTAAGGGGGAGGGCGGTGGCTGTGGTCAGACTGGAGCTCGATTCCCTCTGCCCTCAGTGACACTGGAGCAGTACAGCTCCCCTGTATCCTGTGACCCTCTGAGACGCACCTGGATATCCTGGCTGGGCCATGCAAGCACACTACCATGGCATGAGGTCCTGAATCCCACACCATCCCTGAATGCAAAGCTCCTGGGTGCAGTACTCTCCCCTTGAAGTTGGAGTACCTGTGGGCACACAACAGCCTTTGGAGTGCCCTGGGGAGGTACCAACACCCAGCGGGTGCGAAGGAACCCCTGGAAAATGTATGGGTACCTGGAACTGGTCCTTACATCTGCAATCGCAGCCGAAGAGGGGCAGTGTCACAGTGGCCTTGCTTGTCTCCTGCCTCTGCTCAGCTGCCCTGCTTGCCCGTCACGCAAAACAGCCCCGTGCCATCATCCCCTGAGAGCTGCCTGAGCACTGCTGGGCTCTGCTGGCTCCACAGCAGTTGATCTGAAATGGTCCAGAGTGGGCTGGGTCGCCACGTGAGCTTTGCCCCTCAGCCTGAGGGAGGGAACTTGAGTGCGGAGGGAACAGAGCCCCTTTCTCCAGCCTTGTTGCTGGTTGGGGTGCAGACTGCAAGTGACAGATCCTGCTGTGGGGAGGCTTGCTGCTTGCAGCACAACATCCTACCTTATTGCCTTGCCATGGCTCCCTGTCTGCCCTGTCCTGCTGTCCTGCCAGCTGGTCTTGGGGTATTTGTGGAACAAGTGCAGGGAAAGCCTGGTGCCGGTGCAGAGCTTCCATGCCAAAGCACCACCTCCTGTCCCAGGCAGGGCCAAGGCATGGGACACCTTCCTCCCACCCCAGTGAAGTAACTTGGGGCAGCAAGGAGCCATCCTGCTTTGGGGCACCCGCTGCCCTCCAACTGGAGCCAGGTCACAGGTAGGCAGCTTGTCCTCTTGGGAAGGCGGTGAGCGCGGCTGTGGATCATATCCCTCATTGCTCATCTGAGGCCAAAATCTGGATTTTGCTTTTTTTCATGGATGCAGGGAGGGAGATTGTCAGTAGTTGGGGTTGCACAGAGCCCTAAAATCATAATGTCATGCTAAAGTCGGAGCCTGTCTCTGGAGGCTGGGCTGGTTCAGATGCCCAGCCCCGCACACGTGCAGGGACAGATCGGGACATGCCCAGTGCTGCCGCATGTGTGTAAGCAGGGACAGGCGCTGATGCGGCTGATGGAGTGGGAGGTGGTGCTGTCCTTACTGCGGCCCAGAGCTGAGCAAGGAGGTGGCAGGGCTTCGGGCTAAGATGCTGCTGCACCAGATTGGCAGGGGTTTGGTGAGTGGTGGGCACTGGTGGACCTGCCAGTGCTCGCAGATGTCCTGTGCACACTGAGGCTGCACAGGGGAGCGAGTTTGGTCATGCCATGCCTGAATGAGGTGGGTCTGCCGAGCCTTTGCTGAGCAGGTGGTTCAGCTGCGTGTGGAGCTGGCTGGAGGTGCAATGATGTAGGTCCAGGAGAGGAATAACCTCAAGAGATGGCTCATGAGATATGTCGTCCAGTGCCTTCCTGCAGAGTGCAGGGTTATTGCCCAATGCTGCTACAGCTGTATTGGGCAATAAGTCTCAAGTCTCTTAGAATCATAGAATGGTTAGAGTTGGAAGGGACCTTAAAGATCGTCAAGTTCCAACCCCCCTGCCATGTGCAGGGGACACCTCTCACTAGAGCAGGTTGCTCCAAGCCCCATCCAGCCTGGCCTTAAACACTTCCAGGGNTGGGCTGCCAGCGCGCACTGCTGGCTCCTGTTGAGCTTCTCATCCAGGAGCACTCCCAATTCCTTCTTCTAAGGGCTACTCTCCAGCCATTCTCTGCCCAGCCTGTATTTGTGCCTGGGATTGCCCCGTCCCAGTTGCGGGACTCTACACTTGGCTTGGTTGAACTTCATGCCATTTGCATTAGCCCAGCTCTCAAGCCTGTCCAGGTCCCTCTGGATGGCATCCTTTCCCTCCATCGTGTCAACCGTGCCACCTAGCTTGGTGTCGTTAGCAAACTTGCCTTAATTAAATTTAAAAAATTAAGAAAAAAGTAAAAATTAAATTCTTAATTAATTACCTGTATTTGTATCTTTCTTTCTTTAGGGAGACTCCTACCCACTGGCAGCCTCTGCCAGGCACGAAAGCAGCCATGTTGGTCAAAGTGAATAGTTTGAGGCAGATACAGAGCACTTCAAACAGTTCCCTTCAGCTGCAAAGCACTTCAGAGACCAACAGCCAAAAATCTCTTCCAAAACCAGCCATATATGCTCAGCCTCAATCCATGTCCCAGAGCCCTGGATCCAAAAAGCAAATGCCTACAGCAGAAACAAAGCAGTCTATGCAGATCAAGAAGATGGAGAATGGTGGGTTTTGCCTAGTGCTGATGAATGGTCCGACTTCTCAAACACCTCCAAGAACCCCCCAGCCTGCTTCCCCCAAATATGCCTCCCCTGCACCTATATACGATGAGCCATCTTTAGAGTCTCCAATTTATGATGAGCCACCAGTAGATATGGATACTGAAAGCGTCAGTATGAGTGCGATGTCTCCACCAAGGTCACCAAACAATAGCTTAAAAAAGCAGCTACAACCAACCAAATTATTGCAGCATCCAGGTATGCAACAGCAGCAAGCTGCAAAGAAGCATGCAGGAAATCCCTCTTCCACTGAATACAGCCCAGCTGGCAGGGAGTATATAAAACACATGGTCAACGTTGATCAGTCTTCCAAACTCTCCCATTCCTCTGCTGCAACAGCTGATGCCTCTACGAAACTGCCTGGTCAACTTACTTCAAAGGACAGCTTCAAGCAGTCTTGGAGGATCTTGGAAGCCAATGTCCTCAAGAACATGGAAGCCCACCACAGTCGGCAGAACAGCCTGCAAACTCAAGAGTATCCAACGGGTATAAGCCATCAGGATTCTGGTTATTCAACTGGCCCTTCTCCAAGCTTGAGAAAAAGGAAAGGAAGGAGGCAGGGGACAGGTCAAGGAAGACCTGGCTCTGTGGGCAGCAGCAGTGAGCTCACAGCTTTGAATGATAAGCTGATTGCTGAGATGCGTGCTGTGGTGGGCAGGTCAGCAGCTTGCAGGGGAAGCAAAGCCAGCCTTGATGCTGAAAGTCTGGAGAGTGGCGTCCCAGCAGAGAGCAACAAAGTCAGATTT
This sequence comes from Thinocorus orbignyianus, assembly GCA_013400375.1. Lineage (NCBI taxonomy): Eukaryota > Metazoa > Chordata > Aves > Ciconiiformes > Thinocoridae > Thinocorus > Thinocorus orbignyianus. Next base: position 386,658 of record VXBW01008329.1, read on the forward strand.
CAGTCTGACCACTTGAAAAAATGCATCAGCCGGAGCTCAAGGGATGATGTCTCAGCTAGCAATAGGTCTCTGTATAGGCAGGGCCCGGAGAGCAGGGGTGGCTTTCCCAACGATGTGGCTGCTCCACAGGACACAGTGAGGCAGAAGAGGACTTTTGAGAAAATAGATTCTTTAGAAAAGAACGTGACCAGCCAGACAAGTTTGGCTTCATCAGATGCTACACGCCACTCCTCCCAGGTACTTCCCGTCTATGCCAGGTTAAATTGTACACCTTTGCTGGACTGTCGTGGTACAGTGTCGAGTACCTGGTCTGCACCCAGGTGGCTTTAGTGGATGTGCTGTGAGCACGTCTGTGTCAGCAGGATAGCAAACAGGTCACAAAGCTTTGCAGACCATTTCAGGCCAGTGGCATGAGAGGAGGGTGAATTGTGTCCAGCAAGCCCTCAGCACTGTGGGTAGCTCTGCTGTGTTATTTGGGTAAATCTACTGCCTGATCCTTTTACTGGCACTCGTGTCTTCTGTGGTTGCCCTTGACCTCACATGCCCTTTCTTTGCTGGGATGGCCAGAGCTGGTGGGGTACAGGACACTAGTGTCAGCATATCATGGCCACATGGCAACATTTTCTTTCCACCCCCCCACCCTCTCTTTTCTTTTTCTAATTGTTCTGTTCTCTGTTTTCCAGCACCCTGCCTCTCCTGTACTCTGTTCTCCTTTCTGGTTGTTCCTGAGCATTGAATGGAAACATTCAGAAAAACACTGACAATGACTCTAGCATCTTCTTGTTGGAAATAGTTATTTCAAAGCCTGTTAATGTGCCTGCTTTTTTGTTATAACACCGGACTTCTGCAGAATTTAGTTTGCCGTCTTTTCTCCAATTTGGATTTGAAGGAACCTTGGGCTTTATGGTTTTAGTTCAGATTTAGGTTCTCTGTAGGTAATTTTGTATCCTGTGAAGGTCTTGTCCTTTTTCTCTTTGCTCACTCTTCCGAGTATTTCACTCCCACTGAACAACCTGGGTCTCTGCATCTCTTCTGCGAGGCACAGCTGATAACAATACTCCAGTGTATTTATTTCAACCCTGTGTTCTGTCTTTTTTCCTCTCTGCTGGTCCATGGCCTTTCATGAAGAAATTTGTCAAAGCTCCTTGACTGTTTCAGATTGCTTCAGTAGGCCTGTGAGGTGTCACTCTTCTCTAGAGGCCACGCTGCCACCTCCCCACTCTTATCAGATTTATGTGTATGTGTACTCCTCTCTACGGTCATTTCTGATCAATAGTGCCTTGCTTTCACCTGAAACCCTTTTCAAAATTGATGTTTTATTCCCACATTTTGCGTTTTTCAGGAACAAGGCCAGTTTGAACTTACAGGACTCACATGGTACAGTTAACAGTTCAGCAATTTCATTTCACAGCCTCTTCGCTCATTGGAAGATGGCTGTCTGGTCTTCAGAATGTGTTACACCTCATTGCTCTGGGAGGGATAGCTGAGACTTGATGTCTTGATGGTGTACAAGAGATGGTGGGCTGGGAATAGGCTGTGAGTGGCTTTGAAAATGAAAAAAAAAATTATACGTGGTATATAGTGAATACAGTGGAAGATGTAAAGAGATAGACGTTGTGGTAAAGGCAATGAGCTGATAAATAATGACTCTATTTACAGAAATCGTCTGACATGTAAGAATCCAAGTAAGGAGGGTAGGAGGTTACAGAGAATGCCTCAGCAAAATCGCTGCCTCGCCTGAAAGTGGCTTGAGTCACCAGCAATGTCCTGTGCTACACCTACATGATGGGGAGGAGAATTAGGAGACAAGGAAATTCGTTATCTGAGGAGGGTGGGCAGAAGTTCTAGGGCAGGCTGAGCAGAGGTGCATGTGTATTGTCAGCATAAAGATAATAGCTAGGTAGTTATGTGAACAAGATTTGAGAGATAAACTCTAGAGAGAGAAGAGGAGTGAACCAAGAGCCTGCTGAACCTCTAGAGAGATGAGGAGGTGGATTCTCAGAAGTAACATGCGTAGGGAGCAATTAGGGTCATAGGAGGAAAACCAACCCCAGGTATAGAAGGTGGATTGAAAAAGACCAAGGATGGAGATGGCAGAGAACTGCAGGCAGGGGCTTTTAGGCAACATGTTGATTCAGAGAGAGTGAGAAGATAGAGGGATAACTCCAGCGGACAACAAAAACAAAACAAAAAAGAAAAGTGGGGGAAAATTATTGTGCCCAGGAACAGGTGCAGTGTGATGTGTCCTAAGCCTGCCATCCACCTGTAGGTCCATGTTTGCTGTAAGAGAGGGCACTCTTGGATTGCACAAGGCTCTGTTGTGAGTTCAGTTCCTCCATACTGAGAAGAAACACTCACTAGCTTTAACCCTTTGAGAGCTAACATGTATGTTGGATTTGACTGTAGGCCAGAGCTGGAATAGCTGGCACACAAGTTAAAGGTGATCTACAAAGAATTAAAATGCATGTTCTGTTTCCCTTTTTCCACTGCAAAACCAAAGGTTACAGGATTTCTGTTTCTTTGTCTTCTTTAAAAAAAAAAAAAACCCTAAAGATTATCTTTTTGGGGTTTTTCCTGCTTGCTGGAGATCTCCTTGGAGAATGATGAGCAAAGCGTGGGCTGTTTAGCCCTTAGCACGTGGGAATTTCAATCTAACAAAAAAAGTCTATTTCCTAAAACTACTGGTTGTTGGGTGTTGTAGTTCAATATATGTCCCAGGCTGAGACTTCCAACCAAAACAGACAATTCTGGATGGGAAAAATAAGTGTCTTATTCTCACAAGTATTTATTACACATCATTTTCTTGGGACCAGACCTACCAAAGTTCTAATTATGTAGTTATCCATAGTGATCACTGGGGAAGAAGGCTTAACATGGACTGCATGTAAAAACTGCATACAAAGTCTGGGAGGGTGGAAGGTCTGTCTCTACTGCTTCTCTTTGTAAATTCATGACCCAGTGGACTTATCCCTGGAGGAAATGGGTTTGATCACTGCAGACTGCAGATGGGGAGCAGCTACTTCTCTGAGAAGAAACAACTCAGTAGTTGTGAACAGTTCTGATTTACTTTGGGGAAGGTTATGCCTGTCTTGGATAGGAAAACATGGTAGGGAGCCCATCGCAGAGATATCCCCAATTCCTATGCAGCAGTACTTGCAGAAGCACTGGGTCTGTAGCTACAGCCTGCACCATCCCCACAGATGCTGAGGGCCTGTGTGGCAGGAGGTCATGGTGTGTCTGTAGGGTACAGCAAGAGCCAACTCTGTTGATGGAAGTTGACTGACACAAATACCTGCTCTCCTTCACTTCACCAGCTCAAATGTGATTTATCCTACCTGGGTGACGTTTCGCCATCAAAATAACTGTGCCCATGCTCTGCTGTACCTCTCAACTTCTGTCCCATTTGTGTATCTGGCCAGCATTTCCATTAGGAATGTCATGGTGGAATTGCAGAGGCTGTCCAGGCACAGGCTGCCCGAAGTTCAGCAGCTCCTGACGGTTGCTGGCCATGTTGATTTGGGGTTTTTTTTCTTGGTTTGTTTTTTTTTTCTCCCCCCTAGAACTTGGAAAAATAGTGAAGGCAGGAACCTGGGGATTGTACCTGGGGTTGCAGGGGCCACAAAGGGTAATGGTAAGAAGGAAACAATGCTGATGGCGCTGTGGCTGCCTAGTCTCTGCCACCTCCTCGTGTTCCCAACCTCCTGGGCTACTGTGGCTCTGCAGGAACTGGGAGGTGGAGAGCAGAGAGAAACTTGGTTCCTTGGTGTGCACTTGGTGCCACAGAGCTGTAATGTTTGGGGTATTCCCAGGAGCTCTGGGACGGCTTGGACAATCAGCCCAGTTACTCCATGTCCTAATACTTTTATACAGACAGCGTCAGTGTGCAGGCTCTTGCAGAAATACAGATGTCAGCCACGGTTGCTCAAAATCATGTTTTGTACAGATTCACTACTTTTGCAGATGCTGGTAGCTCACTGTTGATAATTTTCCTAGCAGAGTAGGGGGTCATCTAAGCTGCTTTTAACATGTCTGTTCTCCATTGCAGCCCGGGACAATCGAGTTGGACCCCAAGCAGGAGAGCAGCAGCCAGCCTGGTGGCTGCGTAGGATATCTTTTCCCTTACAATACTCTACGGAAACCCATCTCTCAGAGCAGCATGGCAGACTGGGCTTCTAAAAACCTGAACATGCACACACAGGGCATCTTCCGCCGAAGGATTTCCATCTCCAACATGCTGTCCTGGAATGGTGGCTCTATCAAAAAGCCAATGCTCATCACTAGCAACCGCACCATCAAAAAAGAGGCGTGTGAGATGTTCAAACTGGTGCAGAGCTACATGGGAGATCGTCAGACTCGCATGGACCGGAATCATGTGGCGTTGGTCACAGTCACCAAGTGCTGGAGCATGCAGGGGTTGCGGGATGAGCTCTACGTACAACTGATCCGTCAGACAACAGATAATACGTGCTACCGAAGTCTGGCATGGGGCTGGGAACTGATGGCCATCAGTCTGGCCTTTTTCTCCCCATCACCCAAATTTCAGTCTTATCTGGAAGGTTACATTTATCGCCACCTTGACAGTGATGAAAACAGTAAGTGCTTCATGCACACCCTCTCGGTCCCCAGCAGCATTCTGGTGGGTTGTGCTGCTTACTCAGGGTTGTCTGATTTTTAAAAATCCAGGCAGTTGCCAGCCAGTGCTGTGGTTTCCATCAGGGAGAGCACCATGCGCTGGGCGAGTTCATCCTTCCTTGGCAGGATGAAGCTGCCATCAGCTCATCTCCCTGCAGTTCCCATTTGTGTCTGGCAAAGAAATTCCAGCATGTGCAAATGTGCAAATGACTGTGCACATCTCACCAGTCAGCACGGAAAGATCAGCACTGAGAAGAGCTGGTTCAGACCCAAACCCATTCCCTCCAACTATGCTTGACCCAGGAGTGAAAAATTACCAGGGTCCAGGCAGTATGGAAGAGTAATCTGAACTATTTGAGTGGGTTATTCTTTCTACTGGCGTTTAGGCCATCTATTTATTTAGGTATAACCTTGCTGCCTGGACCACCTTCTCAACTCTTTGGCCATTTGAAGAAGCTGAATGCTGTTCTAGGCCCCTCACTTGAGTGCCTTGAGAGCTGGCTGTGGTACAGAACCTTTCCTGAGCAGACCTTTTCATGCTGGAGTTAGGCTGGCTCCCACGACTGAGAGCAGTTCCGGACTTTGGTATTTTATCATTCCACATTATTAATCCAGAGCCTCTTTTGAATTTTCAGTTGCCCAGCGCATCAAGGAGCTTGTGGATATGAAAAACAAGAAGAACTCAAAATCCAGGAAGAAAAGAAAGCAAAACACTGAGGATGAAGGTAAAGGGAGGCAAAGCATGCAGGGAGCTGAGAGGGAGGACTACGCTTGCCTCAGACAGGCAGGCATACTGAGCTCTGCTGAAAATTAGACCATTTCTTTAAAAGCATAGATTTTGATTCAGGAAACGTTCCTCCAGGTGGCTGTTGTGAGAGGTTTGACCATAGCACGGGTCACAGTGCGAGTGGCAGCTGGGCAGCATGTGGGAGGAGTGGCAGTGTGGTGGCAAGGGACGCACACCCCTTCACTCATGGTCATGTGAGAAGAGGGATTTTAATTTGAATGCAGAGCTGGGGCTGTAATTCATCTGGTCTGTGTATGCCATGGATTTTACTGTAGCACATTCCGTTGCTAAAGTTGTACGAGTCATATGTTGAAAACAACCTTCTCAATTGTAGTAATGGATTTTGTAAACCACAACCTGACCTTAGGACCTCTGGGGAGGACAGTAATACCTGAAAAAGAAGTACTTTTTCTGTCCAGTACTGACTTGCCCTTGTCCACCCTTCCTGGCCTGTCCAAGTCCAGAGCTTGCAGGAGCATTTATGCCAAATAAACAAATGCTCATGTATTCCTCCAGCCTCAGGTTGTAACTGCTGCCTGCAGGATAATACTTCATCTGGCTTAAGTCTTGCTAGAAAATGTCCATTCAGTTATTATTTTTTATACTGCTTTCAGGAAACTTGAGCCAACCTTGTGAATTCTATCAGGCTCTATCAGGCAGCAGTTTATATGGTGTGGCCTGGGTGTTTTCAGTCTAGGAGAGCTGGAGTCCAGCTTCCTGCATTGCTGAGTCCTACCACTGCGCTCTCCTCTGGTGGCTTCCCTGTGTCACTGCTCCCCCGGGGCAGCTGCAAGCCTGGGAAGTGGCTGAGGAGGCCCCTTGGTCGCGGCCGCTGCAGTAAGAGCATCTATTGCTTTTCTGTCTCTGGTGGGATTTGGAGGAAAAATGGCACAGAGGGATTATATTTGTGGTAGGGATATGTCTTTTTCCTTTCCTGTTCAGGCTTAGGAGAGTTCAGCCCATTCTTAACCTTTCAAAAGTCATTTTGCTTGCACTCAGAGGGACTTTGATATCTTTATGGGACAGCTCCCTGGAGATTGCTCCTCAAAGGGTGTGCTCTCTCTGCAGGCTGAGCTGACTCTTCTGTGCAATTGCTTGTCTATATTGAGTGTGCTGGAGTTGTGCTTAGAAAGACAGAGGTAGTTTTTACCTACAAGTAAAAAATAAATTTAAAAAACCACACATATATATTTTATATATATATATTTATATGAGTATGAGAAATGTTATGAAAAAGGCATGCCAGGACAGATTATAAAGTTTCCAGAAAGAAGCTTTTGAAAGTCAAAGTACCCGTGTGGCCTCAGTTGGGGCTCTTGTGACAAACCACAGACTGTTCCCTTCCCTGGACTGTGCCTGCTTTCTGGCACACAGAAAATGTGCTCTGGCAGTGAACTGGGGCTTTAGAATAAACGTGCTGGTCCGCAGCTCCTGCTGGCTCCTGCACAGATGGCGAGGGGCGCAGCAGAGGAGGCAGGAGGGCCCGGCAGGTCACTCGAACCAGCTTTTTTCACAAGTGACCGGTAATGCTGAGGATTTTTTCTGGGGTCTGACCTCGGAGCTGCACCTAAAGTAAGGGGAGATGCTGTGGGAACACACTGGGTTCTGCTTGCTGCTGGCTGGAAAGGTCAGGCTTTTTTTTCCTTGGGCCTCTGACATCTGCTCCATTGGCCCCTCCACTGAGAGGGGTGGGTAGGATGTGCAGCTCCTTGAATTTACAAGGCTATTGCGAGAAGTTCATTGGTAGCTCTGAAATACTTAGATGCTTATGGATGCTGTAGCAGCAATTTAGCAGAGAAATCCATAAGGATATTAAATATACTGTCCTCAAATAGAACTGAATAGTAGACATGTAGGCATGTATGTAAGTTTCCAGTGAAAAATTGAGTTAAGGAGCAGTGGTTTCCCCTCCATGCGCACTTCCTTCAGTGCAGAGCCTTGTAAGTAAACACTTGGGTGAGTAAACATTTATCATCTGACACGCACCCAAGGAAATATTTTGAAGTTTCCCACGCTTACCTCCACAATCTCCACCTTCTAGTGAGCTCTCTGCAAGGAAATTAAATATGAAGGTGGTGCAAGATCTTTTCATGGATCAATAACCCACTGCAAGGCAGAAAAATAACAGGTAGAAATAAATCCTGTGTTTTCAGGAGCAGGATCGTTTGCTGATTCCACAGGAATGTGAGCTGGGCTTTTGGTCTATACAAGGATGCAGATAATGAGCTGGCAACTTGGCGTTCATACAGAATTTTTCAGGATTGTGAAAACTAAAGGTGCAGAGGGATCTTGCAAGGGTGAGTGATCAAACAGCAGAGAAAACTGTGTCAACAAAAGCTAAGTATTGCATATGGGGAAGATGCATACTGTGTGTGCAGCAGCAGGCTCCTATGTAGCTGTTGCAAGGTGGGAAAGACATTTTGCAGCCCGTATATGAATTCCAGAAAGGAATACCTGGTGCTGGGAGCTTGTCAGAAACCAGAGGATTGGAAGCTTGTAGAAAAGGGACAGAGAGCAAACCAGCACTCTTAGCCATAGTCATGCTGTGCCCGCTTGGCATATCATGCCTGTGGTCCCTCTGTAGGAGCTGGACCTGGAAGAGAGAAGAAGGGAGGTTGTTGTGCCAAAAGAAACTGCAGGTCACCTGGCGAAGGCAAGAGAAAGAAAATTTCTTGTTGTTTGTTGTAGCAGAAGAATTGGAAACCGCCTGGGTTTGTTGTTGGGCAGCAGGCTTAAGAGCCTGAAGCACAAAATGAAATCATTAAGAGTTGGCAAAGCAGGTTGTTGTGTAGGTTAGGAGCATAAACAGGTTTAGGGAGAAATGGGACAAATTCAAAGTCTGTCAGTTGATGGCTGATGGTCCAGGTGCAGCACTGCCTCCAGGTATCTCCTACCTGCTGTTAGTCAGGAGATTTTCACAAGGAAATACTCACTTTTTCAGACACCCTCTATCTCTTTCTTACCCTCCTGGTGGCAGAAGGAGGCCTTTGTGGTCCTTTGGGCTGATGAAGCTCAGCATTTCCCATATTGGGAATGGTGATGGAGCAGCATTGTTGGGATGCAACAAGGATGCATTGGTGATGTGAGAAAGAGGGACTAAAACACCACGATAAATCGGGGGTACCTGGGCAGATCTAAGCCAGGAGAGCAGCACCAGGCAAAGCCCAGATGAGCTGTTCCAGAAGCACCTACGCTAAGCTAAAGAGTGCAGTGAGACAGGGCCCCAGCCTGAGAGCCTGCTCTGACTGAGCCAGGCTGAGGTCCACGAGAGGCTGCAGTGGATCGGGAAAATACCGAGAAAACAGCTTGTGTTGTGCTAAAATATGTGTCACATGGCTGGGTCCTGAATCCACATTGCTTGCTGCATTTTTTAAGACATTTTTGGCAGGAGAGTGTTCAAATCTGTTCCAGAAGGTATGTTCCTCCGTGTGCCCTGCTTGGATTTTAACTTGTTATTAAAGGAGAAATTCTTTAAGAAGCTTTTCACATGTGTTTCTAAGCCAGCACACAGAAAAATATTTTCCTTTGCAAACTATTTTTCACTGTGTGGGTTATTAGTAGTCTTCTGTTCCCAAGCTCCTGGGGCTACTTTGGTACCACAGGAAATAATGGATCAGCTAGTGTTTCACAGACTCATGATGTGCTCAAAGTAGAGGAATTGCCTTCAGTATTAGCCCTTTCCACCCCGGGCAGGTGAAGCTGCACATCCCTGTGCCGAAGGGTGTGAGCTGGAGAGTGGAGGGAGTACTTGGCCTGCTTGTTGGGAGAACAGGCCGTGCGTGATGAGCCGGACTCCAGCTGAGCATTTTACAAGCAGCCAAATGGTTGAGTCAAGTCACTGGTTTGGGAAAAGCAGAGGCTACAGCTAAATTCTACTTGTCCCCCTCACCTTTCCCTTTGTAGCTCACCGCTTGTCTCCCAGCCTCTCCGCAGCTCCTTCACTCCTCTGGCTCTGCACATGGCTCGGGAGCCGGGAGCACTCGTGTCAGGGCAGCTGAGGGAGGCAGGAGCCATTCACGCTGTGCACGCTGTGGCAGAGTGCCCGTCACCTTGTTCCTCAGGGCTTCATCTGCTTTTTTGGTGGTTCAGGTCTGTGGGCAGTAATGGGTCCAGCCCCTTGCACACAGGGCAAGGTTTGTGTTCAGTTTATTTGCTTGAAATTGGGTTGGCTTCATATGTTGCCCCGACAGTCCCCTTTGGGTCAGAGGCTGCAGCTTGGCCATTGCTGGGAGCTGGACTCCTTGCTGCAAGAAGTGCAGGATATAAGTTTTAGCCTTTTTCCAGGATTGAGGAACTTTCTGGGAAGGCACAAAGCAGGCTTCAAGCAAACATGTCCAGCTGCTGCCTATGCCTCAGCTGTGCAGACTTCTCAAGGCAACCAGTTCCTTTGCAAACCTTGCTAAACACTTAGGGTGATTATGGGTCTAATCGTGGTGTGAAAAAGCACCTCCTAATGCTGGTTTAGAATGTGCTGCCTCCTGCTTAATTGTTGTGATGAAGAGACATGGTCCAGTGTCTCCCCTTCCCTCTTTCGTGAAGTGGATGACTCTTGCATCAGGGTGCATCTGCACATTTTAACAACAGAAGTTGTCACCTGGAATAGTGAAGCATCCCAGGGCAGCTCAGTGTTTTTGTTTTCTTTAATCCTTAGACATTTTCAGTATAAATCATACCTGAGATCAGCAGGATTTTTGTGTACAGGAAATATTTTGCTTTAGATATTCCCAAGAGAGTGAAGATCTTAAAATTGACTTTCCTTCCCATGGCCTGTGGCAGAGGGGGATGCTGTTGTACCTCCTTTGGCATTGCTCCACTGTTACAGGGAGGTTCTGCTCCCACCGTAACAGTCAGGCAGACGGACTGAGGCAGGGGCTGCTTGTTTTGTCAGGGGGAGCCAAGGACTGTGTTCTGTTTGCTGAGAGGAGAAAGGGGAAAACTGTATCTCTCACCTTTGTGAATTGTTGTTTGGCATGGGAAGAGCTTGTCCTCCCTCTGCGTTGAGAGGATTTTAGGAACTCCAGGCTCCTGAACAGCTTACCTAAGCCATTGGCTGTGTGAAAGGCTGATCTGAAATACGTGGTGTCTGACCAGAATGTAGATTTTAAAAGCCACAAGTATTTTGAACTCTGCTGCAAGCTTTGAGGCTGGCAGGAAATCAAATAGGGCAGGATCTATTCACTGCTTTCAGCAAGCAGTTTGGGTTTGACTCGAAAAAGAACAAAAGGCCAACAGTTTTAGAAAAACTCTCCCAGCAATCAGTGCTCTGTCGGTGCAAACATTTCTCTTGATGTCCCGGGGTGATTAGCTCTGTGAATCCTGGCTCTGCTCAGAGTTTGCTGAACTGAGTGCAATTGGAGCAGCTGTTCTTGTGGCAGAGCTGTAGCTTTTGCGGTGAAGTTCCCAAGCTCTGGTTTTTCTCATATTGAAGAGCACACCCAAGGCTCATGGCACAAGGCTGGATTAGAGAGGGCTGCAGACAGGAGAGCAAGGAAGATGAGAGAGACCCTGCCACCTTCACACGCCTCGTCTTGCATCCTGAGCAAGGACCATCTTGGTGCTGGTGCTGCCTCTCTGTCCCCTCACACCCTTCTCTGCTGCTGCCTCTCTCACTTGCCAGGACTGCAGTTTTCGACTTGCAATCTCTTTAAAACACTTTGCAATCTCTCCTGGCAGGAGGCTGGCTCTGTGTGCTCTGTGGCTGAGATCTGGCAATACGTAAAAACCCAGCCCTGTGTCTCTGAGCCAGGTAACTTCAGCCATGCTACGCAAGAACTCGTGCTCGGAAACATTTCTAAGCTGTGAATGGTGCACGGGCACCGTGCGTTGAGTCAGGACAGGGTCAGGCTTCTTGTGCGAGAGGTGGAGATCTGCAGGAGTGGGGCTGGGAGGTGGAGAGCTATGAGCCTTGATTCGGAAATAAAATCCCTTTGAGCCCAAGCACCAGCTTGCACTGATGCTGCCTGCCATGCGCTGCAGGCTTTAGGGTGCTTGTGGCTGCTCTGCCTGCACAAGAGGCTGTGCAGAAGCAGTGTGGCTGTTTGTGCTAGTGCTGCTGCGCTGGTGCCCTCTGGTGTGGTGGGTGCACAGCACTGCCGGCTGACTGCTCCTTTCTCCTTCCCAACAGGTCTGCCCATCAGCACCTACGCGAAGTACTGCTACCGGAAACTCCAGAAAGTAGCCATCACCGGCGGCAAAAAGGTGAGCAGCTGCCCTGGCTCCAGAGCCTGCAGGCTGCCTGCATGTCACTGCTTCCCAGGTCCATGGGGAGCAGTCAGTCCTGTGACTCTCAGAAGTCACCGCTGATTTGGTGATGGGAGATGGAGATAAAGTGAGTGAGGGAGGCTTGCTCAGGGCTGTTCTCCCCACAAGCACATGGGAGAAGGCTACTGCCCAGGTCGCACCATCCTGGCAGACAGCAGTGCCTACTGTGCTGGTAGTTGCATAGCTGGGTGCACCCTGGCCCTAGGGACGTGGAGGACAAACCTGATGTTTACCTGTCTCTAGGGTAAGAGGAGCTGTCTGTGCAGGGGATGCCCATCATTTGGTTTCTTCAGGTGACAGAAGTCTTCCTTTGCCACTGACAGCTTGCATGGTCTGGGTCTTGCAGCTCATTTACTGCAGAGTTTTTCATACCCAGTTCAAAAAAAATTCTGCAGCGGGGATGGCTGGTGCGGAAGGCAACTTCTGTGCTCTGTACTATCTCAAAATCCTACTCTTCCCTTTCCTCTGCATGGTTCTGTGAGGGGCTCTGAAAGCTGGTAGGCAGCCCCAGCCTGACCGTTCTAGGTCTCCTAAGCCAGATCCAATCATCTTTTATTTCTGCAAATCCCTCTGGGGCCTCCCTGCCATCTGGACTCTGTGTACAGTGAACAAATAGCTGAAATACCTTGGGAGAGGTGAAAGCTCCTGGCATCCCCGCGAGGGACAGGACAGGAGGTGTCTGGACAGGCATCACACACAACTGTAGCCCCAGCCCCTCTGAGAGGTTGAGGGGAGCAGCCCCCTGTCGCGCCTCCCACCTGGCTGCGGGGTCACTGGGCAGCGTGTCGCCCCTCTGATGGTACTCTGCATATTTCCAAATCTCTGCCAGGGGAGACTCAAAGCCACTTTTAAAATGTCACTATCTTTCAGAAGCAACAGGTCCCAGTGCCCGCTTTTCAGAGAGCTTTAGCTCCTCTGAGAGCAAAGCTTTCCCTGGAGTTGGACATACCTAGAATTCCCTTCTCCAAGGGGCTGTTTTTCAGCTGTCCCATGGCCAAGCACTTGCCTGGTGCCAAGCCAGTGCACACGTGCCCTCTGCTGACCTTTCCACAGCTGGAGACAGGCTGGGGTCCACCGTTCCTTCCACTGTGCCAGCAGGAGAGCTATGGCTGGAGCAGCCCCACAATATGCAAAACACAGCAGTAGAATCCCTGCAAAACCAGCCCAAACTCCCCAAAGCTGTTTCCTGCCCACAGGAAGCGGCTTCTCTGCTCCTCTTGGGCCTGATGAATTGATCCCTTCCTGGTTTTAGAAGATGGAGGCTGCAGAGCAAGAACTGTGCTGGCAGGCCAGCCAGGTGTCCATGTGTGTGGGTAGCTCTCTCCGACCTGGCCGCTCACTGCCACCATCCCCAGGTCACTGTTTCTCTCTGGGCTGGCTGTGCCACAGCTGCATTGAGCTCTTCTCTGTCCTCAGGGCCTCCGTAAACCAACAGTGGAAGAGATAACACATGCCAGGAATGCCATCGTGACGCCATCACTCTTTGGCAGCTCTCTGGAGGAAATCATGCTGCGGCAGCAGGACATGTACCCGGGTAACAAGCTGCCCTGGGTGCAGACACAGCTATCACAGCAGGTCCTGGCTCTGGGAGGAGAACAGACGGAGGGGATTTTCAGGTGAGCTTTTGGGGCACTGTGTTACTTTTGAGCCAGCCACGTGTCAGTCCTCCAAGCCAAGAAGTCAAGATTGATCTCCACGTGCTTCCTCTTCCCTGAGAATAGCACTGTGCCATGGCTCGGTCAAAACACAACCTTTCCCAGGTTCAGGAAAAACTTCTTAAAGTAGCATTAGTCTGTTTACATGCATTAGCACAGAGGGGACAGCAAAGATGTGACTTGAACTACTTAGGACAGCATGTGCCCAGACAAGACATTGAACTTTCATCAGCTGTGAAAGTAATAGTTGGCCAGTACAGGGAAGAGACGAGCTCCTGGGGCCCTGGCAAAGCAGTTCATCAAATGTAGCACATCAGCCTTGATGCACAAGACATGTGGAGCTGAGAGACACAAAGAACCTGTATGGTGGACGTAGGGGATTCTGGTTTGGGTTTGTTTTTTGGTTTGTTGTTTTTTTGTTTATTTTTGTTTGTTTGTTTGTTTTAAGATTTGTGTTAGTGTTTCAGTAGCTAAACTTGATTTAAGGTAGCTAGCAAATCTTGACTTTACCTTGTATGGGTTTCTAATATCTTGGTATATTTAGTCAGAGATGCTTCTTGTCTTTGAGCTAAGCATGCTGCAGAGAGGGCTAGGTACAGAAAATAATCACCGAGGACAGAAAGGTCCTGATGTCTGAGCTAGTTGGAAGGACATAAGTGTTTCTTTTACCCCCACTTTAAAGCTGTGTCTGGAAACAGGCAACCTGTTTCTCTGAGGAACTGCTTCTGTAGCTGCCGCTGATTGGTGCTCCCTTCTCCGTGGGAAACCAGAAGCAGCTTCAGAGCCAAGGTTTGCCAGCCACACCAGGCCCTGCTTGTTCTCTAAAGCACATTTGCTGCATCTCTGGTTGCAGGATACCTGGTGACATAGATGAAGTCAATGCATTGAAGTTGCAGGTGGATCAGTGGAGAATCCCAAGCAGTCTCAGTGACCCCAACATCCCAGGTACGGGAACACAGCAGGAGGGTGTGCTGCAGTCTCAGCCGTGATACAGCACAGAGGGGAAGGTACAAGAGCAGCCCAAGAGATGTGCTGCTGCCTGGGGACATGTACACAGGCTGTCTTCACCAATTGGGTTTTCATTCTGTGCCTTTCCACATACTGCCCATATTAAAATTGCAAGGGAGGGGTTGAGCAAACCTCTGCCTCCAGCCAGCTCTGGCACAGTGAGGCTGTGGAGGCTGGGCAGCACTTGGAGCGGCTGGGAGTCCCTCAGGAGCAGCACTCTAGGTCCAAGGTCTCGTTGTCCTCTCCTTTAAGTGGCCCCAGAGCTGCTTCCTGGAGGAGCAGGTAGATAAGAGCCAGTGTTTGCCTCTAATTGACCAGTTTGTCTACCTGAGACTTCCAGGGCCAAGACTAAAATAAGGTGAAACGGCACAAGTGCAGACTCCCTTCTTTGCCCTCTTTCCTGAGGTCTTGAGTCTTGCTGCCAACTTTGCCTCTGAAGGTGGTGGGGAGGTAACCAGAGCTGTTCTCATGCACCCTGCTTTCTGCCCAGCCTCTCTTCTCAAGCTCTGGTATCGTGAGCTGGAGGAGCCTGTGATCCCCCAGCAGTTCTACAAGGAGTGTATCAGCAACTACGAGAACCCCGACGCTGCCGTGGCCGTAGTGCAGCTTCTGCCAGAGCTCAACAGACTGGTGCTGTGTTACCTCATACACTTCCTGCAGGTAGGCATCCCCTGGGGTCCTGTGCCCCTGTTGTGGCCAGGAGCTTGGAGCACATGGGGCACAGCTAGTGGGACAGCTCTGGTGGGTTTTGGCAGGCTTTCAGGACCTCACCTCTATTTAAGGCGGGATTGATGGGGGGGGGGGGTCTGCTGGCCTTGTCCCTTGTGGGAGGAATAAACCATGTTCCTCATCTTGTAGAACATGGGGCTGGTCCCAGAGGTTGAGGTCTGCCAGATGTTCCCTGTCTACTGAGCCTCCCACACTGTTGGCTATGTCAGAGTGTAGTGGTCTTCCCAAATGTGTAGCTGTTGAGGCATTGTCCATCAGGGAGGCCACATCTCTGCTGTCCTCACACCTCTTCTTAGGCCACGCGTTCAGAGTCTCTTGCCCTTTTCCTCTGCTCCAGCTGAATGTCTCGTTATCTGCAGATCTTTGCTCAGCCATCAAATGTGGGCAGAACGAAGATGGATGTGAATAACCTGGCCATGGTGATGGCTCCCAACTGCCTGCGTTGCCAGTCTGACGACCCTCGCATTATCTTTGAGAACACACGCAAAGAAATGTCCTTTCTTCGCATGCTGATAGTGCATTTGGACACGAGTTTCATCGAAGGGCTGGTTTGAGCTGCTGGCCCTGGGGTCCAGAACATTGCTCTGGGGAGTCACTGGATGCCCGAAGTCTTCTCCCCTCCACATAGATTTCCTCCATTGTCCTTGCTGTTGTCACACCCTGGGTTAGCCCCTGAGCGTCTCCCAGCATATGACCTTGAGGACAAGGACTAGACACTTCTGAAAGGCTCAGCACTAGAAGTTCCTGGACATGCCAGGACAAATTCAGTGATTCCTGGCCTTCCAGTATGTGTCAGAGCGGGGCAGCCCTCCTCCTTGGAGCCACAGGACTGGTTGCTTATTGAAATGGTTGTGACATCTGTGTGAAACTGCTGCCTGGAGCATAAGGCTCTCCATTTCCCTTCTGGAGGCGGAGTTGCTTCAGGTAGGAAAACGTCACTCCTGTATTGTGGCATCAGCTGGTCCTGGAGGAGGTGCTGCCTCATTCAGGATAATCCCACTGCTATGGAGCCAGCCTGATTCGCCTCTGCAGACTGTTGGTTGGAGGCATGGGGGTTGTTCTGACACCCCACAGTGCTGTTGGTAGAGGGATGTGAAGGTGTGGGGCGTTTGCTGAGGCAGAGAGGTTCCTTGGACTACCCTGGTTAGTGGAAGCACATTTCAGCCCAGGGAGAGGAGGTGTTTGAGCCTCTGTTGGCTGGGTGGGCAGACGGCCCACAGCTGTGAGCCCTAGCATGCTGGATCCACAGAGCATCCACCTTCAGGCAGCTTCAGAGCTGCGCAGCAGTGTGTGGTCAGCATGTGGGACCAGTCATATGCTGAGCTAAACCAGCACCCCCCCATGCCACGTGGGCTGGGGACCAGAGGAAGGCCACACACCTGACAACAAACAGATAAACAACCTCTTTGGCATCCTCCTAACACAGGCCATATCTTTTGGAGGGGTAACCCTAGCAGCCTTGGAGCTCCTTTCTGTTATGGGCAGTGTGAGCTGGCGGCAGCTTTCCTGAAGAGCATCTGAGACTGTGCCCAGAGCAGCCTCCATCACTCCAGCATCCCCCCTTTCTGGTACCAGATCCTTCCCAGACTGCTCTGCCAGGGACTGGATACCACTGGTTTTACCCACCCTCCTGGTTGAGCCCAGGTTTAAAGAAAGCAGGGAAGTCCAACAATAAGAAATGCTCCTGTGTTCAGATGTGCCCATCCAGGAGGAGCAAGAGCATTTCTGTGTGCTCCTGAAATGCTGATACCACCCAGAGTCAATTGTGGCACGTATACTCTTAAATTCCACCAAATTCCCATGGGATTTGCAGAGGGGTTGGGAAGAGAAGGGAGGAGGCAGTTCTGAGAGGCTGAGGTGTGGTGGAACAGGTGGCAGGCAGCTCGGCCTTCTCACTGATGTTATTAAACTCCTGCAACTCCCCATGTGCCACCAGAAGTGAGGCACAGCCAGAACAGTGTCTTTCAGAGGCAGCGCACGGATTTCCCTGCAGTCTCTGGATACTGTTGGCACGTTCCTCAGCAAGCAGCCTTTTCTAATTTGGTGGCATCCTGGTGTTACTGTTCTCTTCCTTTGAAGTGTTTTCCCCGCTGGAGGCAGGTCTGCTGCAAAAAGCTGTGTGTTGGGATTACTCATGCAATACTAAGTCTGCCAGTAGGATCGGAGGTGTTTTGCATTTCTGCATTTCCCTCTCTTCCAAGTGAGGACCTGGGATCATCCTCTCCTGGTCACAGTGGAGAGCTGAGCCCTGCCAGCGGTCAGGTTTAAAGCTGATGTCTGAATCTACACAGTGTTTGGGCATAAGGTGCCACGTGCAGAGTGCCCCAAGCCTGCTGGCTGCTTGGATCTATGATTCTCTGTGCGTGTCCCAGGGCACACGTTTGCTGGGATGAACTCTGCAAGCCAGAGTTCAGTTTGTGTCCGTCTGAACAAGGGTCGTGGCTCCTCTCCTTGTACCAGATGCTTCTGTGGTACAGTGGGACAGAAAATGTTGCTCCCATGTCAGGATTAGCTGTGTTTATTATGCCTCTAAAAAAATGTGCCAGGATCTGTTTTACACTCCCATCCCATCCCATCCCATCCCAGTGCTTTGAAGCCATTCAGCTTGGTTTGACCTTGTGAAGCACTGAACGGCTTGTGCTTCAGATACGCGGCTGCTTTCCTAGAAACTTAGGGACAGGCAGCAGGTTACTGGCTCTGCCATATTGTACTGAAATTTGAATGGTTGAACAGGCTCAGGATGCCACATCCTGCCCCGCCATGGGCTGGAGCACCCATGTAGTGCCTGCCCCCCTTTTTGGGCTGCAGATGCATGTGCCTGTGTTGGGCTGTGCCTGCAGCCAGCCACTGTGTAGGTGATCCATGTTATTCCTTGCACTTAGCTGTAGCAGGCAATCAAACCATAGGCATTTGCTGCTATTACAAAGGAGTGCTTCTTGCCAGGGCTGTAAAATAGGCTAATAAATGACACTGGATATTATTTTCTTTGCCAACAGATTTGTAAATACGAATCAGTAAAGCAGCCTCTCCTCTGTTATAATAATAAATACAATCTCTATGATTGGCTCTTGTCTCTTTTGTGAAATTCTGAAGCATGACCATGTCTACCTGGAGCTGCAGATTCAGCCTGCATCTTAAGTGTTCATGAATAATGCTGGCAGGAGGGTGGTAGGTGGCCTGTAGACTTCAGGAGAGAGGCAATGACAAGCAAGAGAAGGAGGAAGACCTATAGCATTGCACACTCACTCAGCCCTTTCCTAGGTGGGTGTCTGCAGTGCTCCCTAGGGCTTTGCTGCCAAATGAGCCCACAAATCCAGTGCTTCAGCTCAGGCTCAGAAACTCGGTGAAGTGCTCCTGCAGTTGTCTTGACCTGGGTTGCTTAAAAAAATCAATGGCCAGAGTAGCAGCTGGGCTCATAACAAGCTTCTGGTTTGTTCTTTGCTTCCACCAGTGGCAGTGAGACCCTGTGCCAGAGGGCAGCTCCGGACACAGCTGGCTGGTCTTTGCCCCTTGTGCAGAGGAGGCACCTGCAGCTTGTCTGAAACCTGCCACTGGTGGTGGAAGGATAGTGTGTCCCCACATGGCCAGCACCCTGGTGGTGCTGGGTGCTCTTGCTGATGCTGTTCACTTTCTGGCCAGTTTAGGTCTCGTTTTCACAGAGCACAGTGTGAGCCTTTCCTTGCATCTGTGAGTGTGTCCTAGGAATCTGCAAAGAAAACTGGTAAAAGCAATTTTCCCAGCTCCTGAAGAGGTTGGGCAGCTGTTGGGGGATCATGGGTGGATTTTGGACCTCTCTGTAGGTTCAGCTTGAGATGGAGGAAGGTGGGGCTCAGCTTTGACAACTGCCTGGTGTTTTATAGGACATGCCAACCACGAGACCACTGATCCTGCTCACCCACCACCCCTCCTAGAAGAGAACCTTCCCGCAGTCTCTCTTCCCCTTGCAAATGCGAGTGATCTCCCTCCTCCTGGTCCACCAGAGATACTGCACTTCTCCCTTAAACTACAGGTGCCCAGAGGTTATGCCACCTCTCCAAAAACCCAGGGCAGTGGGAAGGCAGATTTTGCCTTAATCTTTGTGTAGGTTTTTAACCTAATCCTCACGTCAAGCTTTGTACTAAACCAGCCCTTGTGGGAAGACGGAGACCAGAGGAACAGGCGAGCCTGCCTCAGGAGCCATGCAGCACAGCAGGAGGAGAGTTGGGAGGGTCCCTGTCCTGATGCTGCCCAGCATGCGTTTGATGTGGGCGCAGCAAAGTGCTGGTGGATTCGGCAGAAGTGGCTGGAGACAGCAGTGAGCAGGGCTTGTGCTCCGGCACACCCATGGGCTGTCTGTGCGATGGCCATCAGTGGTAAGATGGAGAAAGCTGATTTACCTGCCAAGCATTGCTGCTTTGAGAGCGCCAGATATCCTACAGGGTAGCAGCATTTATGCTACAGCATTTGTCAGCCACAGCAAATGGTAGAGAGGGGAAGACAATGGTGCTGCAATTGCAAATGGTACCCAAATACTGAGTGGGGGTGTCCCTGCGGTGTGTGCCACCCCCACACTCTTAGGGACGGGCAGCCATTCAGAAGAGCACAGGATAGCCAGACCCTATAGCCCCAGGGACCACAGAAGAGCCTACAGAGCAGGATCTGTGTTGCCTGCAGGCAGATAGCCCCAAGGAGGACAAGATGAAGGGGACTGCAGCCTCCTCCCAACTCCTGGTTTTCTCTCACGCCGCTTCACGGATGGGGCTGTGCCCACCCTGACCAAGGGCAGAGGCTGAGGGTGAACATCCTTCCCTGGAGATGTGCAGTCACGTCCCAGCTGCTCTGGATGCTCTGGCCAATAAAGAAGGAGTGAGAAAGTGTCCTGAGGTAGAAAATGTCCAGACATAGAGTGCTGTTGTGGCACACTGACTTGGTGAATCCCTTATCTCCCACCCTTATGTGCAGCTTGGGACCAGGCCTGGAGGTCAGCCAGAACTGTGGGGATCTCCAGCAACCCTCTGACAAGAGCAGGTGTGGGTGGGGTGAGGGATGATGGGTAGTGAGCCGAAAGGGGTTCATGGCACTGTTCGTGTGGAACATAAATACAGGCTGTGTAGGTGAGACCACAATCACCTTCCAGAGAAGGCAGACAGACCCTTCCCAGGCTGCAAAGCCGTATTTGTCCACGTTTCTTGGTTTCCCGATTGATCCACTTGAGCTGAGCAGAAACCCTTGGAAGGGGCTGGGATCTGAGGCAGGACCGAGACAGGCAGAGGCAGCGCTGGTGTTCACAGTGGCTGCCAGCGCGGGAGGAAGGACATTCCCTGGGAAGGGCTGCCACTCTGTGGTCGGCCAAAACAGGCAGGTGTGGCTGGCATCCCCGGGTTTCTGATAACATGCACCATGGACACTGGTGTTGGATACTGAAGCTGGAGTCCTGGACGGTGCATGAAGAGAAACATCAAAAATTGGCATAGACATATCCTTGGACTGCCAAAAGCTGTGGGCTGTTGGTGGGAACAGCAGAACAAAGGATTATTTCCCACATCTTAAAACCAGTGGGATCTAAAAAGACCCATTTCTGCAGAGGAGGAAGTGTTTTCTGACATGTGCCTTCTCATGGCACATATGCTAAGATTCCACGGGGTATTTTTAAATGATGAAAACTCCTGAAAGATATACAGTGCTCTCAAAAAACCCAATACACAAACACTATGCTGATGTTCTGGTAAAATAAATAAATAAATAAATCTACTTCCCTCAAAACTTTGGAGTCATTTTTTTTAGCTGATTTGTATTTTAATGCTTCCTGCATTTTTTTTTCTCTTCCTTCTAGAAACCTGCAATGTTAAAACCCCATGTGAGATTTCCAGGTTAAAAAGTTAAGTCCAAACTGGTAATACATTTTCTGCCACATTTTTTAATTTTTTCCTATTGTGGCATTTTTAGTAAGCCACTCTGCTTCCACGAATTCCCAGTGGACAGCTCAGGCTCTGTCAGAGCAGCATGAACACACAGGTTGCTGCACAGCGATGGGGACCCCGGTGCTTTGCACCCCATTTGGTGCTCTCCAGGTCCCCCGTGCTGCTCACAGCAGCGGGCTGAGGCCCATGTCCTGGGAGCGGTGAGACCTGTGTGGTGACAGCAGCTCCTGTGGCGCCTGGAGAGATTGGAGTAAAGCAAGAGAAGCCCCTGGACTCGGGGCCTCTGCAGACCCCTGGCTACAGCAGTTACTCCTTTCACCCCCAAACCAGGCAGGCAGCAATCATCCACTTGTCTGTGGCTTCTGAGCAAAAAAAAAAAATTGGATCAGCCCAGGAAAACCACCTGAACCAGGAGTTTATCCACCCACAGTGACAAACTCTGTAGTTGTGAGACCCCACCTGGAGTACCTCGTCCAGTTCTGGAGTCCTCAACATAGAAAGGACATCAAACTGTTGGAACAGGTCCAGCGCAGGGCCACCAAGATGATCAGAGGGATGGAGCACCTCTCCTATGAGGACAGGCTGAGAGAGCTGGGGCTGTTCAGCCTGGAGAAGAGGCGGCTTCGGGGAGACCTGAGAGCAGCCTTCCAGGATCTGAAGGGAGCTCCAGGAGAGCTGGAGAGGGACTCTTGGGCAGGAAGTCTAGTGACAGGATGAGGAGTAATGGTTTTAAACTGGAAGAGGGGAGATTTAGATTAGATACTAGGAAGAAGTTCTTTACTGTGAGGGTGGTGAGGCACTGGAACAGGTTGCCCCGAGAAGCTGTTGATGCCCCATCCCTGGAAGTGTTTAAGGATGGGGCTTGAAGCAACCTGGTCTGGTGGGAGGTGTCTTAAGGGATCTTTAAGGTCCCTTCCAACTCTAACCATTCTATGATTGCTTTTATCTGCCTGCATTTCGCCCCTGCAGGGAGCCCCGCCGCCCTGAAACGCCTATTCCCCCGCCCGCAGAGCGCTCGGCGAGACGAATTTTCTCCCTGCGCTGCGAGGGCCCGGCGCGAGGAGCCGCCGCCGCGGGCAGGGCCCGGCGCTCCCCTCTAAGGCGCAGAGGCCAACGGGTCTCGCGCGTCCCGCCCGCGGCCCGCGCTCCCTCAGCGTCCGAGATGCGGTCAAGGCGCGCCGCCGCGGCGGCTCCCTCCCTCC
>VXBW01008329.1:409187-534361 GCA_013400375.1 Thinocorus orbignyianus
GCCCGGCCCCGGGGCACGGGAGGAGCCCGGCGTGGGGCAGATGCCTGCTGGTAGGTCAGCTGGAGGGTTCTTGGTTTTCCCGTGGAGTCTGGAGCACGTTTCGATCCCGCTGTACCTCGTCCCTTCAGAGTGTCTTTAGGAACAGGAATAACGGTGGAACCTGGCACTGGCCCGGGAGCTGCTCCCTGCCGTGCCTGTTTAACGCATGGTGCTGGGCCGCACTGTGTTCTTCCTTACAGGCCTGGGTTCAGGTATGGCTTGTTGCCACCAAAATGAGTTATTGTACTGGTTGGATTGGCAGGGACGTGCAAACTGTAGCCATAACAGGGCATGATCAATCGAAGCAGGTTGTCAGTATGATTTTGGGAAAGAGTTGTATCTCCATTACTTACTGAAAATCTTTCTGGGATCACAAAGATGTTTCTGTGACCCCAGGCTAATGTTTCTAGCCTAAGTGCTTGAAAATAGATCAGGAGGGAGATCGGAATGATGATGAGTCCAAGCTGGATAAAATAAATGTCGTCTTTCTGTGCACAGAATTCAGTATTGTATGCAGTAGGAGAATAAGCCCAAATGTTAAAAACGAGGGTAGTGACTTGAAGGAACTTTTGTAGTTATCTGTCCGAAAACTTGTAACTGAGCATCTCTACACACCAATGGTTTTGACCCGAGTTCCTTAAATTTTCTGTAACAAGCAAGGGTCCTTTCACAGTTTCCAAAAAAAGCCAAATGAGGAGACTTCCAGTGAAGTTCATTCATAATTCTCTCCTTAATTTTTGTCTGACTTCATCAGTAGTTCTGGAATTGAAGGTGGATTAGATGGATGCTCATTATTTGACCTAAGTCAACTTGTGGAAGAGTTCAGTTGACTTTCTCGCAGAAATTTGCGTTGGTGTCTCTTGAGTAGAAATAAAATTGTACTTGAGCAGTCTGCAAGTAAAATCTGCTTGCCTGTAATCCAGCGTAATTAATTAAGGTCAAGTTGGGAATGGGGCTAGAATAGTAACTGCTCATAATAGTGCAGCCTTGACTGACAGTTAAGAAGTATGTAATTAATTCTTACCTTTAATTGGATAAGTTCTCTGAGGCTCTTTCTTTTGCTCTTGGTTACCCAGGAACTACTAGGTAATGATACTGACCTGAATTCTCCCCCTTGGTCAGGAACGGAGGATGCAGTCCCTAATTTAATTGTAGGGGATGATAAATTATTTGTAACTGCATATTTTATTTATAGCAGCATCTCTAGAAGCTGGGCATTGTCTGTAGCTGTAATTTGTCAGACCTCAACAGGAGCTGATGCTGTTGCTTTAGGAAAGCTGTGCTGCCACTTGTCTCCTGGTTTCTGCCCATCTGGCACTGTTGTACACAGATGTGAGCATTTGTGCAGCAGTGCTGTGAGCTGAGGTAACGAGTGTGCGTGGGCCAGGGGCAGGATTTATTGTTCAGCCCTACAAGTGGTTGTCATCAGTGTTTAAACTGCATTCTTCATGGCTGCCTAATTGTGTGGGTGCAGTGGATTTTTTAAATTAAAAAAGAGAAGTTGCATATATGTTAGATGTAATAGTGTGTTGTATTGAAAAGTCTTGTGCAGCATTTGTAGTAGTTCGTTCAACAGTTGAACAAGTCTACTTCTTTTGGGTTTTGTTTCAACTTACTCCTTGTCATCTTCATACTTCTCTTCCTTCCTTGCCTACAGGTTTATTTTAACTTCATGTGCTTCCTGTAGGAAAAGCCTTTTTTCAGGTAAGAAATAGCAGTTTGGAGCTTGTGGTTTGTCCTTTCTGTCAGAATATTAATAGCTACATGACCTCTGTGTTTCATAAAACCTTATGGAACTGGTGACTCTTCAGCTTTTTGGTGGATGGAAGTGCCACTTGGTGACTTCAGTGATCGTGCGAGTGTATAATGTGTCCGTGCTGACTGACTGCAGTTATGTGTGGCAGGAAATAAGGCACATGGGAATATACTTCCTTCTTTTTGAGGCTTGTTAGCTTGTTGACATGACTTTGTGTGATTTTACTGGGTTTGAGAACTTTCAGCCTGCCTTGTTTCAGTATGGCTAGCTGCAGTCTGCCTTTTTTAAGAACTTCATTTTAGGTAGGATATAACTGTCTCCATCTGTGTCTTCAGCTAGGTACCGTGTATTAAGAGAAATAGAGGAAGCACTAATGTGTAGTGTGGGGTGGGAGTTTTTTTCAATATGAAGTTAGCACTGCAGAGTTTTCCTGATTTTATTGCTAATGTTAAAATACGGGTTTCAAAACAGACTTGTTTTTCTGATACTTGGCACTTCTTTCCTAAGGAAATGGAGAATATCCTCTTGTTCCACATAGTTTCCGATAGTACTTGAAACTCTCTTGAGCACCTCCAGTGCTCTAGATGTAGAAATGAGCATCCTTAGGCTAGACTTGTTCATCAATGGCACAAAGATGGTACCGTTGATAAGGTTTGAGTTAGGGTTTTTAGTTGAGCTTAAAGGCATAGAAGAGCTTGCAAGACTCTGATTGCTTCTTCGTTGTAATGCCGGTTTCTAATGCCTCTTGTTACATGCTTCCTTGTATTTATATCAGTCCTTTGCCTGGATTGCAAGCTCTGTCTTTTCAGTATTGCTGTCATCAGTCTTGCATAGACATGTACTGGTTTATTTTATTTTTATTTTTCCTCTGCTGCCCTTTCATCTCTGAGCTGGAGGACGAGTCTCCAGGCAACCTTGAAGTGTGCCCCTTTCTTTCATTTTTGTGATAAAATGAGGGACTTGCATGCTTCTTGCAGTATAACACATACAAAGATGATTTGTCTGCTTAATGCATTATATTAAATGAAAACACAATTTTTCTTGAAAGCTCATGGCAGTATAACTTGCAAGACTTCCCTTAATTTGACTGTCATGTCAACAAGCAGGGTGGATTAGGTCCTGTCCAGTCAGGAAGCAGTTGAATAATGAAACTGAGAATGCCACGTGTAAGTGTCATAACACTGTGTGCTGACTGCTTGGAAACAGTGTCCTATGGGATTTTCAGAGTCAGTATTTTCAGTACTGCAGGTGCTATAAATTAGCTGTGAAAAATGCTTCTCAACGTTTTTTTTATGGATATTTTTACAGGTAGACTTCTTACAAGAGTCAGAAATTAAAGTCCAGTTACTGCTGCAGGTACTGTTGCCAGATCATTTTTGTGCTTTTCTACTGACTACTTCCATTTTTGGTTATAATCTTTTCCTTTGATAGGTAAAGGACATGTTGATGCTCACTGATAAGGAAAATCCTAGGTTCAGCAATCAGCTTTAAGTCTATAGCGTGCTGCTGGAACACCCAGAGCAACCTTCAAGCTGAGGCAGGACATCTGGTCAAAACTGAAGAATTAATTGGTCATTTTACTGACCAACACATAGCCTTAAGTATTAAATTTCTGTCTCAGATGTGGACTTCTCCAGAGTACCTTAGTATTGCTTTCAGAAGGGATGCAGGTGGTAATACTTCAGAGCCACGTAATGCTTAAATGTTTGTACTGACTTCAAAACATTGGCATCCAGTGGGAAATGTTACTAGACTCTAATTTAGGCGTTGCAGCCAAGCAGGTAACGTGTAGGCAAATGGAAGTCATGTTCTTGGACCCCGCCTGTTTCTTAAAGGTATAATCTTTTAAAAAGAAACCTGTTGTCTTTGTAAAATAATGCAATTGTCATGTGAGTTTTTGAGCCCATGTGTGCCTCCTTTTATTGTGTGTCATGCAAGAGCATTCTCTGAGAGTTGGCACCTTGTCTGGGGTTACTCAATAGGTTCAGCCTTAGGCTGCTGCAACACCACCCTAAACTGAATATTTAGACAATCACACTGTGAGTGAGTTTGTCCTGTGAGTTCTATGGGTTTTTTATTGCTTTTGCTTCTAACGGAGTATAAAATGGCGATGAGAATCAGTCCACTTTTTTTCCTCTTCCAGATTTCATTTTTATTTGACAGAGGCACTGTGACCCTATAGGTACCGTTAAGCAGGGCAGAAGTGTCTTTACACTTGGTGCACTCAGCGTTATGAAGGGATGTTACACAGCTTCAGGCAGAAAAACAGGAGAAGTTGCATTGGGTGCCCAGTCGGCAGGCTGGACTAGGTTTCTCAGACTGATTGAACTGGCTGTAGCTTGTTCTGCCTCTCCTGCTGCAGTCCAGAGATGCTGTGCAGGTATTGACAAGAATTGGATTTGTGGGTGAAGAAATTGTTCTCGAGAAGCTCTTCTTGTTTATTTCTTATATGACCATGCAGATCCCTCTGCCATGTGATGACTGTAGTTTAGGCTGAGGATGTTTTTGTTGATGGGAGAGCGCTGCCTTACGTCACCTTATCTCCTGTGTAGGTTGATGTGGTGAACTCTTGGTTTGCAGACTGTGCTTCCATAAGAAACAGTGCAACCTGCTCGAGCTGCCTGCAGGTCTTCTAGTTGTTAAACATTTGAACTTTTGATTTCCTTGAGAGAATTGTGCTCTGATTTACTGCTTTGTGCCTTAAAATATCCTTCACACTAAATTTATTCATTCTTGACTAAGAAGATCTCAAACTGTAGAGATGTTGGAGGCTTGAGTTGCTAAAAGTTTTTTCAGTACAAGAAGTGTTTCATGTGAATTTTTTTCCTTGGTTTGTTAGGCTGCTGTTTTTTTTTTTCTGTGGCAGTTGGAATTATTTCTAAATGTGAGAAGGGTGTGTTGGTTTTTTTTTTATTCCTGTTTCTGAATAGCTAAAAGAAATTTTTGACTATTCAGAAAGCATCAGTCATGGAAGAAATTCTTTGCTGTGAGGGTGGTGAGAGCCTGGCCCAGGCTGCCCAGAGAAGCTGTGGCTGCCCCATCCCTGGAGGGGTTCAGGGCCAGGCTGGATGGGGCTTGGAGCAACCTGCTCTGGTGGGAGGTCTCCCTGCCCAGGGCAGGGGGATGGAATTCGATGGTTGTTAAGGTCCCTTCCAACCCAAACCATCCCACAATTCTATGACTTTAGTTCTGCAGTTCCTGGTCTGCTGTAATTGCTTTGCAAAAGGATTTTGATGTACTTCCAAATGTAGACCATTTGGGCGTTTTGACTGTTTGACTCGGATTTGGCAGTGTTGTTTATGGGCTGCTTATCATACTTGGTATTTCGGAATTGAAGCTTTTCTTTTTTTAGCTACTCAGAATTAAAGGCTGGGCAATAGAAGTATAACTGATGCGGTGATACTTGTGGGGGTTTCTCTGTAGTAGTTCTCGTTAAACTCCTGGGAGGAAAAGGAGGTATTAGATTTGGGGCACATTGGTGGCATTTAAGTGTCTTTGAATGTTTCAGATACACTTGCTTAAAAGTCTTATCTGCCGGATAGTGGTTATACAGAAAAGTGGGGAGAGCATTTAGGCATTTCTGGAACTTGGGGTAACAGAAACAGAAAACAAACTAGCAAAAGAAGCAAATGAGGTGAAGGAGGGCAGGGACACTGAACAGTAGGAACTCGTGGTTTCATATTGAGCAATTCAGTGGAAGAGATGTTGTACTGATGAGAGCCTCTGCTGGATCTTTAGCCTGTCATTTCACCTAAAGTCATTCATTCTCAATGTACAAGATAAAACTGAGGGTGGGGTATAATTTCCTTTAAGTGCAGCTTGACCCATATAGGGGATATAACGTCTGTAGGCAGTACCATGCATTTTGAGTTACTGGTGCCTACAAGGTTTGGTAGTCACGCTGTCCACTTGTTTAATTAATGGGTTTATTCTGAAATTTCTGGTGCCCCAAAGTCAAAGTAATGATAAAGTTACTGGTTGCTTCTGTCTGCCAAAGGATAAATAAATGATGAAGAGACTTGATGTGAATATGCAGAAGGAGTGTCTGTGTGTCTGTAAGGATCTTGAAGTTTCTCTCTAATTTGGAGGGCCTGCTGACCCTCTCTATGGAAATATTTTCAGACTAAATTAATATTCTGGAGTTGTTATGGTGCAATTTGGTTATCACTGGCTGTAGAGGAAATGGTTCTGTTTGGGCACTAAACTACTTCTAATCTTAGAATTCTTGTGACTGATGTTTTTCCTTCCTTATAGTTTTACAACAGTGTTTGGAATGTTTGCAGCCACATAAGCAACGAGCTTCTTGGTGAGTATAAGCACAGATCCTTGGTTTTGATAACTGTAGCTTTTCTTTAAGCTTTTGAAATTCTACTGTAAAAGTTGTGTTTGTCTTAATTCTTGCGGAGACAAGACACTGTGGATAATATTCTTCTAAATTAAATAATTGGATTCTTAAAACAAAAATCACACATCTTCAGTTGGAGGAAACAATTGCAGCAGTTTTTTTAATGTTATTTAGGAAAAAGCTACTTTATTTCATATGAATTAAACCTTTATCCTCAATCATTTTGCTTGTTTAGTGTTTTAAGATTGCCTCTTACCTTCAGTGTTTTACAGGAAAAAAAGAGAGGAAAACAGAACAGCTAAATGAGAGGTGATCAAGTGATTGAAAAGAATTCTTTTAGGAGTATTTATTTCTTTAATTGCACTTGGTAATTCAAATAGGTTTTATTATAGAAAAATACTTTTTTTGTTCTGTTGCATTGCCCGTGTTTATAATTTCTCCTTCTATGTTGAGCTGTCCTAGTCTCACCACCAATTTGATATGACAGGACAGTTACATGGGATGCTCTTGAGAGGATGAAAATGACATTCGCAGTGTCCTTAGGGAGAGTGTGACGATCTTGATCTGAGGAGGGTAATTTATGTTTGTAAATACCTTTTAGCTTTTTGTCACTGAATACTTTGAGTAAGTCTTTGGTTTCTGCTTGAAGAGGAGGGCAAATGTACATTTTTATTTCTGTCAGTCTTGTTAGGTTACTTGTATAAACTAAAGGAAAAATAGGAGTATGAAATAAAATACTAAGTCTTAAGCTTTGAGGGAATGTTTCAGTGTTGAGAAATTAGCCATAGAATACTCTTGTTAGAGAAATCATGTCAGTTCAGGATCTGATTTCAGTGTTGAATTGCTCAGTCAATGAGTTTGCCTGTGTAGTTGTTCACTGAGTCTAGGAAGCTTTTAAAGTAAGAAGTGAGTGCTGGGTAAGGTCTTGTCAAGGATCCTGCATGGCACAAATTAGAGTTGCGTGTAGTCCAGTGCCTTGTTTGAAATCTGTCTCTTGGATAGAAGGAGGGAAATGAAGCAGTATTCCTTGGATTTTGTCGCGGTGTCTAATGGTCTTTGTGTCCAGGTTGAATCATTCCTGTTTCTGCTCCTGTTGCAATCAAGAAAAAAAAAAAAAAAGACATGAGACATTGTGATTTGAAATACCAGTGCTAAGGAGGTCATCATCTGGAACTTATGATTGTGTCTTAAAAAGTACTTCTCTTGCTGTGAAATGATAAACAAAACATGAGGCAGGAGCATAGGGATCCTTAGATGAAGAGCTAGCATGGGAACTGTTTCTTGGTTAATCCTTTAACAGGTGTGGGGGTTTATTTCTGTTTTTATGTGTAGGGGAAAATACAGTGAGACATACTTCATGGTAGCAATGCTGCTATAGACAAAACCTGGTAGTCAGAATTTTGTTTTGTCTGCAAGCAGTAAAAATCTGTTGTAATCAGCTTCCAGCACCAAAACTTTATAAAAGTGATGTTTAAATGTTTGTGAGACTTGTACTTAGTCTTCATAAGATGTAAGTAGGATTGTATCATCTAAATGGTGCTTGTAAATACTGTTTTGCAGTCTGATATAGCCATTACTTTTTCTCATCTGCAGGTGTGTGGTTTCAGCACAGCTGTGGTCATCCACTTGCAAGGTCTTCTGATTGTGGTGGGGACCATGGACCTCCCTGGATTGACCATTCCTGATGGGGGCGTGCATATTGTAGGGGGTGAACTGGGTGAGGCTTTCATTGTTTTACTGTTGATGAAGATGCGAGGCTTGCTGTCGTGTGTGCAGATGGTATAAGTAAAAGGACAAAACTAACTATTGTAGAGCAATAAAAACATTATACACAAAATGGGATTTGACCTAGTCCTTGGCAGTTTAAAAATGGGCACATAGACATGCTATCAGTTTTGGGACAGTACTGGTGCTGGAGTGAATGGCAGAGTCAGCTTAGGCTTTGTGGAATTGACTAGAAACCTCTTCTGTCATAGAAACTGCTCATGCTTGCTATGCATGAAGCTTGTGTTTTGCTGCTTGTATAGGATCTGCAGTTCAAGTCTTGCGGCTGCCTTCAGTGTCCCAGTTTAGTTACACCTGTACTGTGTCCCCGGTGGACTCGGGACAGGCTCTTCCTAGTTGCTTTACTCTTCCTAACTTGTTTTTGCCAGTGCTTTTTATTAACCCACTATGTGTCGTAGAGTCACAGAATGGCCTGGGCTGGAAGGGACCTTGAAGATCAGGTAGTTCAACCATCAGCCTAACACTGACAAAAACCATCACTAGATTGTATCACAAAGCACTACTGTGTCGTCCCACGGAATCACCAGTGGTGTAGGACGCTTTGTAGGATCTGGATGGCAAGCTTTCTATCCAGAATAAAACTTTAAACTGCTTTGCGTTGAAAATCTATATTGATGCAAACTGTCAGAGTTTATCGTGCTCCTTCATCAAGCCAGAGATCTATGCTTTTTCTTGGAGTTCTACTTTTTCTGTATTGCCCTCTGATGGGAGGAGGGAAATCCCTGGGTTTGGCACAGATACACTAAAGAATGAAGGAGGTAAGATGCTGGCTGAGTTTTGGGAGTGAGTTGCCTTTTTTCTGAGCTGTTTTTGCAGTACTGTGTTGAGATAGCCCCGCTTCCAAACTTGGTACTGATTTAAAGGCATGGGGATTGGTGTGAAAATATATAGGGGATGCTTTAAATCACTGTTTTAAACCAGCGATTGGGAAAGCAGTGTTTGCAAAGGTAGGTAAGGGTTTGAAAAAGGCTGCAGTGATTCTGCAGTTTCCAGAGAGAAAACAATAGAGGTTGTTATTAGTGCAAGAGAGAGTTTGCTGTAGCTGCTTTGTTTTTCTGTATGTAATGATGTGAAAGAGTTCTCCGCTTTCCAGAGGAGGCCTGTTCTGTTGGAACTTAGTGATGTGCCAGGTTTGGGGCTCAGCACTGACAGAGCTTAAAACTGAAGAGACTGACTACAGGTGTGGGTGTAACAGGGCCTGCACTGTTGGCAGAGCAGAATGCTTGTTTTAGAAGACAAAGCCCACAATCCCTGAAGGGGTCAATGTAAGCGTATTCTTCTCTGCATTGCTCTGATACACATGTGTATTCCTGATTGGTACCTGCAAGTGTCTGAATAGTTAGTAGTCTTTAAAAGCTAAATTAACTCATGGTGACTTTTACTCTCTCTTTTAAAAAACAGGAAAGTATAGTTTCAGTGATGTAGATTTAGATATATTTTCTGTTGGCAGTGGTTGTTTGCCCAAGTCCTGGAATACTTGTTCCTGAAGCAGGTCTAATCCTTGTAGAAGAATAAGAAGTTCTGGAGAAAAGCTGTACAGTTTTGGGGTAGGCCTCATAACTGTCCTGTGTTTTAACTGTTGTTTTGGGCACTTGAGAACAGTGGATTCCCAGTTACCAAAATGAAAAGCCTGCTCGTGTACCAAATGAGTATGAATTCATTTTATGCTGAAGAAAATATTAAAGAGATGTTCTGGTGAAGTGTTCGCATTTCCAGTTCATAGCTATGACTGTCTGAATAGTCTGGCGTTGTTTGTTAATAATCTCTTTTGATGAGCCTCTTTTTGAGGCTTTTAAGAAGTCCTTGCAGGAGAGGGCAGAGGCTGAAACATAAAATCTCAAAGCAGAGGCAAGCCCCTGTTTTCAGTGTTTCTGAGAAGGAGAGTTGTCCACATGGTTGTGTTTGTGCTGGGGAAACATGGATGGGCTTCAGTGCTGTCCGTTGGCCTTGTTTGTGGAGCGCAGTGTGATGTCTCCTGGTGGAGGCCATGTCGTATGGTTTCAGTCTTGCTCTAAGGCTGTATGTTTCAGGGTAAAATTTATCTTGTGTAATGTTCTACTAAGTATGATTCTGCTTGAGGAAGCTGTTCCTGACATGAGCTGCAAGTGAAGATGCCAGCCTGCTTTGGGAGGCGTGTTTTGTACAGGCATTGCTGTACGTAGGGAAATCCAGTTGCGAGGTGGGAGAGGGAATGCAAAGCAGCCCCAGGTTCGTAATTTGGGAGGGGAGAGGGAGGAGAACTTGCGCAGAGGAGAGGAGAATTTTGCTCATACCATTTCTTCTGTTTGGACTTTTTAATCAGCTGCCTTGTAACAGGCTTGGCTGAGTTGGTGAGATGCCGTAGGTGTGTGCTCTGCCAAGTGTTGGTGTTAGCTGCATCTGGCTGTGAAGTGGGCAGAGTTCAGTCTTCTCACCGGCTGTACAACCTCTGTAAATACAGTTAAATAGCTTCTGCTGTTTTTTCAGATTTCCCTTTAGTTGTGACTCAATGTTTTTTTTAATATTTGGCTGAAACTTACAGTAAGGCCTTCTTCACCAAAATTAACATTTATTAATTGACAAGCCCTGTTGTATGAGATCCTGTTACTGAAGTCAGGAGGTACGTATGGTCCTCTTCAGCCTCACACAGGCGAGCTGAAATGACTCCTCTTCAGGATTGCAACCATTGCTGAAGGGGGCCACTGTAAAGAGCTTCCATAGTGTACTTCCAGTACATCTAGGAGTATGTTGTCTTTCTTTGTGAAAAGGAAAAATAAGTTTACTAGGACAAGAGTCGTCTTGCAGCTGTAATTTCTCCCTCAAGTGTTGAGCAAAATGTGTGTCTGTTCAACATTTGGAGGCAAGAAGTTCTATTGCTAGTATGAGAAAGTGGTATTTTAATGCCATAAATCTACAGAGGAAATAGCAGATGTTTGAGATGAGGGTGAATAAACTGTTCAAAAAGGAAAATGTAGCTTTGCACTTGCCGTTTGGTTTTCCAGTTATCTTTTTTAATTCTTACTGTTTATTTTTCATCAGAATGTAAAATCCCAACCGTCCTAACTTTGCCTTAATCTCCATCCCCCCTCTCCTTTCCCAATTACAAGTTATGGAGGTGGTGGGTGAATGGCCCCCTGCCCCAGCCTCTAGCCACGTTAGAAGATGAGTCGTATTTCTGGACTGATTAAGATCCATGTGGGGCCAACCTGCAGTTTATCAAACTGCGAGTTACTTTTCTAGAGTCTCTTTCTCAGCTCCTAGGTGCCTAAAATATTTTTTCCTTTTGTTGTGTATCACTGCAGTGGGAATTGATCTTACAGGTGATAGCGTGTTTTTTTCCCCACACCGTTGCAGGCTGCTTGAACAGTAGTGAAGGCAAGCCTGAAAGCAGTGCTGGAAAGGAAGACAGCAGATAATCTGGTAGAGCAGTTTCTTTGCAGTGTGGTTATAGGTGAGGTGGTGGTGATGATGCTTCCAGGGCCAGCCCTTGGCAAATGGCCTCATTTGAAAGGTGTGTCAGTGGAGGAACTTTTCCTTACAGTAGCAGCTTTGACTTGCCTGATGATCTCTGATTTCTGAATGACACTTGAAGTTAGAGTAATTCTTCATAAAATAGTGTTAATCCTTTTATAGAGGCAACTGTAACATTGCTGCTTATGCCTTGTGTGAAGCAAAACGCTGCTGCTTATTTCTGTTGTCAGTGCATATCTCCTTACTCTTGTAGCAAAAGACTAGCACTTTTTTTTTGATTGTGTATATTTTGTACATCTTTAATTGACTCTTGGAGATACAACTTTCCTGTAAGGAGGACACTATTGAATAAAATTCTCTTGTATTTCTGGATCTTGTGAGCTTGAAGACTACAGGAATGGATCATAATTGTACGGTTGGACTCGGTGATCTCAGAGGTCCATTCCAACCCTAACAATTCTGTGATAATTTGTATCTTACTGTGGGAAACAACTGACAAAAGTGTGCGGAAAATAGCTCTTGATCAGGCTTTCCACTGAATATACCTTGCAAGCAACTACTTTGGCAAGGTCTTTAAACCTTAACAGTAGTAACTGTTGGAAACAAGCCTTAATGAAGACTGTTTTTATTTTCTGATTAAAGTGGTGGAGAAGTAGGAAGAAAGAAGTGCAGAAATGCTGGCTGTATAGGCAGTCTTCTAAAATTGTAGCTAATTCTAGAAGACTGTTCATATTACTTGCATATTTGCAAGAAACTGTATTTTTAATGTCTTTGAACTCTATTGCATTTGTAGCGGTGAGGAGACATAGTGTTCTTGAGTGTTTCACTAGTGCTGACTGAAGGATTGCTGCGTATTTGGTTTTGCCCAGTTGCTGTTTACTGGATTCCTTGTTTTCATCAAAACCGGGAGGGGGAAGAGAATATCTTGAAACTTCTGTCTCAGCTCTGAATAACATTGGGTTGTGGAGTTTTTAATTGACCTGGAACTTGGATTTAGAAATAAAGGCTAAGCTTCAATCTTTCATAGTCCCGTAGCTACCATTTTGAACATGTTTTTGGAATGATTCTGTACGCTGTCATTTGGAAACCCTTGTTTAAGAGATAATTGCCACCATTTCTTTCTGCAAAACAAAAATAGAGGACCATTAACATCTAGCTTTGGGGGATTATGGTGCATAAGCTTATTTTGTGTATGTCTTGATTAGTGATTTATATTTAATTGCATTTTTCAGGGGAATAAAATCAGCAGTGTTGATATTACAAAATGACAAAACATCCTCCGAATAGAAGAGGGATCAACTTTGAGGTGGGAGCCCAGTTGGAAGCCCGTGACAGATTAAAAAACTGGTATTTTTTTAAAACCATTCATATTATATTAACTCTAAGTTTTTAATATCTTAAACATTTTGTGTTAGTACAATATTTAGAGTCTTGGTCATTGGTTTGTAGGAAAGTAGTTAATTTATAAAAGTTTATATGCCAGTGGTTGAATTGGGTGATAGATGCTGATATGTTGTGCTGGCCCTCAAAAAGAAGCGTATTGGTGCTATCTCTGTTTGGGGAGTAGTGTTACTCATAAATCTAGTGGGACTTCAGACTCTGGTACTCCTGAATTCACACTTTTAAGTTCTGTGCTATACACAGGTTGTGGAGCAAACATTGTGGAGAAGAGGAATCCTTTGTAGTACAGAATACTCAAGGTGGTTCCTCATCTGTTGTGAACTGATAGGCTTTAAAGTCTGAAAGGGTTACAGCCTGTGCATGTTTGAGGGTGGTCAGCTTTAGAATTAAAGAAGGGGGTGGGAAAACACATTTCAGTCTAAGAAGGCTACTCTCGAGCCTGTCTTACAGACTTCAGTTGTGAGAAAACGCTTTCCTTGACTAACCACTGCAGTCAGAAGGGGGAAAAAGGGCCTAAGTTACTTGGGCTAACTTTGAGCCTTCCAACTCTGTTCTTTTTAGGAAGTCAGCTCAAAAAATTAGCATTTAATAAAGGTCACCATATGATGAAAATTGGTGGAGTCAAAGACTTTTTAAATACAGGAATTAATTTGGTTTTGTTAGCTCTTCAAGATTACATTCTGTCTCCTGACATCAGCTGTGGTTGTCTTTTATTGAAGAGTCTTAACGTGGGTTAGACATGATTCTACCTTACGCTCTGGAACCTGCCGTGCAGGTGTCACAGTGTTCAAAAGCACCTGGACATCCCAGAAGGATGGAGCACTGCCTTAGGCACAGGGAACTTTGTCCAAAACATCTTGGTTGCATGCAGAGTGTTTCTCTACTTTCCAAGTACTAGGGGACTGGAATTGTGAACATATGGAAAGAACTTTAAATCATGCTTGTATGTTGTGTTAGCTTTCCTAGGTAAACAGGAGTTGTGTAGGAGGGGCTTCAGTCTGAATTTGCATGCTTTTCTTGTATTTTTGTCATGCCTACAAAAATGAGATTTCTTAGCCTCTCTTTAGTTTAGGTTTATTAAAGATGCAGTTCAGTATAGATTGTGTTTGAGTAAGGCTAATGACTTGTCTGTGACTGTTACCCTTCTGACATGTTTGGACAACAACAGCATCTCAAGGTATATGCAGCTCTTGCATGGGAAGACTTTGGAGGGGGGAATTCAACAACTTCCCACATAACCCATGGCTTAAACTTGAATTTTGGATATGCTGCATGTCTAAAACAAGCCATGTTGTTTAGTTTTTAAAAAGGATTAGTCTTAAATGGACC
The DNA here is from genome assembly GCA_013400375.1 of Thinocorus orbignyianus. Classification (NCBI taxonomy): domain Eukaryota; kingdom Metazoa; phylum Chordata; class Aves; order Ciconiiformes; family Thinocoridae; genus Thinocorus; species Thinocorus orbignyianus. The sequence goes on from VXBW01008329.1 coordinate 423,293, forward strand.
TGTCTTAAGCATAGTGTTTTGCAGCTTTTTGATCTTAGAACTCTTTCAGAACTGGAAAGTTAATAACGAAGTTTTTCTTTGCTTGCTAAGCTTTTGAAACGTGGGTCATAAAGTCCATGTTTTCTTGACTGTTGATCTGTGTGAATTTCTGTTTTCAGCATTTGTGAACCAGAATTTGTAGGAGCTAGGGGTTTGTTTCCTCCTAGCAATATCAGTGACAGGTTTGTGTGCCCCTGCACCTCCAAGTGTGGATTTGTAGAGGACAGTAGACATTCTTTCACCTGCCACTGTGTGAACAGTACCACTCTATGGCCTTTTATGTGGATAGAAAACTTTGTTTGCTGATACCTGCTTTTCCCAGTGCTGGACCTTCAGAGGTCCAAGCTTTTCTTGTGTGTATGTTAGTCACTGTGTTGACACTTCAACAGTAGTAGAAGTCTCTTGTTTGATGAGAGGGCTGGCTTTGGTTTCCATACTCACTGCCAAACCCAGCAGTCAAGTCATAGACCAGTATTGCTTCTCAGATGCAAGTATTTTGGAAAGCATTTCATATCTGAGCTCCACTTACCTGCCTTTCACAGCAGTGGCTTATACCCTGAAATGCTAGTTCAGGACTGTCAAGCTGTTTGGATGTGATGCTGACCCTGTTGAAGAAGAACAAAGATCTGTGTATGCCAGCAGAGCAGTCAGTGTGGAGTCTGCACCTTGCCAAAGTGCAAAGTGAATTTTGTATCTTTAGAGCTTTTAATCAAAGGTTGCTTTGTTGTAGCTATAATCATAATGTATTGGAATTGCACTTCAGTTCCTGGTGCATCACCTCCTAGACTCAAACTCCAGGGAGTACAGTGTGTGCTTTTGGTTTTTAAGGCTTGGCTGATGTCATGGCACTAAAGGAGGAGAGCTCTGACCGTCAGGCAGTGCCTCCGTATGTTCTGAAAGGTTCCTTGGTACACAGTGTTGGAGTTCAGAGGATGGAATAGTTGGGACCGCTCCAGTAATGCAGTCCTAAATGGAGAGATCCGAGTGAAACTAGCTGTAACGATGGACACAATGCACTCTCCCAGCTGAACTGAGTTGTTGAAACTGCATCAGTTCAGTCGCTCCTCAGTGCTGGCTTGTTGCAGACATCCTCAGTTACCACAAAGAGCATGGCTCTCACTGGACAGTAGGCAAATGATGACACCTCTTGTGTTACCTTATTGTAATGACACCTCTTCAAGTTTCTTTTAAAAGGGATATGAAGAGGCTTGATTCTGGTTGAGGCTCTTGAGTATTGAAAACAAGATTAGTGTTGCACTACTGTGTTAAGGTTTAGACTCTCAGTCCCGTGAGTTTGATTGCTCCTGCTGTCAGGACTTTGTCTCGGTACTGACAACAGGCAACCCCGTAGCTGTTGTCCTCCATGGTGTTCCTCCTAGATAGTTGCTTTCCACTCAGCGTTGCTCTGACTGCAGTAAGCTTGTCCCTCCCTAGCTCTGAGAGAAAGAGGATTTACATCAATTCCATTTTGGTGTATATAGGAAAGCAGAAGGGGCATAGGCTAGTCCAGGGCTGAGGAGTAGGAGCTTATTAAGTAGCACTCTTGATTCTGGATGTCCAGATACTTACATCTTTCCAGAAGAGGATGATGTCACACTTGTGTCTACAAGAAATCCATTTCCATAGTCCGCTGTGCTTTGGCAGCAGTAGTCTGAAGTTGCCAGTCATTGCTCACTCCCCTGTGAGAGTAAAGCTCTCTGAGCTTTTGAATGTTGCTTGGGTTGTTAGCAAAATTAATGCCAGCAGTTTGGGCATCTTGGAGGTTTACCCTTACTGTTTAGCTGGTGCATAAGACCTTGAAAGGTACAAGCTCGACATTCCTCTTGAGCTGGAAAACTACTTGTTCTGGCCTCACAATGTGTCTGATTTCAGCTTGTTTTTCACAGTATATAATTAGTACCAACTGGGGACTTATCACTCAGGATCACTTAGCTGTCTCGAAAATCCGTGGAGTCAGCTAAATGCTCCCATTGTGGCTTGGGGGAGGATGTGTTGGACCATCCCTGAACACATGCAGTTGTACTCTCTTTTGAGCCTTAGCTGAGCTTCAGCTATTGGCTTTTTGTTTTGAGTATTCTCCCATATTGTGTTTTCTTGATAAACAAGTCTGAATTTTTTTTTAAGTTACCTCTAGCCCTTGGCATATTCACAGTCTTTTTCATGCATGTGTATTGATATGCTGTCTTACTCCTCTTCTGTACAAATCTGTGAGGGCTTCTGCCTTCTGGTGTAGCACACTTGCTCTGTGCTTTGGAGGCTGAGGTTCGTGTGTTGGAGGAAGGAATGCTGTGTCAGTGTGTAGTGCCAGGAGTGGTTGAGAGCCTGTGAAATTTTGTCTTTTGTTTCAGAGTTGCTAGTGCTGTGTTTTGCATCTGAAAGGAAGGGGGTATCAGAGGGCTGTCCAAGTTTGTAGCTAGATCTAGCAGAGGTTTTAATAGGTTTGCTATTCCAGGTGAGAGTGTGAACATACGTTTTCTAATGTTGGTTGCTTCAGGAGAAGATTTGTTCAGACTTAGCAGCATATTACCCAGGAACTGGCTGAGAGTGCCAGTTCACCCTCTCTGGCTCTCAACCAGTCTGAAATTTGGTCTCGTTGGGTATGTTTTTGCTGTTCTTGCTGCCGGTGAATGGTTCTAGGGTAATGGTTCTACTTTTACTGGGTATGAAGCAGGGAATAGTCTTGCATTATCTAGTCATTTGCTCTTTGTTACTTGGGTTTGTCGTTCCCTGGTAGGAGAAGGTTAGTGAACTGAGTGTGTTTACCAGAGGCACTTATCTGTTTACAGAGAGAGGGAGTACTGATTCAGCAGTTGTCAGCCTTCCTCTTGATTTTTAAGGATCTGGACAAGCCCTGGTTCCATTGGATTCCTGATGGCTGGACTCTTGAGAGGACTTGGGAATTCCTATCTCTATTACTTGCTGCACTTTGTAGGGAACTGGATACTGATTTTTGTTATTCCATGTACTTGCTGATAAGCAGTTGCTGAGATTCCTTGTGCAACAGACATAGTTCTATTAAACAGTATTCTTAGGTAAGACTGTGACTATTTCTCCCCTCATGAACCTGTGCAGGGCAGTGCTTGGGGTTACCTAAATATGAAATACATGCACTTTGACATGAAGGAAGTTACTTTCTTCCTAGGAGACTGGTAACCAGTTAGAGATGTCCCTACCATAAGTTAGAGTTGTTGCTACTGTAAATATCTCCCATCTGTCTCCTCTCCCCCACAGCCTTTGCTGTGTCTGTTTTGATAATGTATTGGGATGAGCTAATGGCGTGGCATGGGGCACGTGGCATCGAGTGTTAGCCAGGGCTGTCGTCTGTGGTTGCAGTGTAAGTCTCCAGCGTGGCCTGTTGGTTGTGCTTTTTGGAGAAGTCATGACTGGCTGTGTCTCGGGTCTGCTGAAGAGTTTCAGTTGTAGGTAGCTTTTAATTTGTGTATCGTTCTAGAACGGTAGTCTGTGTTGTGATTAAGTCTTAAATGTGACATATTTGGGTTTTATTTTTAGCATTAGTCTTGATCCTCTCAAGATTCCATTTCTTTTTACTGCTTGTTCTAACTTTTCAAGTGGCGTTTATCAGGTAAAGAAAACTTGAAGATTTGGGTGTTTGTTTTTCCTTCTTCTGTGTTCAAGAGTTAAGTGATACCTTGTCTTTCACAAATGACTGAGAACACTGGCAGGTGAAGACTTTCTCTTAGCATTATTATTGTGGAGGGGAAAACTTGGGATGTTATCTTCAGTTGGGATAGTGAAATATGCTGATTCTGAAATACTTACTGAAGGTACAAATTACCAATGCAATTAAAGAAATTTGTAGTTTATGAGAATTCCCTGGTTAGAAACAACTGAATTTGGTTCATGTCCGATTCCTGTACTTGTAATAAACTGAAAGATTTTTATTTAAATGTCCCAGGACTCTGGAGATGAAATTCAGCTGTGAGAATCTAAAACTTACATTAGGTTTAGTGTGCATACTAGACTTTTGCTGTTATACTGAGATGATTCATGATGCCTGTTGACGGTTATCTCTGAGAGAAGTGAGTGTATTGACCTCTTGATAGGAAGCTGAAGATATAATTTTGGTGAATGTGTGAAATTTCTAGGTGTAGGGAAAGTTTTTCTGACTCCTTGATCTCTAGTTACAATTTTTTTCCACCGCTGACTAAGAACTCCTTAGTTGTCTCCTCTTCCTGCAGCCAGTGTTTTCCTTGTAAATTTTGGGATTCTGTTCTGTGCTGAGATCTTAGTCAAGTTGTAACATCTATATTGATTTTATGAGTGATACATCAAATAATACTAAGTGTGTAGAAACTTAAGGTTGTTAGCTGTAGTTACTCAGCTCCCTATCATACCTGATCAAGCAGATCTTTAGATATTTTGCTTTTGATCCTGCAAAAGGCTCCATTTATGTAACATTTCATACCATAATTAAGTGTCTGAGACAGCTTATTTTATTCTCAATTGAAATATTTTAATCTACCTTTTGACCAGGTATCCAGCTCACATTGAAGAAATTGATTATGAAGAAGGAAAAGTACTTATCCATTTTAAGCGCTGGAACCATAGATACGATGAATGGTTTTGTTGGGACAGTCCTTATTTGCGTCCCTTAGAGAAAATACAGCTAAGAAAAGAAGGATTACATGAGGAAGAAGGTTGTGCAGTAAGTAGAAAATAGGGAGCATTTGAGTATGTAACAGTTTTAAGTGCAGTTGTATGAATTATGACCATTAAAATACTTGACTGTTGCTGCATTGCCTGCTGTATAAGTTTTATGATTTATTTTAAATAGTGGAAAACCAATCATTTTGGTGTTTTGATGAAGTTGTGCATTTCAGTAATTTTCAGATGAAAACACTTTTAACTGCTGTCTTCTAGGGATTTCGTATAAATGATCAGGTATTGGCATGCTGGTCTGATTGTCGCTTCTATCCAGCCAAAGTTACTTCTGTTAACAAAGATGGTAAGGAGTCACTTCTGATTTCATTGTGCTTGTTAGTAATGCATTTTTAATTGTATTCTAAACTTTTTGTTTAGGTGAAGAGATAGTACAGAAGACTTAAGTTTTATTTTCAATTATATGTTTTGGTTTGCCATCAAATTTTTTAACCTAACCTCTTAAGCTTTTCACGAGATGAAATAACTTTATGCTGGGATGTCCAGCCAATAATTAAGTATATATCTGGGAAAAGTTTTCTCTTAAATTTAGTGTCAAGAGGTTCACAAAACTACGGGACTGTAGGGGTTTGAAGGGACCTCTGGAGATCATCTACTCCAACCCACTGCTAAAGCAGGGTCACCCAGAGCAGGTTCCACAGGAATGTGTCCAAGTGGGTTTTGAAGGTCTGCAGAGATTGAGACTCCACCACCTCTGGGCATGTAAAAAGATGCATATAATTACAGTAAACTAGTGTCATAGCTGCAAAAACACTTTACAAATAAGCAAAAAAGAAAAAACAAACAAACCAGAAATGCACAACCATGCTTCTCGTTTTTGAATATCAGTAAGGAACCATGAAGGACTGCTGCTTGGGGTGTGCTTTCTTTAGGTTGACTATGTGTTATAAGATATAGGAGAAAAAGTCTTGTGGAGTATTCCACCAAAAGTATTCTTGGGTTTTGTGAGGAAAGTATATCTAAGGGGCAGATCTAAGCTTAGATGTGCATCTTTGCCAAAAATATTTATGCATAACTTCACTGTTTCTCCTCTACCTGGCCTGTGATAAGACTTCTGCTGTTGAAGTTTCTAATAACAGCAGGTTTTATCTAGACCTAAATACACCGCTGGAGTATTGGAACTGCTAGCAAATGCTTTGTTAAATAACATCTGATCTTTAAATTCTTTTGCTTTTATTTTCAAATTTTAGGTACATACACTGTGAAATTTTATGATGGTGTAGTTCAGACTGTCAAAAACATTCATGTTAAAGCTTTTTCCAAAGATCAGGTAAGCGTTGTGTTTGTACTACTACTAGTATATTCTAAAATTGATAGTTCAGATGGCTAGATTTGATGAATTGTAAAATAAAACATGAATGAAACATCTCTATTGCTAACATACAAATACGTCTGAAATAAAATCTGTTAAAATGCAAGTTTATGCAGATTTCCAGGATGTGATTTGCAAAGCTCTCAGATTCGTGTTCCCATTGAATGTACCTCCTGACCTGCAGAAGTTAGGCATATAAATAAAACAGTTTTCTAGAAATCATGGGAAGATTCAGAATGTACATACTAAAGGTAGTGGTGGTAGGTTATTGAAACCCATGTTCGTCATCTCACCTGTTTGAGATAATTTAAATGCATACATCTTAAAAGGATGGGGACTGTGGAGCAAGCAAACGATTCTTTACCGAAGGAACTATTTGAACCTTTTATGGAAGCTGTCTGGTAATCTTCCACCTCACAACTTTTTTACTGACCCTTGTTTTGCTTCTGTGGTTTGGCTCTTCTACCAATGCTTCACCTGCTCAAGCTGTGGGTTCAGCTTGTGATGGAAAGTAGTCATGAGCCATTAAAAAAAAAAAAAAAAAAAATTTGTCTGCTCATAGTGAGAAGGAAGAAGTGCTGCTTTGTACTGCAGTTTTCATATATAGGTGCTTTGTAGGAAAGGCTGATAAGTTCTAGTCCTGTGTGATGTAGTTAAAACTTAAGTAGGAATTCCTTACAGGAATGGAGATGTTGCCACACATCCCTATGTGGGAGTTGTAGCCTGTGGGTTTTAGTCATGCTTTGTGCTTTTAGTTTTCTGGGACTTTTAATTTGGAGCAAAGAATTTGAATCTCTCCACTCAACAGAAGTCTTAAATACAGATTTCAATCATGAATTTTAGTGGGTACGGTTTAAACCTGTCACTGTTGTGAAGAGGCATGCTATTCCTTGTAGGTCTCCAGATTGTGTATTAAATGCCAGGCTGGTAGGGAAAACTATTTCAGATTTCCCACAAAGTGCTCTTAATAGCTTTCAAATTGTAATAATTTTGCCTCATCGAGGGTTGACATACTCACAAGGGAACTCCCTGAAGAATCCTCAATGCCATGAGAAATATTTCTACATATTTAACCTTAAATAGATGAAGTTGAAGAATCTTAAGAAATATTCTGCATAAGAAAGGCAAAATATGTTGTGTCTTCTCTCTCCTTTAGGGAGTTACATATTTCTTTCCTAGCTTTAGATAGACTTTGAAAGGGATCTGAGTTTTCTTCTCCATTTAACCACTGGATGGGAATATTTAACCCAAGAGATAAGTTACACTAGCACATTTTGTTCTGTCCTTTAGCATAAAAAGGCATAAAGGGAGAATTTCCTAGTGAGCTATGCTTCTGCAATCAGAAGTGAAGTGTTAAGAACCAAAAAAAAAAGCAAAAAACCACCACAACCCAACCCCCCCGAAAAAACATCAAACCACTGAAGAGCTTAAAATTCAGTTGTGAATGTAATTTTCTTAAGATGTGGATTCAGGTACAGCACTAATGTAGCAGCATGCTGGCAGGGGAGGCTTCCTGTGTTCCTGTAGGGGAGACTGTAGCCATGAAGACACACGAGGCTGAAGAGTGATGTAAGCTGGTCATCTTATCTTTAGCGATGGTGTTACTCTGTCCCTATGGAGAGGGTGTAACGTGCTGTACAGAACAGTGATGATAAACTGCTAACGACCCTCACAGTGTGCATGTTCTCATGCAGGGCCTCACAGCTTTTAAGACTTCATACTCTATTCATGGTTCAGTTTCTTGAGAGTTGATTAAGATGGTTCATGTGTGTTCCAGTACCACATATTCGATCCAAATCACGTGATTGGTCGAACAGCACAACTGATAAAACCTAGTGTCTGAAGGTTGTTTTTTTTTTTTAATAATGTTTGAATTTCCTCTGAAAATGGAATGGTCTGAAAATGGCAATAATCTCGGTGCAATAAGTGGTAAATATGCAATCTTTGAAGTAGTAGTTCATGTGAGCCACATACAAGAAGATTGGGGTAGGAAGACGAAAGATACAGTGTTATACAAGGTGATGGTGAGACTTATGTGTATTCCCAGAATTTTGTATAACTCAAATCACGTGTTTGGCTTTCTTTCCCCAAGGAGCTATCAAGAGGTATTTAGCCTTTCTTGTCCTCTGATCCTTGTTCAAAGTTTAAGCTTGCTGTGCCTTGCAGAACTCTGGCTGAGAAGGAGTATGGTTGCTCTTCAGTGCTTCCAAGTTATTGAGCAACAAGAATAGGGAAGTTAATTCAACTGAAGCTGGTGTTGACATGCAACCAAATATAAATTATTAATCCAGGCACAAAGTTAGAAAGCTTCTGTTCATCTGGCCAGAGAAGTTCTGGGACAGCCTGTAGCAGGATCATTGAAATGGGGGAAATAAAACCCCCAAATCAGTATCTCTCCCAGGTGGTGTTAATGTGAAACCTGATCACAAAACAGAAGACGTAGAGTAGCAGTGAGCTGTTGATATGGGGGTTCCTGATTTGGTGGTGTCGTAGGAGGGCTACTGGGAAATAAGATTACAGTTGAATATTGTGTCAGTATCTTTTTGCCCAGGGGTGTTCAGGATTTTCATGTTCTATTGTGCTGAACACAGATTACAGAAAGTCAAAAGTTTAAAGTTTTGTTTTTAAGTTTTATATATATAAATTTTAACATGTGGTTCCTGATCAAGTTGGTGATTGCAATTTCTTTACACAATTCTTTACTTAGCGTGTTTCAGTAGCTGTAATAATTGCGCATTAAATACTGTCTATTGTGAATAAGAGATTTTTGTGGAAGGAAAACAATTTTTTTTTTTTTTAACCTGCGTGACTGAGCTGTCTGTGCTTCTCTCTTGACTCCCACTCTTCCTTTGGTGTCCCAAGTAGACTCTGAGTAGTACTGTGCAAGCTAGAATTGACCTAATCTACACATGGGAATGAAGAAACAGCAAATCTCATATGTCACAGAGGTGTGAAAAGTGTGACCCTGTTGCACTGTACTGTTGAAGCTGCACAGGTCCTTGCTCAAATACCTCTAAGTTTTAATCTGTGGGTTGTAACAGAGTATATGTTTTGAAACATGGGACAAGGATGCAAATCTGCTAAATATGAAGGTGGGGAAGAACTTTGCAATAAGTTAATTTTCACATGTCATTCTCTTTATTCTAGAATATTGTGGGTAATGCTAAGCCTAAGGAAGGAGGTAATGAAATTCTGTCTTCTCCTGAAAAACGGGAGAAATTTAAAGAACAGAGGAAAGCAACAGGTAGTGCAAAGAAAGACAAGGATGAAAAGACATTAAAGTCTGAGAAAAGAGTTAAGCAACCTGATAAAGAAGGAAAATTGATAGTCATCTCAGAAAAAGGCAAGATTTCAGAGAAGAATATATCTAAGAATGGAAAAGAAGATAAAGAGAATATATCAGAGAATGATATGGAATATTCAGTAGATACGCAAATTGAGAAGAAGCCTGAGAATGACAATGTAAAGAGTCCACAGGAAAACACAAAAGAAACTAAACGAAAACGTGGAAGACCGCCAATAACACCTCCAACAGGTATGTGGCTAAACTTAAGTGTTTAGGCCATTGTATCAGAACTCTTCTAAACGTACCTAAAGGATGGAGAAGAACAGTCTTGCTTTTTCACAGCCTAAGTCTCTGGGAACTTAAAAAATATAAACTCATCTTTGTTCAGGCTTGGTTAAGACAGCTGAGAGCATACTTGTTAGGTTTGGAGCTTCAGTGGTTTGGTCAGAGGTTAGATTTGGGCAAGTAATCTTCATGCATTGTAAAACATATTTGCATAGTATTAAGTGCTAATGTGTATACTTGGGGAGCCAGGTGAAACTGTGTTTATGCAGATCCAGTATTTTAAGTTGTGACTCTTGGGAATTCTTTCAAAGAGTTCTGTAGCTTCATATCCATTCAGTTTTTGCTCTCTATCTATATAGAGCCAAATTCTCAGACACTGCAGCCTATAACTCTGGAGTTAAGACGTCGGAAAATACCTAAAGGAGGTGAAATTCCATCAAAGCGTCCCAGGATTGAAAAAACCTTGTGTGAGTATTTTTTTTCAGTAGTCAGCTTAAGAGTATTTGTATGTAAAAGTTCTTGAAGCTGAACTGCAGGGGGTAAGAAAGTCTGTAGTATTAACCTTGACGTGTAGCATTAACTATTAACCTTGAACTGTGATACGTGAAATGACTGAAACGCAGCACCTGTTTTTTTTACATTGCCCATATGTAGCAACACCATGCTGAAATTTCCTCCTAAATCTTGGAAGCTGGATTTGAATGAAGGAACCACAAGGTGTGAGTCTTGATGCAGTTCATACACATAGGAATGGCAGTGATTATATTGCTTCCAATATGTAGAAGGTTACAAAAGCATTTTTCTAGTTGCAGAAACTCCTTAGTTTCAAGATGGAAGATCTCCCACATTTCTTAGCAAAGAAACTTTAATAGTAAATAAATACTCTTGTCACTGCAGTCTAATAGCTTCTGATGTAACTTGGTATACTGTGTAGCGATGTTGAAGAATTTGAGTGTGGTGATGAGGAAAGAAAATTCTCTATAGTAGTATTCTGAACAAGGAGATGAGGATCTGAAGAGGGCTGTCTTTTTGTTAGAGTAACAAAAGATTAAAATATCAGTGCGTGTATATTATCCAGCTTCAGGTCCAAGTTGTTTGTGTGTCTGAGTTCTACTTCTGATATTGTTTATGTCTGCCATTTAAATCAAAGTTTCTCCAGTGAGGTACTGATCTGTATTCTTGCTTCAAATCTGGTGCTAAGAGGAAAAGTTGACATACCTGTAAGATAGGCTTTTGCTCTGTTCTCATGGTTAATTGTAAAAGCTGTTGTCGTATTAACAGTTACAGAGAGATCTAATCACCAGCTTCTGCTATTAACCTCCGTCCTTGAAAAAACACACTTTCAAACTGCCACTGGTTGGAGAGGTCTTTAAAGTTTGTGAGCTGTTACAGCTTGATCCTGTAACTGCATGGTGCCATTGAATTTGTTCCAGCTCAGGAAAAATGGAAGAACTCTTCAAATCACCCTGAAAGAGACCAGATCAGGAGGCGATCTTCAAGACTCTCGTCTAGTATTAGCCATGAGATTTTAAATACAGATCATGTCACAGCTTCAAGGGAACCTCAGCCTTTGAAAGATGCAGCATCTAACCAAAAGGAATTTGAGAAGGGTAAGCAACTTCCTGGTATACTCTGGATTTGGTGGTGGCATGGTAGTCATGTAGTTGTTGCAAGTGCTGTATTTTCACTTCTGTAACCTGCAGGCTCGGTATCTGCAACTAAAACCTGATTCCGTCAGCAGTGCAGAGAAAACTCAAGGGATGTTTATATCTCTCTCTGCTGCCGTGATTGGCTTTTATGTTAGATTTGCTCTCCATTAGTAACCCTGGCACTTCCTGATGGCAACTTTTGCTGTAGAGGGACAGCTGGCTGGGAGATCTGGCCTTTTAAAAGGAGAGCTCCGTGGGTTGTGAAATAACAAAGGAAATATTGTGGTTGGTTTTAACACTTCTAGATTGAACAGTAACCCAAATGCTAAACTTAGTTTAATTGTCTTGTTGAACACTAAAAGCACCAAACAGGGTGCTTTTATTATTAATCTAGGTGGAGGTAATGCTCCCTTTTTCCCCCCTGGGCTTAACTGCAGTTCCCTTTCATGGGGAGCTCTGATAAATAGTTTGAGGAGACCTGTAGCATTTCAGGCTATAAAGAATTAGCAGCTTGTGTGTTCCTAAGCAGGTCTAAATATAGAGGGTCGCTACAAGTAGTTGTGTTGCAAAAACTTAAATTTTGTGTTAATGCAACAGGAATCAGTCTGAACACAGATGGATATTTGTCTCCTCTGTAGTGCAATAAATGCACATATTAGTGTTATGGAATATGCTTCTGTGTGTGTTTCACTCAATGAAAATTTTTTCCTCCGTTCTAGTCGAGTTACAAATTCCTGTTGAATCTGACCAAAGTTTCAATGAACAAGGATCTCCTGGAAACACATCACATAGTACATCACTCAGTACTGATGCCAGTTCACAGGAAGAAAAAGTTGAAGACAGCGAGTCTTCCTCTGTTACTGTTAGAACTCAAGAATCTTCTGCTGCTACAGGTTCAAATTTTGATTTCATACTTAATATTGATGCTTTTCTTAAGGCAGCTGATGCCAGGTGTTCTGTGCTTGTATGCAGTGTCACTAACAAAAATTATGCATTCTTGCATAGGGGTAAATGCATATTTTTTTTCCTGATGCACTCGGTTATGATCTTACTCTTTGGAGATTGACAGCAATCTTTCCAAAAGTTGAAATTATAATTTTTAAATGACTTGGTGTAATATTTTTAGCATGTGAATGGTGAATATAACAAATGCTTGTTTTCGTGTTACAATTTAATGTTTTTAGTTCTGGATTTGTTTGCACTAACATCTTAAAAGATCAGGTTCTCTTGTCATTTCAGTGTTGCAGGTGTGTGTTAGCATTGATGTTTGGGAATCCTGATTGTTCATTTCTGTATCCTTGTGTTTTGGCTTCTGATAAAATTAAATCCTTGACTATTTAAAGGTTTTAGTGCAGGTTTATGGAATAGTTCAAACATTTCAGTTTCTGTCTTAATTTATGTATTCTCTTATATTTTTTATTAGCTAGGGGGGGATGTACTTACTGTGGATTTTCAAATTAAAATTTCCTATACAGATAGTAGAGTATGCCAAAATCTAGTGCTGTCCTGTGATTATTTCTTGTAACTTTAATACTCATATCTGCAGCTCATGAGAAACTTGAACTACGAACTCCCTTTTATACTCTGTCAAATAAGCTTAAATTCAGATGGTGCAGAGCATTTAGAGGGAGCTAGAGTTGCTCAGCATTGCTGGAGTAATCTGTATGTGCTAGCTTTCATCCTGTATGTTGATCATTCCAAATTTACACTCCTGCTTGCGTGTGTCCTCTTTCACCTGCTCCTGTGTAATTGTACAAATGAAATGTCCTCTCTGTTTGTCACTGATGTGCCCCTTCAGCGTAGGAAGAAATTTACCCCTTTTCCTTTGATCAGATTTGATGTGTAAATGGTCCTTATTTAAAAATGAGAGCTCTTTTGATCTTGCTCTCCTTCTTAACCAGGCTGATTGTATATCTGCTTGTACTCTAACTCATCTGTCCAGAAATTATTCACTTGTGTGTTGTGGCCATGCCATTCCTGCCCTATGTTCTGACAGGGAGTTTAGAAGATACGGAGTGGCTGCAAACTCCTTTTGCTAGTCAAGTTGCTGTGTCCTTTTCAATCTGGAAAGTACTTTTAGGTTTAACTTTTTTTTTAACTGATGGGTTGTAGCTTGTTGGAAAACCATTATCTTCCTGCAGGAAAATACTAAAATATACTATAAAACTATAAAAATACTATAAAACTGATAACTTTCATTTTTTCATGTGTTAGTGTTGTTTTGACATGGGTGAGCAATGTACCCTGCTGGCACTAATTCTGACTTGCATGATGTATAGTAAGAACACAATTTCTATAGCATTTGAATATCAGGAATTAGTGAGGACGAAAGCATTCTTAAAGAGCATTTTTGCATTCAGTGGCTGGTAGATGATTCCAGATTCACAGTTGTTAAGTTTTAAATATGTATATCTGTAGTAAGTTTTAAAGAGCAATATAGCATTCCTTGCCAAAACTTAGGTTTGTTTTTTTTTTTTTAAATTACTTTCAACAGAATTCTCGTGTATTAGAGGGCAAACCCCACATTCTACTGGGTTTTGGCTCCTTGAATGTTTAGGAACCAGAATTGGTGATTAGGGTTTAGCTAAATCAGGTTGTCTTTAAAAAAAAAAAATAAAAAAAACCAACCAAACGAAAAACAAGGGACAGTCTGTTGGCAAAAAAGTTCTGTTTCGTATAGCCAAAAACAGGCTTAGAAGCACTCTACATCTCTTCCCATGGCTTTACTCTTACACGCTGCCTTGACCTTAAAGGTGAGCTGTGCCTTTGCTTGGCACAGATCTGCTGTTCTGTTTGTGGCTGTATTTTCCAGAACTCTTTAAGGTTACGCTTTTATTTGCATAGACATGCATCAGGGGTTCCATTTGCCTTGTACTTACCATGTGTTTTTCTAATTTTGTCACTTTTAGCTCTGGGTTTCAGTTAAGGAGAAGCATAGTATCTTTGCATCCAGTTTGAGAGAGCAGCTGTGTATCCTGCAGCTTACCTAGGCAGGCTTTGATTCCTTCAAGGCAGTGTAAATGTTGTCTTTTTAAGCCTAGCAGTGTAGTATGTGAAGAAGTCCGTCCTGCTTTGCTGACTGACAGAAGTTTCTTACAGCTACACACCATGATCTGGACATGGTTTCTGTTACAGCTCAAGGAGCGGCTACAGCTTTTTGCCCCCCTGAGCCACTGGCCCCCTTTCCAGTTTGCCCAGTAGCACACTGCCCACAGACAGGCTTTCTGTGCAGTACGGGCTCCCCTGGTTCATGTCACAGAACTAGTGCCAGCACAGGGAGAATGTGGGGAGGAGTGTAGGATCATTTGAAATGCTGCCTTGGGTAGTTCTTGCAGTGTCAGTGTTTCAGGCTGAAGAAAAGCATGACTTTGTAAATATATGATGATCTGTGTTTATTGCTGCTGTATGTATTTATTACACCAAGCATCTACTCGAGTGGATTCTGGATGCACTGAAAATGCTCGGATGCTGTCCTTGCATAAAGTAGTTTGAGAAGGGCAATTGGACAAGGTGTTCTTTGCTTTACAACTGAGATCTTGAAGGACAGAGATGTTTGAAAATAAGTGAAGAAACGGAGCTCAGGTCCTAAAATGGTTTGGTGAGCTCAGGAAAAACAGCACAGGATTTCGGAAGGAATGAGATCAAAGAAAAATAGGTAATTAAGAAGTTAGCAAAAACACAGTGTAAAAAAAGTGTCAACTAAAGAGAGGTAATGGTAACAGTCTTGAAAATAAGAGATGGAAGCACCAGAGAACACGTGTTCTAGAGAGAGTCCCTGAGTTGAGTTCAACAGCAGGTGAAGGAAGGGTGAATGCTTCACTTAATATTTCTGTGGAGACCAGGAAATGGAGACTAGAAGTCTCGTTGGTTTAACAGGCAGTTGTGTGGGCAGATCTAATGGCTAGAAATTGCAGCAAGGCCAGCTTTAATTGGGGAGAAAAGCATGCTCAGTGTTATGTGCACTATTGGTTTGCTGGGAGAGCTTACCAGTGCGATACGGAAGGTGCCTCAGGATGGCAGACCTTCAGTCAAATACTGCTCTGCTGCCAAGCATTCCTGTCCTGGCAGGACTCAATTCAGACGAAGCAGTGGGGGTCGGGGGGAGGATCTCTTGTGGTCTCAAACTTCACCTGGTGACAGTTATTTTACTGTGAACTTGTGTCTGAACATTGTCATGACTTGAGCCTTGAGTAATACAGCTCGATGAGAACTGAGAGACGTTGCTGACTTGAATGCTGACGTGATGGGTTTTTCCCCTTGGTAGTTGAAGCTGGAGGGGACACTGTCATTTGACTTTGAGTGTCTGTGCTTGATGTTGTAATGGTTAATTGAATGCCAGGTGAGGAGTTTTCTTCTTAGTTATAAACATGTAAAAAATGGCAGGTAGTAGGTCTGTCATTAACTTTCCTCTGCACTCAGAGGAAACACGTACTGTGATTCTCAGAAAAGCCAAGTTCCTGAAGATCTGATACCAATGCAGCAAAACTCTCACTCTTTAGAAAGCAGTTTTAGTACCATGCATTGTGAGTGAAAACTGTGTTTGTGTAAGGATGGAAATTCCCCCGGTTAGCTGTCAGTGTGATGAGTGGGCGCTGGGCTGGGAGCACAGGCTCTGCAGGGGCTGTTGTGTTAGGTGTAAAGAAGGAAAATGCCCTAAATGTGGTGATGACGGCAATAATTTAGGATTTGTTTCAAACTATGTGTCTTTGGTTCTCTGAATAGATTTCTTTTCTGTGTTGCAGTAAGCTTTTGTCTGCTTTCCTTCCTGGTCCCCTCTGTCTACTGACTGTTTCTAAGCTTTGGCTAACGTGGTCCTGTGTTCTTCTTCCGACTTGTAGCTGACCAGTTAGAAGCCAGTCCCTGTATCTTCTCCAGAGTCTGTCTCTCTCAATGCAGGGAAAGTTCTCTGAGCTTGGATGTAAGGCCTCATGATGGTTGTGTCATGGTACAAATTTCTCTTGTGTCTTTGTAATGTTTAGTTATTAAATAAAAACAAGGTCACTTTCGTTGTCCTGAATGCTGGTTTTCAGCTTTACAGTCAAGAGAACTTTTCTGCAGTTGCTTTCACTAAACCCAATGTCTGTTACACTCACTGTTCCTGAAATATTTTTTCATTTTTTATGAATGTAACTTTTGATGGTGTTCAGTATATTTTGTTTCTGGCAAACTTTGTTATTTTGAAAGTGTGATCCAATTGTCTGCACTTGTTGCAGTCTTATTAACAAAATTCCTTGTCAGCATGTTCTTCATATGGCCATGCCAATATGTCTTGCCTTCCTTCTTGTTGTTATCCTTGTGAAATGCCCAAAAGCAGTGTCTGAATTTTTACTGTTTTCTTCTCAAAATTAACTGAATATTCTCTCTTATTACCAGTCTGTGGGCATGACTTCTTAATCCTTCCCTGAACATCAAGCTCTGGAGTACCATTACTTGGTTTTTCTCTATGAATGACTGCAAGTTTAGTTTCTTTGTCATAGCACAGTACTTAAAAACTGAGTGTGCTTCAGATACAGCTCTCTGGGATGTGTTTCCTCACTATGATGTAACCTTTCCGGGTGCAGTAACACGTAACACGCTGGTTTTGTTGCTGCATGCTAAAAACTTCCGAACAAGCTGTCCTGTGTTCTTACACCAAGATCATGTTGACACTACCTTTAACGCTCCCATCCAGTGCATTCCTGCATATGTGCATTTGTGGAAAGCCTTATTCTTTCTGCACTTAACTCTTGTAATGTTTCTGGGTCCTTTCATGTTCCTTGTTTTCAACTAATACTAATAGAATGTCTTAGTTTTCATTTGTGCGCTGCATACTTTCAGTTTGGCATCGCTGTTGCTAGGTCTGGGTCCTAGCTTTAAACATTGCTTCTTTCTTAATCCTTCAAGTTTGAAAATGCCTGTGAATGTGGAAATAATGTTTTAGTACTGGCCAAAAAGGAAAAAAAAAAAAAAAAATTACCTGGAAGCTTGTTTTGTAAAAATGACATCTTTCATTATGGTGTAGTTGGTGAGGGATCTTTTTGATGCTGTGTGCATGTTAGTGACGGACAGTTGCCTGGATCTCTGTCTGTGTGTTTCCAGATTACTACCTCTGCTTTGTTAGATTGCATGTGGATACTGGTGACAGTAATCTGATTTACTCTGACTTCAGAATACTTCTCTTGTGTATTTCTTAGCAAAAATACAAATCAAACTTTTCTGAAAGGCTAGAAAAAGAATTAGGAGTTTACCAGGCCAAGATTAGGTATAACCCTGGGTTGCTTAGCAGTGCTCTGTACAACGGATGCCTTAAAATGATTTTCCATGTGACTGAAGGCTTCCCTTGCTTTTTTTGGTTAGCTAACTGTCCATCATTGGAGAAACTTCCCAATAGATGCAAGCAGTTTTCCTTTTGCTTTTTTTTTTTTCTTTCTTTCATTGTTGCTTGAAAATCAAAGTGAATTTCAATTTTTCTTGAAAAATGTAGTTCTGACACACTGCTTCCATTGTTCTTGGAAGTAATTGGACTTGGGTGGCAGGACAAGCCATCCAGAAAGCAGGTAACAGAATAGTTACGAGCAAAGCAGCATAACTGATATGAACAGTTATGAAGAAAGAAATACTTGATAGAAAATAATCTAGTGTTTTGACTAAAATACATGGTCCCTGTGTTGTTAGTCTTGCATCTACATTAGCACTATATACAGTGATATTAGGGATTGGTCAATGAAGCAAAACATCCTTTTCTGATAATAGCTCATTTATAAAAGCACTGGTGTCATCACAATCGATTTTTAAGAGTGCAGTAGGGCAGAGTTTTCCCTTAAAATCTATTTTACCTCAAGGCAGATACAGCATTAAAATTTTACTTCTGGCATTTTGTAGCTGATGTGTTTGAGTGTATGCCCACTTTTAAATTCTTTTTTGTTACTTCAAGCTTAGGAAACCATTTGATAAAGGTAGCAAATGCATGGGGGAATTAATCTGTTTTGTTCTTCCAGTAACAAAACGTTGTAGGAGAGCAAACTTTCTTGCATTAAAAAAAGCTGCAACTGTTGATCAAGATCACAAGTTTAGATGCAAGTTCTTGGACTGTTCAAAATCCTTCCGCAAAGCGAAGTTATTGCATTATCACATGAAATACTTTCATGGAGTGGAGAAGGCTGCAGAATCACAACAGAAACCTGTAAAAAGAAGTGTTCAAACCAGAGCTTCTTTGGCTTCTGAAAAAGCTAATCAAGAAACCTCAAAAAGAGGACGGACCACAGCTGGTTCACTGTGTAAGTATGTTGCTGATCTCTTCCTTTTTTTAAGCAGCAGCAGCAGGCAGGACACGCCGGAAAGAGCAAAGCCTTATTTTCTTTTGGGCAGAGGGAGTCTCTTAGAGTTCCATCTTAGTGTATTTCATGGTGGAAAAGAAGCATAGTATGTGTAAACATTATGTTTTACAGAAGATAAAACTGAAGAAGCTTCCTCATCTTGAAATATTAGATCATGTTCTGTAATGAACTGACTGTGCAGCTTCTCGGATTGCTTTGTAACAAGTCCAACTCACTTGAGTATTAAACCTCTATTCTTTCTTCAAAACTACAATTCTTGAGTTTCCGATTTTATTTTTTTTTCTCCTGGCTTTTCAAATACTTCAGTACTATCGTTTGAAGACTTGTCCTTCTCTATATTAAGGAAACAGTCTAGGTAACTACAGTTCTCTCCTGTTTCTTATTTGGTCTTTACATATTGCAGTCTGACTTCAAGAGTGGGCTTGGCTAGAAATCCAGTACCAGTTCTCAGTGCTGGACCTGTGGGGGGGAAAAAAGGTCCTAGTATTTAAAAAATGTAATTGCTACAGCTGTAATTGAAAAATATCATTGGTAGTGGAAAGGGATAAAACCTTAAAGGTTAGGAAGAAAATCAATGCTTAAACTGTAACTGCTTTGCGGTCTTCAAAGTCATGTTAAAATCTGCTTTGCTGTCTTGTTCTCTGAAGCACTTTCTTAGTGTCTTGCATAACATCAGAGGGGCTGTTTAGACCTAGTTGTGACCTGCAGTGCTCTATCCAGGTCCATAAAAGTCATCATCTCTTTCGTCTTCTGATTGAACCTATTTTATAAAATCCAGCTTTCTCTTTGCTGAATTCCCTGGTATTTTTTGTCTTTGCATTTGATCTTTCATTGATATGAAATTTAATATTTCATATTAAATATGAATATCAATAATATTTATTTAAGAATTTCAAAGCCTTGCAAGCTGTTCACTGAGCTACAGCAGAATATATCTAGCCTTACTTTGCTTCACGTCTGCTTTTCCTAACGCGTCTGGCAAATGTTTTTTCTTTTAAGGTGCTACTGCCTCTTCCTAACAAGATAAGTGTAATTTAACATACTGCTAACGCATGTGAACTTCAATACCCCAGATTCTTCTGTAATTTTAAGTAATGCAAGGCAGAATATTTGATTAGGTAGAGGAAGATTTTTCTTCAAACATGTTAAGATGTACCAACTGGCGTGTGCTATACTTTGCATGCAGCTTAAATGATACCAAAGTACTGCCTTGACTTATACACCTGAGACGAGCGCTTTGTGAAGAGTGGCTGCTGGCAACTGCACAGTGATAAAGTGCTCACATGTCATGTGTGTTTCTTTAAGGCTTCTGTTCTGCTTTTTGAAACTGCATAGTTCTTCTGGGTCAAAAAGTTTTCCTGTGAGTATCTTGAGTGAGCTTGGTAGTGACTCAAGATCCTGACCCTTTCATTTATCTTCTCCCCGAAGTGCGCACTGTTGGTTTGATGTGACCATCTTGGCTGCGCTGGCAGGCAATCATTTATGGTGTTGAGCTGTAACCATACAGGCTTATTTCAAGTCCCTGCCCTTTTTAATTTCCGATTTGGGGATGAATACTTTTAACCTGGGTTGCTTTGATGCTGGGCTTCACAGAACGTGGCTGCTGATAGCCCTGGGTTGTGCTGATAGCTTCTTAATAGTGCATACAGGTGGAAGGGGGACCATAAAGTTTTCAAGTCTTTCACTGTCAAAGCCTGCTCTTGAGGAGCTACAGTAAGGTGTTTTTTTTCTCTTGATGAGAAATAATATCAGTCTGTGTCAGTTATATGTCTGATAGTATGTGCCATTTGGTTTTAACTCAGTGTGTTCTTTTATTTTTCTGTTGTGGGAGTACTGTGCTCTTGCTTTAGAAGCTTTATCACACTTAAAACTTAGGTGAGATATGGACTTATTTTGAAGTTCTGGAGCTCTTACTGTTTCTGCTACACATGAAAGTAAATTAAATAAATGACAGTGGAGGTGAAATTTTTGCTAGATTTAAAGTGAAAATACCTACTGTGTCCTAAAGATGTAGAAAATCATGCAATATTGAGAACATTGCTTTTATTTTATTGTGCTTAATTAGAATTTCAACACAGAAGAGACAGGTGTAAGTGGTCCATGACCATGTTGTGGGGTGCAGGAAAGGAACAATTTAAGTATAATTACATAGTACACTATGTCATGTCCCACTCTCAGGAGAGAGGAGGGGCGTGACTTCACATTTGTAAATCCCCAGCAGCACCAGCTAGGGTGAGATAAATCTCAAGGTCTGTATACAAACATTTATTAGTTTCCCAAAATGATTAGCATAGCTCTTAACAAGTCTGCGATAATTGGTTAGTTATAAAACAAATTATGACAAGTGGAGAGAGCTGCATTGTGTTACTGAGCATGTTACTTAGTCAAAAACTTAGGGTGAGCGGTACTTAAGGCGGTTACTTAACTCTAAGAGAAAAGAGAAACTGAGGGATAGAGGAAGGAAAGGCAGAGATAGAGTTCACCGGTCCTGATTCTGGTGTCTTTTTCAGCGAATCTTCCCAGGCATAATCACATTTCTTGGGGAAGTACTTCCCAGGCACAATCCTCATCTTTTGTTCTCTCTAGAGGCTCTTATTTCCCCCTTTTATGTTTGCTGAATTAGCGTGGTCCACACCCCTTTGCCAAGGACAGCCTTGTCTCAGGTTTATATCCCTTTTCTCAGGTGATGCATAGCATGATTTGTATAGAGAAATGAGTGCCGTAGTCATATATGTTTAGCATGATCTCTGCGATCTTTATTAGTATATGCAGGGGTGTGCACTTTCATATAATTTTGCAGATAATGAAGCAAAGGTTACTTGTCAGACACCAGATCTCATAAACTAGTAAGCTAACCACGCAAGTGGCAGAACTGTCTCCACAAGACAGTCCTTCCATTACTTCTCTGGGCTCTGTGAGT
The DNA here is from genome assembly GCA_013400375.1 of Thinocorus orbignyianus. NCBI lineage: Eukaryota > Metazoa > Chordata > Aves > Ciconiiformes > Thinocoridae > Thinocorus > Thinocorus orbignyianus. The sequence goes on from VXBW01008329.1 coordinate 444,780, forward strand.
CTTACCAGTTCCTTGAATGTCAGGTTTGGGTTATTTATTTTCTTGTGAGTGCTTGAGGCATCTTGTTGAAGACTCGGACAGCGTTCTCCCTCTTGCCTGGGAGTTTACAGACCGTCTCTTAGACACTGAAGTGGAGACTCTCTGAAATTCAAACATCTGAAGTGTCAAGTGTGTCACTTGACATTGGCTTTAGCACTTGAGTGAGCTGGAAAGGTTAACATGGAACTGATTTGTCATGTCTCTCCCTTTTTCTAAGAGGGGTCTTAACTTTGCAGTGGTAAATGTGACAGATCTCTAACTTCCGTAGTGACTCTTCATTGAAGAGAGGGGAAGGAACTGCCATTGCCTAGCTGGTACTCTAGGTGTGCCTTACTGCTCTGGACAGAATGGCACAGATTTAGATGGCTGCTGGCATTTAGGCAATACTTCTCTTTAATGCATCAGGAAATATTATGAGATCATTATGATGGAACAACCGCCCCATCAGCCCTGTGTTATAACCTCCATGAGTATTGCTGCTACTTGGTCCTTAGTGAAAGAATTGTCCTTGTAGAGAATGAGGCAGTTGATTTTGCATCCTCTTGTGATACAAGAGAAGCAGGTGTTTCTGCCCTCAGTTCTTAGGTTGTGTTGTGTCCCTGCAGGTGTGTTATAGAGCTACATGGTGTAGTATCTGTTAAAATTTTTGGCAGTCAGTTACTTGTTGATTGCTGTAATAAAGGAGTAGAGCCACATTCCATGTTCATTAACCTTGATAGACTTTTTTCTTTGTGGTCCCTTCTCTTCCTCTGCATGATCACTTAGTTTACTGTTGGAGTATGTCGTGCTATAATGTGACTTGTGCCCTACAGACACTTAACTGTGGGCAGCTTCCTCTGAAGGTGTCAGTTTTCCTTCGGATGTAACTGTCCCTGTTACTTTACATGAAGTGCCTGAAAAAGGTTGTCTTTAGTAAAGCTTGTTGTTTCTTGACCTATACTGCTCCAAAGGCATGAGACATGGAATAGCTTCATTTCATTATTGTATCTGCAGCTCATAATTTGGACATCTGAAATGTGTGTCTCTTGAATTTGAGACTTTCTTGAATTGGTGGCTTTCAGTGTTTAGTAACATGTTTTCATTTGGAGGTTCAACAAAACTTAGTTCATGCCTTTGTGTTGAACTTTTTCCAAAATCTGAAAGTGAGCTTGTGCCAGGCTTCAGTGCTTGCGCAGCTGATGCGCCTCACCTCAGACTTTAAAGAGGCTCTACACTTGAAAGTACTGAAGATTTGTCAGGAAATTCAAACCTCATTAGATGTGAACAAGTGGGTTAGTTTATGTATGTGTGCAAGGAAATGGTATCAAAACATTCACCAAGGTAGGGTGTACCCTTTCTGCCCTTGATAACCACTTAGTAGTGCTGGACAGTAGACTGGATGCTGCCCTCGGCACGGGTGTCATACTGCCAGGGACTTCATCAGTTGATACCCTTATTCCTAGGACATTGTTCAGCTCCCCTGAGGAGTTTTGCTCTCCTGGAAGTTAAACCTGGTTTTGAGATTTTAAAAAGTGCTGTGCAGTGTTAGACTGCTGTTTGGGTGTGTGGGTATGGCAGCTTCAGCCTGGCAAGTTGCTACCGGTCTTGGCTCTGCTGTTCTCCTTGCCCTGAGAAGGAAAAGAAAGCATCAGACCTGCTATTTGTAGTAGAGATAAAATCTGTGCTTACTGAGGAGTCTGTAAAATGAAACCCCGTGTGTTTTATCAGTAGGTTTGAATTTTTTGTGGAAGATCTTGCAGTTCTGTCTATTCAGACTTAGTTACAGTATGTCATGTTAATGCATAGTTATCTTAATGCCAGGAATACGTGGAAAGTAAAAAGGTTTCTCCTGTGTACTGGTGTTACTGATGAGATCCAGCTGTGCAGATGCAGGGAACAGGTTGTTAAACTTGCTTTGTCAGCTTGAATGTTTAAGGCATCCAGTGGTCAACTGATAGCTGTTACTGTGTGAACCTCTAGCATGTGGCTTAGGGTTTTCAGGGTGATCCTTTGGGGGGTTGCCTTTTTCCCCTGGTTACTGGCTCCCAGATGCCTTTGCTAGGTGGTGGAATGTGCTTGAGTGGCCTGCAGTTTTCTTGTTGGAGCAGCTGAAGATCTGCATTAATACCCTCTGCATTCTGCAGAATTGCTGATCATCTTTGTGGCTTTTCTTGAGAATACTGCATTAGTTTTTGGAGGGTGGCTGTGTGAAATACTTCAGCTGTGTGTGAATCAAGATGTGGTCTTTCTGTTCTTGAAAATACGAGAGGGTAATGTCATCAGATGAGCTCACAGCTGTGGATGGTGAATACTGTCTAATTCATAATGCTTGGAATTCAGTCTCTGCTTTCTGTGAAGGCTGAGTTATCTTCTTAACAGGGGTTTTACATCTTTGTGTTCTGTTGGACAGAAAGCTGTTGCCTTGACTGTCACTGAGTCGTGACATGCTTAGGTATGAGTTCTGGAAAGGCTCTGTCCCTGTGGTTTCTGCATGGTTGAGGTGATTTCATGTCTCAGGTCTGGATTTGTGTCTAAGTTCCTTTAGTGCTGCTTCATCACCTCCTTTTATGGATGAGGATACGTTTCCCAGGTTTAGAGAAAAGAGGCCTGAAGAACTCCATGGAAGAAGGCTGTGGGCAGTTGACGAGCAAGCCTCGTCATCTCCAGTTTTTAATGAACATTTCTCCTGTTCCTCTTAGTGGTATCTACCGTCATCTGAGCCAGAAATTAATTTAATTCCAGCATCCCTGTTCAAGAACAGTGAAACGGTTCATGGCCCTGGATACCAGGAGGGCTTTTTTGGTCTGTAGAGAATTGCATAATTCTGATGATGATCAATGATATTTTGGATCATAGAGATATTAAATCACCTTTTTTGATTTTTGGTTTTAATTGGTCCTAATCAGGAATATGTGGAAGGTGTGGCTTAGATGCTGCCTGTGTCCCACCTCAAGATATTTCTGTAAAACAAGCCTGGGTGTCTTCATGGTACCTGCATAGATGGCTTTAGGAAGTGCAGAGGAGTCTCCTATGTGCTTCCTGACAGGAGTCTCTGCGAGCATAGTCCTGATGTTCACTGCATACTCGCAGTACAGTTGTCTTGCTGCTTGGTACTCCACCTGGAAACTGAATAGCTCTATCGCTAAAAAAAATTGGTGTAAAGGTATGTAAATGTGGTGTACTTGTGCACTCAGTGGTGGCCTTTCCTGAAACTGAAAATCAGGAGTTCTGGTGATTGGGAGGAGGCAGAGGAGTTGGAAGCCTCCTGGAGGGTGCAGGTTGGCCCAGGAAGTCAGGAGGATGGAAGCACGTGGCACACTCTGTAGGTGGTGCTAATGAGGAAAGTCTGACCTTGGGGAATGTGCAAGTTTTCAAGGCATTTGCCTAAATAAAAGTTGGTGGTTGTGGTTAGTTACGGTAAGTAATCATTCTTTTGGGAGTGACTTTATAAATTTGCCTGTCTGAATTGTACTTGAAAATGTTGTGTTGAGAGGAAATGGAGTACTAAATGTGGAAAGCTTACAAGTTTGGGTCTTCATGGCACAAGTTTTAACATTTACTTTTGGAAAAGTTCAGGATAACACTCCAATTCTTGAATCTCTTAATCTTCTCCAATTTAGTCTCAACTCCTAAGATATATTTCAGAGTGCTCAAAGATCTCACAGACCCTCTAAACTTTTCTGCCAGAGGAACAAAAGGTGTTTCAAAACTTAAAATTCTTACAGAAATGTATTAACATAAAAAAGATAAAACGTGTTCTTGGCAAAAATCTCCTTAAACTTCAGTATTGCAAAGCTAAGAAAGCTAATGGACATGTAGTATGGTTTTGTTCCACCGAGCATCTGTGTGTACAGATCTCAGCCCACAGAAACACCAGATGCCTTATGCTCTTTGAAAGGCTGGTAGGATGGTCTTTCAAAGCATGAACCATGGCGTTCTTCAAATCTTAATTCATGAAATTGAGTTGAGCTGTTGGAGAGGGGAAGGTTAAGAGGCCTAAATAGAAGTTGTCTGGTTTGTATAGATTTTTGTATTGTAATTTTGGGGTTCCCTGAGGTGGTGTTTTGTAAATTATTTTTGGAGCTTAATGCAGAGAGGTAGGCAATTGGGAAAGCTCAAGAAAATTTGTTTTCATGACTTCGCATCCTGTACTGCTAGAAACAGTTTGCATTCTGAAAGTTTCATAGAACTCTAATGTTCCCAAACAGGTTATAAAGTACCTTTAATCTTATTTTTCAGCTACCATGTACATCTTGTCTTTGTGGACTGATGATGCCTTGTTTAATCCACTAATTGTGGAAGTCCTCAGACAAGCAAATTCTGTTAGCAAGAATTCCTTCAAAAATAGGCTTGTGTTTTAAAAAAAAAAATCCAAAAATCTAAAACAAAAAACCCAAATGAAAACAAACAACCCCCTCTCTTTGTAGTTATTTCTGCAAGAGAAGTTAGTCCTGTTGAAGATGCAAGGCCATGCATGTACTGCAGTGTCTTATCAAGGACTGTCTTCTGGTTTTGATAGTTCTTCATGGACAAAACATGCTACTTTCTTCAGTCTTACAGTTCTTGAGGTAAATAAGCCCCCAGGCGAGGGCAACAGTGAGTTGCCTCACGGGACAAAAGGTACCTTTGAGACAGTCTTGTGTAGGGATTTGGGGTTTGGCATAATTTCTGTCTTCGTGACTATGAAGCACTGTGGCAGGTGACTAGAAGGTAACTGGTTACAGAAATAGTTACGAATGGCTTCTTTGCTTTTTTTCTTTTTTTCTTTAAGTTCTAATGCAGCTTCAGAGTGAGAGGACCAGGGACAAAGTCCTCTCATGGCCTTCAGATTTCTGAGTCTTGGACTCTTTTTTTTTTTTTTTTTTTTCCTGAAGAGATGTACTTGATTTGGAAAGCTCAGTAATGACATGAGTTAATGTGCCTTGTTATAGCTTCAACTTGAAATGTTGGCCAGGGCAAGAGCACTTGATATAATTTCTTTTCCTGAGCTCTCTTGGATTTCTTCTTTCTGTTTTCATTTCAGTCATTTGCAGGTACTGCTCACAGTTATTTAGTTAGAAACTTCTAACTGAAAATCTGCCTGGTGTGCAAGTCTTCATTGCCTTTCGTGTCCACTGAAGTTTTGAGACTCTTAAAATGATAGAATTAGGTGTTGATCAAAGTCAGCAAGCTGTCACCTTGGCTACTGAGTCTCATTGCCCAAGGTGATCTCCAAGATGTCATTCTCCAAAATGGTGATGATGTGCTTGCCATGATCAGCCTGGCTGTCCTACTTGCCACGCAGCCTTAGCTTCACCTCTTTTTTCATGTCCAGGAGTCTTTCAGTAAGAGTTGCTAGCTGCAGTTAAGAGAATGAGAACTGTTTGACATGACTTAAATAGTAAATGGAATCTCAGATGAAGTCATGTCTGTATCTCGTGAGCTTTCTGAATCTTAGGTAGTGATTCTGAATTCTTGAATCTTGCTCTCAGTTTAAACACCTGCGTTTCTGTGGTATGTATTTAAAAACTGTCCTTCCTTAAACGTGCAGAGCTTCTTTACGCCGTTTCTGTATGCCTCATTACAAAGTATGCTTTTGAGAACAGGCTGTGGTTCCTCTAATTAAATCAACAGGACCCTTTTCCCTCAAAGGAAATAAAAATTATCTGACCCAGTATCTGCCAACTGAACTGTTCCTCTGTGCATCTTCCTTCAAAGCCACAATGTTTCTGGAAGAATAGAGCTTTGGGGAAGGCATTTCTATCTACTGTTTCTTTATCGGGGAAAAAAAAAATAATCAAGGAGCCAGCAGAAGTATTACATGTTTTAGCATGTAAATTGTCTTCTGTTTAAAAGCTTTTCCATGATTCTGATGTTTAGGATTGTAAGTTGAGCAGTGTGTCTGGTCAGAAATGCCCACCGTTGGACTACCAGAACTGCTGCTGGTGAAGTAGACTTAGATTTTTATTTAAAAAAAAAAAAATAAAGCTTGGCCTTCATCTTTATTCTCTTTGTAGATGGTCCTCTACACATAGCCCTAAGGAGTACCCCACATAGAGATGAAAAAACAGAAAAGAGAAGAACTTCAACTCCTGTAAGTGCATTAAATAGTCACCGACATTCTGTTAGAGAGCAAACCAAGAACCACATAGCGAGAGCACTACGGAAGCCTCAAGAAAAGAGAGTTGAAAATGGTATGCCTTTCTAGTTTAACATGAAAACGTTAAGCTTGAAAAAGTCTTGGAAAAGTTTTAAGCGTTGTAAGAAACTGGTAATATGGATAGAAAGTATTCTGTATACCTCCTTTTAGAGTTAAATTTTTTTTGAATGTGCAGTGTAAAACATAAGCATTCTCTTTGTTGTTTCTTTGCAGTAGTTCCAAATGAAGATTCAATATAGGGAATTTTGTATGTTTTCTTGGTATATGCATTGGGGTTTATTATTCCCAGTCAATATGTAATATTTTTGAGATGTAAAAAGTACTGAAGTGTTCAAAGGCATTAAAAGATTATTGCTTATTTCTTGCTTGTTTGATACACGTCTTAATTCTATTAAAACTCTTGGTTGTCCAAAGTATTACATATTTCAAGTAATCCTGAATTTGTTGAGATACCTGAACTTAATAAAAAAAAGGAGGGGGCAGGATGACCTAGTCTTTTTTCTTTTGTATGTTTTTTACTTTTAAGAGAGTTTGACTGCTTTTGGGAATTGGTACTCCTTGCTATTAAACATCTGTCAAAAACTTTGACTTTGACTGTTCAGGGGTGTAATGTAAACCTGTAAACACTCAACACATTGTAGTGGAGGGGGATGAAGTTTGTCTTTTATTCTACCTTTGAAGGACATGTAACTGGATTGGCAGGCTGCCATCTGTGGCAGCTGGCAATGCAGTTTTAGCAGCTGTCACTAGTGACATGCCAGAAGAAGAACATAAGTGGTAAAATAGGAGGAGATGCTCAAGGATGAGAAGGCAGAGATGAAGACTCTCAGGAGGAGGAGCTAATGCTCATGTCTCTTCTGTGCTCATCACAGCTGATGAAAACGTGATGTAAATTTCCAGTTTCTCAGACAGCTGTTTGTACCATAAATATGGAGCCTTAGATTGTGAACTGAGGAGTTCACTTCTGTGTGAGAGGGGGGAAATTGATACACTGCTATTGCTGGTTTGTTTCATGAGTGGTTACAGACCAGCTTGGGTCCTTAAATGGTCTTGTGCAGTAGATTTCTTCCAGTGTAAAGTATCTTTAGGGGCTTATTCTGATATCAATAATGAGAAATTGAAATAGGTGCCTAAATGGGATGGTGAGTGGTTTAATCGGGGAAGTGCTCTGAGAGCAGAGCCCTTTTGAGATTAAAGGCATCCTTCCATAATAGACTTGATGGTTGCACCTATTGTCTTGGCTGAGTAAGGTTAAGTTACTTAAGGAACTCTGTATGAATCCTGCTGCAGAGATCTGAATCTGAAAGGCAGGAGCTGTAAACAAATGCTAGAATATGGAAAGCAAGGGTTTGGGCACGTTACCTCACAGCGAGGTTATAATTCATGGCAAGTGCTCTGGAAGCATGCGTTGAGGATGAACTTGATATCACCCAATCATTCAGAAATTGTGGTGGAGTTCTTATTCCCTTGAAGATAGGATGGAGAACAGAAGGTGAGAAAATAGCAGTTAAAGCCAGCTGATGAGCTGTGCCTCTGTTTTCAATTAAAACAAGTATTTGACTGAAGTTTGGGGAGTTGTGATTTTTTTTTATTTTCTTTCTTGTCAGATTTCTGTCATAATGCTACTGAAATGTTCAGCATAGTAATTTAGAAAATGGATATAACAAATGCCAACAGTGTTTTCTTTTTTAATAATCTCTGAAGCAGGTAAGTAGTAAACGGGCGTTGATGTTCAGTTGATTTCTCTCAGGTGCTATTGTAATTCTGTTATGGCACAGTCAAACTAGGCCTTAAACCATTCCAGTTATGAGAGCTGGGAATTCTTACGAATAAGTTTTCTTGTTGGTGTTTTTTTGTGGATTTTTGGATTTTTTTTCACAGTGAACTGATTCTTAATGTGCAAAGAAACTGTGGAGATCTTTAGGAAAATTAAGGTGGAATGTTGTCTAATTTCAGCTGTTAAAGAACACGAAAAGAACAAAGAAAGAAAATCCAAAGACTATGGAAGGTCTAAGTCAAAGAAAAAGAAGAAAAAGAAGAAGAGAACTCAGACTGGTAAAGCTCTTTTTTCTTCTTCATTATTTTGTTTTGCCTGTTACCCACTTCCATGGTTTTAACACTGGATGTTGCAGATACGACTGCTTTCTTCATTAATTTTTTAAGTGGTTAATATTAAATTACGATTGGCAAGATAAATTCCTGGTGGAGGTGCATCGTTAATGCTGGATGACAGCTTATAGTAGTGCTTGCAGTGGCACAGAACAATCTAACTACAAAATGGGTATGTCAGTCTTTAAGTCTGGCTTTTCATTAGCAAATGAGCTTGTATGAAAGTTTTACCCAGTTAAAGAGGGTGCAGATCCCCTTGATTTATTACCAAATACCCTGTGTACCAGATGTTCTCAGTTATATGAGTTAGTTTTAGGGTTCCTGTATGAATGATGGAGCTTGGAAATGTTGATGGGTCCTCTTTTTCTGCTGGCAACCATATTTCTTACATGTTCACATGTCACAGCCTCTGAAATCCCTTACTATGAGCTCTCTTGAACCAGTTGCGTCCTGAACTTCTTTTTCCTAAAGAGTAAATCATCTTCTAAGGAGATAAAGTAAAACCCTGATATAAAGTCTGTACTCATGCTATATCCCTCTCTTAGGTCTCGTACTGTGCTGTTCTGCAGACTTTAGTAGGGTTGTAGTAGGAGCGTGTCGTCTCTGTTGATTTTGGCTCCAGAGGCTTGGGAACACTTTCTTTGGGCCAGTTCCCACTTTGAACTTCCTGTGTAGGCCCAGGTGTTACGGGTGATTGGATTCTTTACTTATAAAAATCACAGTTAATTCTGAAAAATGTCTCTAGTGAAATGTTTACAGGTCAATTTTCTCTGCCATTGATGGATCTCTAGGTTCATTAGTGCAGCACATTTCAATCTGGCATGCATAATTTGTTAAACTAGAGCTCCTTATGGAGGAGTTCCTGAAATGGGGGAAGAAATTACCTTATGTGTTTGTTTGCTACCATGAATAAATAGGGCAAGCTGTCATGAGAGAGTGGAGGGGAAGAAAGAACCACAGGCAGACTGACTCAGAATTGTATTGAAACAATTTTAGTGATTTTTCTGACTAAATGATGCCCTCAAATGTAATGATAATATGCAAAGTATAATTTGTCAGTTTATGGAATAGCTGCCAAACTAGTACCCACAAACTGCTTGTCTGTTTACGCTTGGGTTTTAAAATGTTGCTTGCCTTTTTTGATGTTACCATTATTGTTCTCAGTCCAGGAACTTTGAAGTTTTTCTCCAGGTAACTGGTTGGAGAGTACTGCATATAACTGCAGAGCACCTTGATTTATGTACAGTGCGGGAGGGGACAAATGAGTACTTCACAGAGGAACTGTTCTAGCTGTTTTCTCCACACGTTCCTAACTAGGCTGCTTTTTTTTTTTTCCATCCATGCATCCTGTTCCATACATACACTCTTCTCTTAAAGGTGCTTGCTTTCCACTCTGAGAGACAAGGGAATGTCTGTGGCCATGTGAACGGCAGTGGGGTGAGAGGGAGAGGTGTCAGGCTAGCAGTGCTTGTGCCTGTAGTGCAAAAGCATTTGTAGACATATTTGCCCTGACGGATAGTTAGGTTTAAGTAACCAGCCTTCTCAGACTTTCTAACTTATGTCAATAGTGGAGGATGACTAAGCTGCATAAGACTTTTTTTCTAATACAGGGAATAACTCTACTGCCTCTAGATTGCAAGTCTCCTAGCAGCAGCATAGTGGAGTCCGAGAGTCCCACAGTGAATCATGCAGGCCTGCTATGAGCATGCGTGGTGCTGGTTTTCTCTTCTGTCAACCTTTCTTAATCACAGATTTCTAATAGTAATGTTTCTTAAAATTTTACAGAATACTCTGGCAGTGAAGAAAACACAGCTATTTCACAGGAGCTTTCCCCTGAAAAAACAGTTGCTGCAAAATGTCTTTCTTCAACCAGATCCTCTGCCCACCCAAGCACGTTGCTATGTTCCGATTCTGGACAGCACAGAGGAAAATCAAAAACAAATGGTAAGATAATCCTCCTCTGTGGCTTGCTCCTTCTGTCTATCCTTATCAGTAAATGTGTGAACTGTACTAGTACACGCTAATGCTAGTACTTGTGATGTAAATTTGGCTGTTCTTGTGCATGGCTGTGGTTTTTTTGTTTTTTTTTTTCCTCTGTCTGTGGAAGTTGAACCAGTTCACTTGCCAGAGCTTGATGTTGCTGATTTTTGCTTTGATTTTACTTTCACAGAAGCTTTAAGACTGTTCCCCTATTTCAGAACTCAAACTCGCTTTGCACCTTTTTGCAGCCCTTTATTAACTCTGTAATACAATGCTCAAATTTCAGTAATTAAATTTTTCATATTTCCCAAGGTTTCTACAAAGGAATAATTCATTCAGAGTTAAAAATAGATTCTGCACAAGTTTTATACAGTCTGTGTGGGTTTTTTGAGACCACTGATTTTGGTTATATGTAGTTCCATAAATATGGGACGATACATGGTTATGATATTCTGAGCTTCATGATGATAAGTATCTTCTTAGTACTTCATAAGCAGAACTCATAATGCAGCTGCTGTGTTCCAGCTTTCATAATTTTTAGTATATTGGTCCATCTTTGTTATTTACTGTCACAAGCTGCTACAGTAAACAAGACATATAAACATTTTGATCTTTCGGTTATTGTTAAAGGTCACAAATTTGCAGGTAACAGGAAATGTATGACAGCTTGATTATATACAGGAGCCTCAAATTCCTTAGTGTGTAGGTACACCGCTGGTGACCATTTAATGTTGGATTTTTTTTACACAACTGTGTTATTGTTTGGTATTAGGTAAAAGGTAAAAAATAACTTCAGTTAATTTCATTATCCACAGAAAAAAGTGAATATTAAAAACAACTGATGTGCAGGTGGTGATAATGTCTTAAAACACATTTAAGTCTGGTGAGTTGTAGTTTTGGAGTATATTGACCATAGATGTATTGGCAGTTCAGTAACTTGGCTCAGACTTCTTTAGATCAGTTCATGAAATGATAAATTTTTTAAAAGTGTTGGAAACGGTTTTATTTTATCCTTTACACAATTGCTTTGCTGTTTTTTGTACCTGCAGAACTTGTACTAACAATAAGAGCAGTGCACAGATAAATAAGATTTGATGTAAGTAATAATAAAACTTTTGTGTACACTAAGAGCACAGTGAGCTTAACCTGTCACTTCCAGAGTAGTTCAGGAAAATATGTCCTATCTCGGGGTGGAGAGCTTCCAAACATGAAAATTAATGCATCAGATTCTCAGCCCCTTACGTTTGAGAACAGATGTTTCTCCAAAAGATCCAGTTTATACCACAGACTGGTTCTTCTGTCTCTAGTCTTGTTTTAGAGGCTGAGTGATCAAAATATCTCTTCCCAATATAGGTGAGAGACCACAGTCTGTTTAAAAGTGACCAAACTCCTACCTTCCACTCTCCTCCAACTCATTAGAGTATTTCCCAAATAATTAAAATCCTTGTCTTCTCCCTCTGACCCTCCTGTTCTATCTCCAAGGAAGCTGTAGACATTACATTAATATTATTGAGACGAGCATCTCGGTTTAGAATGTTCAGTAAAAATTTTTCTTGGCAGTTTTATCCAATCCATAGAGATGCATTAATGCTTTAAGTATTGTGGGAGCATTCTTAAAGAACCCGTGTTGCAGTGCACTGCCCCTCAACTGACTAACGTGTCCTCAGCAGGAGACTAAATGAAAAGAGTCTGTTCTGAAGCAGGATTCAATTCTATGTTAGAGTCTGAATAATTCTGTAACAGAGACGTTACTTTGTGCGATGGAGGGGTTTGTAAGATAGAACCCTCTTGAGTCTTTTTGGGCGCTCTACACTTTAAGTACCAAATCTCAATTAAAGAAATTGCAAAAGCTAGTATGTATCCTATTTGCATTTAAAAATCTGGCTTTGTTTCTTATACTTGATTGTCTAGAGAGATTTTATGCCTTTGGTTTAAGGCACTGTATGTTGAGAGTACAATTTTAATGACAGAATCTGTTAAGCTGGAATATTTTGAAGGAGCTATTAATGAGAACATAAAACTTCATTGTTGTAACCCTCAGTAAAGGTTTATTGAAGGTCACTACATGGAACAGTAACATCAGTTGTTCCTTAAACTACATACTGAACTCATGCTTTTAAAAATGTGTGCATGCATACTTGGGATAAAATCTTAAGAGTTATTTGACCTTTTTTGTAATTGCTTGGGATTTTATCTGACTGCTTGTACAGAGGACGACACGCTGAGTGAGTCATCTATGGACAGCTTCCTCTGGAGCGATGATGACTGCAGTCAGGATGTTGATGTAACCACAAACCCGGATGAAGAAGTTGAAGGAAGTGATTTTGAGATTGTTCGGTGTGTTTGTGAAGTAAAAGAAGAAAATGACTTCATGATTCAGGTATGAAGTGGAGGGTGAAGGCACATTTTAGTGAATGAGGTGGAAGGTGTCGTTAGTTTCTATTGTAGAAATACGTGCAGGTGCGTTCTGTACATGAGGTGAACTACTGTCCTCTGAAATGATAAATTTTTTTTCAGGTAAGCTGTCAGGGGGAGCAGCTGCTATGATGGGTAGAAAACAGCTTTTTGATACAGTTTGGGTTTTTTTATCAAAGGAAAGGGGGAGAAGAGGGACGATCCTCTAGAAGCTATTAATGGTCTGCTTGCCACTTGCAGGTTTGCATTATTATTTTTTTTTAAATTAGAGCACTTACTAGTTTTAGAGAATACATATTTAAGATCAGTAGCTCTGTATCTGGCTTTATTGCTTCTCCCTCGTTCTCAGCACGTTCAGAATGTTGCCATGAGATGGTAGTACTCTTCCACTTCTCTGTCCTGGCAAGAAGCTTGGCTTATACCTACGATCTGCTAGGCAGGATGAACAAAAAAAATCATTATTTGAGTCTCTTGTTTTGAAGAATTCAAAGCATTCATCTATAGTTTTTAAGTTCAGAGTTCCTAATCTGTGTAAGGCCATCTGTCCATTTTTGTTAAACTGACTTCACAGAAAACTTTCCAGCTAGAGCAGTGTCTGTTACCTCTCCTGCTTAAAACTGATGATAAAATCTTCTTCGGAGCTTCTGATTTTCAGATGTTTGTAAATTCCCAGGAAACCGTTCCCAGCAGAGCTGCTCTGAGCTATTCCACCCAGTTCATAATAATTTCCAATAGTTAGGTCAAACTTATAAAATTCCTTCAGCATTTTTTGCTCTAGTTCATTTTGCCACTACTTCTTACGTGAGCTGCCTTTGGTAATTCCCCCAAAGTCTTAAAAGAAGTCTATGCAGACACTTAAATGTGGGATGCTCTTGAACCAAGATCACAAGCTTTTTATAGCTGCCCTTCTGAAGAAATAAGGGGGGATTTGTTTTGTTCTTTTGGAGGCCTCCATCCTTCCTGTCTAGATAACTTTTTGCTTGTTATGGGACCCCAGTTCAAAGCGAAGTGGAATAGCTTGGCAGCTGTGCCATTGCAAAGATTAAGGTAATTACTGCATTCTTTTGAGGAGGTTGTTTTAGTTGTGAAAAGATATGGCATGACACTGAGCTCAGAAATATTTGTCTGGCATGTGTAGTTCATCCCCATGTGCAGTTTCTGATGTCACTTCCCTGGGAATTCTGTTGCTAATTTTTGGGAGGTTTGAATCCCACTTTATGGGACCCCTTACTGGAATAGTTTCTTGCATGTTACTGTGAACTGTATTTCTTTTTTTGTATTTGAGACCAAGAGGAAGGGTGGAAGCTGGTCAACCTCACAATTGCTGCTTATTTTTTAGTGGACTTTATTGCTTGAATGGAGGCAGGAACTTGTTAAGGAGAAGGATGTGTGTGCGCTGTTTAAATTGTAGTGTCAAGAATTTCTTGGCTTCTGCAGCAAAACAGTTGAAACAGGTTATTTTTTTTGCACTGAATATCAACAACCTAACTTTAAAATTGTTACTAGGGCTAGCTAATGCAGCTAAGTTTGATTTTTGTCCTTAGTGGTCAAGTTCAAAAGCTAACTTCACTGGGTAGTTCTCTTTGGCCTTCCATGCTGCTTTATGAAGATTTGCTCTGGGAGGTAGGGCAGTTTTAGTCCTGAGTGCATTTTGATGGACACCTTTGTACCAATGTGGATCCTGATAACTCAGGATCAAAGATTGTGTGCAGCAGGAGGAGAGGGTGCAGTGATGGACACTGGACAAAATTAGATAGCATCTGAGTGTCTAGGAGGAAAAGGAGTCTGGTGGTTGGGAATAAAAGGGCCTTCTGAGAAGATGGCTCTGTGAAAAACATGTGTTTACTTCTGGCAAAAGTAGGCTCAGAGTGCAGAGAATTGTTATCTAGCTCAGGATAAATTTCATGTTTTTGTGGGCTGCTTTGGAAATCAGTTTTCTAGGTTGAAGTAATTTGGAGGGGTTTTTTGAGTGTATTGCAAAATTTTAAAGACTTTAGCTGTATTATAAGTATTGTCCAGGAGAACAGGTTATTCTCTCTGGAAAAGAGGTACAGATGGTGAGGAAATTGATGTTAGGAGTTAGGGAGCGAGGAGCTGGTAACGTGATTTTAGAGGGAGTAGGCTAGGCAGATGGTTTGCTTAAGGTACCAAATGTTCTGCTCTCCACACCTTTCTGTCAGCCTGTGTTTCTTGGGAAACTGTTTTGAACGGTCTGGTCGTCTGTTGTTGATGTAGAAATGCCTGAGTTGGCTCTTTACATACAGAGCGTTAACACAAAGCAAAGATCCTATGTTATACAACTGTAGAATATGACGTGGGGAACCTGTTTTCATCTTTTCAGAGGTTTGGTGCTGAGATTGACTCTGTAGAGTAAGAATCTTGTGTAGCTGTCACGATTTTTTAAGAAGGAAAGATTTCCTTGTGTCCTACTCAAACTTTCATTAGATACTTGGAAACTTGAATTTGCAAGTGTCTACTCTATAGAACTTGCATTTAGACTTGTCCTCTCTTCTGAAGATAGGTATTTTCGTGCAGTGTATGGGTTTTTAGAAGAATATTGTCATTCTTTGCATGTGTCTCCATTGTGATGTTTATTCTGCCCCTGCTTGTTACTCTGAGTATCTGATGAGTATTTCAGTCTGATGAGATCTGACTGAAATATGCTGGTACTTGCTTGATCCTGTGCCAGCGTGCCTTGACTGGGGATCAGAATTAGGAGCCAGGGCAGTTTCTCCATGCACATGACTGGAGGTTCATTCTTCCCAGAATAACTCTGTTGTGCACTCTTACAAGAGGGAGAACAGTAAGCAATCTTCTCTTTGAACTGCACTTATTTCCAGGAATGTGCCAAATCTAGAAATAATGATGAAAATATGTTAATTTTAAATGCAAGCAACACCTTTATTTTTCCTGAAAGATCAGGGACCGTTAAGGTTTAATGAAACTCTTACACAGCTAAACCAGTGTGTTGTTCCATTTGGGTCTTGGAGCTAATAACAAAACCCCCAAAACTTCAGCTTAGAAGTTTTACAAAAACCTCTTCCTTTATCTTGAACTTGCCTTAAATTGTCTCAAGGAATTGGTGTGGAAAGAATACTGTTCATTACACCAGGATACAGAAATAGGGGTTTGCATTTAATGTAAGTACCTGCCTTGGTTAGTGGAACTTAATACTGGAAAAAAGTATAAAAAAAATAGTATATTGTTGGTCAATGCTGTTTCATTCCAGTCTCTCTGACTTTGCAAGGAGGTTACTAAATCTCCTTTATTGAGCCTGTGCAAAGCAGTAGCTTTGGGTTGCGTTTGCAGTGTTCTTTTTCTGAAGGCACAGTGCTCCCTTCTGAGGGTAAGACTTGGACCCAGAAAAGTCCAGATGAAATGTGATTGTCCTTTCCTTTTGTGTTTTGTTGTTGTTGTTGTTGGGGTTTTGGTTTTTGTGGTTTTTCTGTTGTGTTGTTTTGTTTTTTTTTAACATGCCTAAATGTTTGTGAATTTGTGTGTGATGTTGAGGGTTCTGGGGCTGGATTTGGTGACTTTGGAGGTGATGAATGTAAATCGACTTAGGATATTTTTGTGTCTATTTGGTTTGGTTATTTCCTTTGCACTAGAACTTCCATTTAAATATTAGTGCACAACTGCAGATTGTGTAATTTAGCTTGCTTTGAATATCCCTACTACTGTCTGGGCAGGGGCTAGTTTCTGTGTAGTGTTTCCAGATCCTGGTCAGCCAGTCTGGGGAGTGAAACGTGCGGATAAAAGGAAGGACATGTGTGCTGGTGGAGTGGATATTTGACTATCAGTTCAGTCAGATAAAAAACTTGGGATCCTTTGTTAGAGTTCTGGGCAAATTTGCCTGGAAAGTCACCAACCTCTATGCCATATGGCATTATTTATAGGATGCAAGTGTAACTAGGTTCAAGAGCTCCCTTCCTATTTTTAGCACACAATCTATTAATCAGTCGTCTTTGTTTTAGGACACCTTTTTCTAGCTCCTACTAATGATCTTTGCAAAAGGAGGGTGGTCGCTCAGCTGTTATTCAAAATGTTTCCTTCAGGGCTGTTTACCCACTTTGTAAGGCAAAACATTTAGTCCCATCTTTCAGAAACCTCTTTCTCTTAAGAGTTTATGTTCTGTGTTCCCCGTGCTTCTGTTTCCTCCGCACTTAACACCGCTCACTTAGTACAGCAATGAGTTCAGATGTTGGTGGTCCCTTTCCGTTTCTTTTAGCTTGAGGAAAGACAGCAGATAGTAAGAGTGTTAATAAAAGTGGTATAAGTGATGTTCAACCCAGATGAAATGTTTATTAAGTTGGCATCTTTGTAGGTCAGTGAAGAGCACCATCTAAGCTTGCAGTTGCTGTTTGCGTTTGGGTTAGCTCATTTTGAAAATCTTTGCCAATATTAATAAGGCCGCTGCATAGAGATTTTGGCTTGTGCTCTGTGAAAGAAAGGTTATGACCTGTTGTCTCACTGGCTGGAAAATGGGAAATCTGAACTGACACCATGGTTTCAAATCAAAATTGTCTTAAGATTCTTTGAGAACCCCCCCACCAAACAAGGGGGGTACCCCTTGTGTGGTGGTAACCACCACGTTTCGGTGGTGGTTAGGGTACTGTTGCAGTTTTGTCTGCTTGTTAAAACATGTGTGTGGGCAAGCTGACTGAAACAGAACACGTGGTGGTTTTTTCCTTCTGTAAAACCATTGCTTTGAGTACAGTGATTGCATTTTGTATAGTATAACTGCACTAAAAAAGTAGGGCCGAGTTACATTCAGCCCTTGCTGGTATGATTGCTCACACTCGGAAGGATGTCAGAAGTTTTTCAGAGCTGGTACAACTGCATCTGCACTTTAGATTTATATTAGTAGAGCGATCTTTGAAACGGATAAAATGTTTGAGATACTTGTATCAGTAAAGCATAATGTTGGCTAGTCTTATGTGACATAAATAGCCCTTGGGTTTTATAATTTAATGTGATGAACAGTTTGAGGAGAAAGCCTTTTAATTCAGAAGACTTGATGTATTTTGTTAAAGCTTGATTGCATACTGTTTTCTGTACTAATTATGTGTACATGCTTCTTGTGAAAGATTTTCATCTCCAGGTTTTGTACCTTTCAGGATCTCTGCTTCTACTTTACAATTGTTGTCATTCTCTAGAAATCCATGTGAAAAAATGTGTGGGAAGGCTTCAATGTTTATTGTAGTCTGATTCCTTAATGTATTTGCTTGTAGCTGAAAGAGGGGGGTGGGTGGGTATTATTAATACACCTTTTTGTCTTAAAATATGTAGATGATGTGTCTCTTGGTTGAGATAATCTTACTGAGCTCCTTTGGGCTTCACTTCTGTTGATGTGCACTTCTTGACTTTAAACAGTGTGAAGAGTGTCTATGCTGGCAGCATGGAGTCTGTATGGGTTTACTGGAAGATAATGTACCTGAGAAATATACCTGCTATATTTGCCAAGATCCTCCAGGTACAGAAACTTAAGGTTACAGAGCCTTCTTATACGTGTAATAATTTTATTAGTTTTATATATTTCAAAGACTAAACCTTCCCCCACCCTCCCCCACCCCCAGCCCTGTCTGTCGTTACAGGTAATTGAGTTCAGTTATAGATGCAGAAAATTTAATTTATATGAATGTACATGAGTCAATATTGTGGAATTACAGGTGGATGGGAATGGAAATGTGTGTTTTCACTGTGATGACCATCTGTCATGTATTTGCCAATAATAAGGATAGTACTACCTGGGTATGGAAAACTAATTTAGAAGCACTCAGGAACCTTGAACAAAGACTCTCCCCGGGCACATCTTGGGGGGTGTGACTGCAGCTTTCCTCCAACACGACCGGCCCTATGCATTCTTTAAAACAGGTCAACAAGAGGCTCGCTGGTTCTCAACAGCCATAATGTGCTAATGCTTGTTATGGGAAGGTGCTTGGAACCCACGTATATAAATACCAGTATAAATTATCTCGGGTAATGCAGTCAGAGTTGATTAAGGAATATGCTCTGTACTCCTAACTGTGTATTTTTGTATGTCTTGGTCCATCTTATGCAGCAGGTAAAATTTACACATATGTGGGTCTTCTCCAACTTCCTACTTTGAATTATGAAGTGTCACAGAATATTGGAAACGGGAGGTTTGAGCTTGAGTACGTGCTCATAAGTGATGAGAAAATGCCTGATCACAAGACCTTTTTGGTTTATATACATATTTGGACTGTGATCTCTGCTTTTTTTGGCTGTTTAAAACTAACTTTTTCATAGCTTAACTCATTGATTTGTGTAGTTTGTATGCTAACGTTGTTTCTACTCATAGCAAGGAAGATATGCATTCGGTTGTCTAAGTAGTAAAATATTTTTAACATTGAAGTTTGTTGGTTTGGGTTGTTTGGTGTTTTGTTTTTTTTTTTTTTTACAGTATCCTTCATCTGGGATTTAAACCTGTTTTCAAAATACTTTGTTTTCATTGAATTGGAGTTTTCAACTTAACTAAAGAACACATTCAAACTGAAGTGCCATCACAGTTGAACTGTTTGTACTTAGTAAAAACTTTATCAGAATGCATTTTGCTGAAAACTGTTTACAACTAACGCTTCATTTCCTTAATTAGCCTAATCACTTTTGCGAGCTATTGCTTCGAAGATCCTGAAACTTACTCTTTATTATTTGGTCTTAATTTTTACCCCTGTCTTGGAAAAAGTAAACGCATTCAACTTCTTGACTGCAAAAATGGCTTCTCAATTTCAGGGAATCTGCTGTCGGCTTGAAATGAGCTAAATAGACTTTGTGAACCTGCAAAGAATTTGCTTTTAGAACTGGGTATAGCCATTCAGCCAACTCGTATTTAGGAGCTTTCCCCAGTTTAGTGTTGGGACTTCTAACAGCACCATTCATACTATTGAGAATATAAGCAAGCTTGGGGTAATTTTGCTTAAAAACTGTACAAACTGTCATTTTAGACTTTTTTTGAGTTAAGTTGGATTTTTAAGAGGTTTGTTAACATTTACTCCTGCCTTAAATATTATCAGGATACTTATGATGTATGTCATAGACTTGTTCAAGCCATGGAAAGCATACTTTGTTGGATATTGTATTGAGCCTTCTCTGAAGCTTACACACCTAGAAGGAGAGCACTTGTCCCTGCTGGTAATGCCATGGCTGGGCTTCAGCCGGGTTATCTCAGTGGTGTTCAGGTGCCCATAGAGTTCTAAAACTCATGATTTTATTCTTGCGGGCTAAATAGCATTTCCCATCACAGATGGTAGCTTCTGTAACACAAAAATAAGTTCAGGGGTTGATATGGGTACATCGGGAACATCTCCAAAGGGGTTTGGTCACAGATAGATCTCTGTATCAAGATGATGTTATCTGTCTTAAAGCGAGCTGAAAATTCTTTCTTCCCTGTGTTGGTTTCTGTTTGAGAGTTTTTGGAGGGTAGTGTCCTGTACTGCCCTAGTGCCTGAGTGTGCCTAGAAGCATGCTCCTTTGCTTTTACTCCTCTACTGAGGAAGAGCATTGGTGTTGAATTTAATTTTTGAAGTGTTCTTTATGTCTTTGGATGTTCACGCAGGGCATGATAGAGAAGCTGTTTAGCTGCTGTTCTGTCATTGCCATCCAAAAACATATGAATACTTGTGACTAAGTTCTGCTTGCTTGTCAGCATGGTTTCTGAAGAGTTGTTCTGCTTCATTATCCCAAAGGGAATCGCATGGGCAGCAACACTCCGTGACACACATAGTGCTCTGCTCCTGGGAACTGTTATGGGCTGGCTTTTCTGAGCTTCTCCTCAACTGTTGAAACTTCTAGTCGATGCTGACTTATGTTGGAGACTTTCTTGTGAATATTGTTCTGAGTCTGTGCTACAATATTACTTCTAATTTTGTAGGTTCACTGCCTGGGCTGTGTATAGACCAGTGAATGGTGTGGTGGTGCCCAGGATGCTGGGCTTGCTTCTGAGAATAACCCCCCCTAAATGTATTGCTACAACAGACAACTTTTTTGCAATTTAGCAAGCAT
Source organism: Thinocorus orbignyianus (assembly GCA_013400375.1). Classification (NCBI taxonomy): domain Eukaryota; kingdom Metazoa; phylum Chordata; class Aves; order Ciconiiformes; family Thinocoridae; genus Thinocorus; species Thinocorus orbignyianus. Next base: position 465,463 of record VXBW01008329.1, read on the forward strand.
CTACTCTTTCCTGCTAATACTGTTTTGCTTGGCTTCTGCAGTTTTACTGATGCTTTTATTGCATTTACCATCATTTCATTTCAGCTGCTGTTGATATTTTGACTTTTTAAGCTAGAATTAGCATTGCTAATAGCCTGATTTAGGCAAGATCTCTATCAGAACCTCAGCGCTGATTCCTTTAAAATTTGCTCTTGAATAGCTGTACTAACACTTGGATGATGCTTAAAAACAAGACCACTGGAAAAGGGAAGTTCACTGCCTTTTGCTGCAGTTCTTCTGTCTACAGGGAGCCATATTCAAACTGTAGCTTTAGTTATGAGTAGGCAGTGTGATACCCTGCTAAAAAGACACTTTTCTCTGTGCATCAGCTGCCATTACCTGATGTGGGTGTCCTTGGATGGAATCTGGGGTCTGAATGCTTTTACAGTTGGGCAGAGGATTTTGACGGCAGTTACGATCTCACTTCTCACTTCAAGTTTCTCGTGTCTTCAGGGTTTTGTCTGCTGTTATAGGATCTTTATTGGTACTGTTGATAAGACCAAATAAGTTGTTGCAAGACTTTGAGATAATCAGAATTACTGCCAATAATGTTAACGTACTGTAGTTAATGCTGCGTTTTAACACACTCATTACTGTTGCTTTAGGTCAGAGATCCAGCTTAAAGTACTGGTATGAGAAGGAGTGGTTAAGTGACGGTCACATGCATGGCTTAGCATTTTTGGAAGAAAATTATTCCCACCAGAATGCCAAGAAGATAGTAGCCACTCACCAACTTCTTGGCGATGTGCAGAGAGTGATAGAAGTACTGCATGGACTGCAGCTGAAGATGAGCATATTACAGTAAGCAGTATTTAAGTATCAGTTGGCATGTTCTGATCATGAATTGGATTTCAAGTAGTAGAAAAATAACCAGAAATTCAGACTTCTTTTTGTGCTTCTTTGTGGATATATAACAACATCATTTGAATTGTTAGTGTGATCTTGGAGAAAGACTCGGCTGTTTAAAAACTGTTTAAGTGCTTTGAGGGGTGTAAATTGTCTATGTGTGTAGGAGGGTTGGGAAAATACGAAGGAGAGAGGGAGAAAGCTAACAGCAGCAGCTTCTCATAAAGCACCTAAATAGAGGTAAGGAAGAAGAGGATAGGCCTAGAACCTATGGCAGCATTCTTACAACACTTGGCTTTTAGTAGTTCTAAATCATAGCTTTTTCCAGCAGAAATAAAATCTTTTTGTTCAGCATAATGTGTTGTTCTGTGGAAGTGGGAGAGCAACCTGTAGCAGTTCGTTTCTGTGCAAGGATTATTACAGAGATGTGAAAAAAATAACATGTTCTTTTATCACTGTAGAAATCAACTTTGCTGCATTCTCTGTTCTTTAAATGTCATCCTTGAGTTCTGAGGACTGAAAAAATCTTTTTCGAACTCAAATCCAGCAGTTTCAAATTGATTTAATGCCATATTTATAACTTACTAGTTGATAAACAGCACAGCAGCAGCTACTTGGAAACCAAAGCTTTTAGTGTTTCCAGTGTTCGTTAGAACTTTTTCCCTTAAATTTAGTCTGTAGTGATGCAGTAGGGCTTTTTTAAGTTGGATCTGTAAGTAATCCTTTCCTTTTTGAAGAGGCATTTTCTTAAGTAGAAAGACTCTTTAGATGGTGACTTTACAGTTGTTGAGTAAGTTGACATTTGCATAGCACCAAGGCACAAAGTGCTGGGCAAGCGTGTGGTGCTTGTAGCAGATTTTGTTTCTTTCCTCTCCCATCCTGAAGTTGGTGTGATGACCTGGGTTAATTAAACATGAGGTGTGGTCCTCCTAGGACCGTCTTGTGAGAAGCTGTAACTCCTTGTTTATCGTTACATAAATCAGAAAGGATTTTTAAAGCCTTGAATTAGAATGACCCTATTGTTGATGTGGGTCTACCATTTAGGGGAGAGGCAATGATTTTACAGCTGCCTGAAATTATTAGGAGAGCGTTGCTCAGTATTTCCAGGAGGTGGCAGAGTCTCAGAGGCGACACTGGAAGAAAGAGCCAGCCATCAGAAGGCAATTGTTGAAAGGTTGCTCAAGTGTTTGAATTTTCACCTCTATGTAGCTGGTGCATTATCTCTCAGTGTTTTGTCTGCTGTGAAGTTATCCCTTGCTCTTTGCTGAGTAAAATAATACTGTCTGGGTGTACAACATCAGTGGAGCTGGAGCAAAAAGCTTTGGTAGGTGAGCAGGTGGCTTTCATGTCTCCAGGCAAGTGGTCAGGATGGCTCACCAAGGACACTGTGGGACCCCCGGTCATGGGGGGATGCGTGCAGTGGGACTGATGGTTGCTGAGGACACCTTAGCTGCTGTAGAACAGATGAGAAAGCAGTTACTTTGGAAGTGCAATGGTCATGTTTTGGTGAGTGGTTTGGTGAAAGCTTGGTCGGCTGAACAGAGTCTGCCTTTGTTAATAAATTGCAAACATTGAGGCAGAATGCTCCTTCAAGGGCAGCATTGGTTGTATGTATCTGAAACAAATCTGTATGTATCTCAATGTTTTTCTTAATGCCAACACTTGGATTCTGAATTGTGGTATAGAAATGAAAATAGTGAACATAACAAAACATTATAGGAAGATTCGCAGTTGAGGTCAGTGAAGTTACATTTTTTCAGAATATTTTTGGGTTTTTTAAGGATTATAATGGCTAAAGTATGTAGTAGTTCAAATATTCTTACTTAGCTTCTTTACCTAATAGAATAGTTTGCTCGGTCACTTCGGTGTTTAAATTAGGGCTTTCTACTTTTTTTTTTTTTAATGTTTGAACAGAAATAAAGAACATCCTGACCTAAAACTTTGGTGCCATCCATGGAAGCACATTACAGTGGATGAAAAAATTCATACAAAGCACATAATTCACATTGAGGAGGACTGTTGCAAAGAGGAGACAGCGAGTTACAGAACTTGGAATGGGACAGTTGAGAAATCCTCAGCTATTCCTTCCGTGGAGGAATCTTACATTACGAGTGAACACTGTTACCAGAAGCCTCGAGCGTACTACCCTGCGATAGAGCAGAGACTGGTTGTGGAAACGAGAGGTTCAGCCATGGATGATGGTGTAAATAGAATAAGGGAAAATGGGGATGATGCCCTGTCAGAGAGATTTGGCTGGAATCTGGACCAAGAAATCTGCAAGATGGAAAGTGAATCCAAACAGAACTATTCTAAGGTATTTGTATGAAAATAACCCCCTCTGCATAAAGAATGTCTTTGCCTAGCCAAGTGCAAAACTCAAGCCTTTTTAGTAGTATTTAGTTTAGTTTATTTTTTTTTTCCTGTACTGCTAAATTTAAATTGCTAGTACAAATTAAAACAATAGATGTGATGAACTCCTCCAATGTCAAATAATAATTTTAAAATAATAGGTTGAAAAGAATTTCTGGACCTTAAGTCATCTAAACAGTTTGTGGAACGTGTTGCAGTCTAGTGGCTGTTCATTGCTGCTTACTTTTATGTGTGTTAAATATAAAAATAAACACTAGCAGTGAGAGAACACAAGAGAGGGAGAACAGGGCAATCACGTATGATACTACCAAATACACTGGTATTCCAGCTTTTTTTACTAAATTAATTCTAGGTTGTTCAGGCACCGTTTTATGGTGGGGAGGAAAAAAAAAAAAGAGGAGCAGACTGAATTGAGTTTTAAACAATGATCAACCGTTGAACAGTTATGTGTCTTCTTGCTGGAGCACTTTAGTTTCATCTGTTCCAACTCTTGGTTCTCGTTACCGGGTCTGTCAGAGCCCTGCCTTTCTACACTCCAGTGCAAAAATTTTACTTCGATCATTTAGTGCCAAGTCAAAGGATGTGCAGCTTGACAGATGTTAGAAAGCGCCTGGGAAATACTGGCATCCCTTTATTCAGATTAGAAGATTATTTAGCTTTTGTTTCATGTGTATGTAATCTGCAATTTATGTTGGGTTTGAGTTCTCTAGCCGATCAGCTGAGATTACTTTGCTTCCCAGAAAGGCATGTATTTCAGTTCTTTAATCTTTTAGGAGCCTTTTTCTAAATCCTGTCATATTTCATCAGAATGATGAAAAAAAGTAGGGGATTAGAATCAATACTGTTGATAGTGTAGTCAGGGTAAGTTTTGGTAATGTTTTGGGTTTTCTCTAGATGCTCCAATGAAAGTTTTAGTAGAACTGAGTTTTGATTCCTTCAGGCAAAATCCCTTCTCACTGCAAAATCATTTGCTCTTTAGTTGATTACTATCATGTGAAAAGTGACTTTAGAGTTCCTTCGGATGCACAGATTGAATCCAGTATCTTCCAGCTGGAAGTTGTTGGAGATGCGTGTATGTGTGCTATCTTCTGAAAATCAGATGTTTGTGAAGTGCGAAGAATAGGTCTTAGCAAAATACCTATAAAAGCATGTCTGCATTTAGAGCCTCTTGCCCAAACATCCTTCATGTTTGTGTGTGATCTTATCTCTGTCTTTGTCCCTCACTAACCTAAGATTAGTTGAGCAACAAGCTTGAGTAAGGACCCAGACAGTCAGCTTGCCGATTCCATTTCACTGTTAGAAATATTAATACATGTGTTTCTGCTAGGTAAGAGAGTCTGTCTCTAAGAAAGTCTCTCCAGAAGAAGCTATGGAAATGAAATTGCTGGAAAAAGACAGAGAAGGAGTTGTGAACTCGCAGCTTCAGTGGCAGCTTAATCTTTTAGCTCATGTGGAATCTCTGCAAGATGAAGTCATACACAGAATGGATTTCATTGAGAAGGAACTAGATGGTAGGTAACATTTTTCTCTTTCAAAAAGTAACTCTGTTTCACTGAACTACCTGTTCAAAATGCATTGACTTGAACTTTACTTCTGCAGACCTACAAAGAGACAAGCACTGCTTTGTGACATTTACTGCATTTGCTTATAGAAAGCAGACATATTGCTGGTGTTGGGGGTGGGTTTTAAAATGAAGATCAAATTAAAACCAAGCAAAATTTTATAGAAAAAGTTGCAGTGAGAACACATTGGAAGAGTTGCATCAGATGGTGATGATGTAGTGAAATATCTTCCATGTCTTTTTCCTTTCAGGTTTTTTGTCATTTTCATAGAATTGCAGAATTGATTGGGTTAGAAGGGACCTTTCAGATCATCTAGTCCAACTATCAACCTGACTGACAAAAATCACCACTAAACCATATCTTTAAGCACCATGTCTACTCACCTTTTAAATACTACCAGGGATGGTGATTCAACCACTTCTCTGGGCAACCTGTTCTTCTCTGTATCTGAATTTCCCTGTTCTTCAGGGATTTGCTGGCTGTCTTAGCCTATTCTAGGTGGTCTCTTTGCACAAGGTGTGGTGGTTTTTTTTTGGTTTTTTTTTTCCTGTCTCTTCCAAATTCTTTAGTTAAATGGCACATGTCCAGGCAGGTTTTGAATATCTCCAGAGATGGAGACTCCGCCACCTCTCTGGGCAGCTTCTTCCAGGGCTCTGCCACCCTCAAAGTGAAGAAGTTCCTCCTCATGTTTAGATGGAACTTCTTATGTACAAGTTTGTGCCTGTTCTTCTTGTCCTGTCACTGGCCACAACTGAAAAAAGNGAACTTCATCAGGTTCCTCTCTGCCCAACTCTCCAGCCTGTCCAGGTCACTGGATGGTGACACAGCCTTCTGGTGTGTCAGCCACCCCTCCCAGTTTTGTGTCATCAGCAAAGGTGCTGAGGGGACATTCCGTCCCTTCATCCAGGTCATTGATGAAAATACTGAAGAGGACTGGACCCAGTACTGACCCCTGGGGGAGCCTGCTTGTTACAGAACTCCCAACTAGATTCTGTGCCACTGATCACGACCCTCTGAGCTCTGTCCTTCAGCCAGTTTTCAGTCCACCTCTCTGTCCATTCATCTAATCCACGCTTCCTAAATGCACTTATGAGGGTGCTGTGGGAGATGGTGTATTGAAAATACTGTGTCGAAAATGTTTCCCACTGCTCTTAAGATTCACAAAAGATTTAAAGAATTCCTGTTTTCTGACTTAAAGATATTTCTCTGTTGAGAACTGGAACAGTGACAGTTTGTCAATGTGTTTTTTTTGTTTTTTTTCTTCTCAGTTTTGGAGAGTTGGCTGGATTATACAGGAGAGCTGGAACCACCAGAACCACTAGCTCGACTCCCACAGCTGAAGCATTGTATAAAGCAGCTTATAACGGACCTGGGCAAAGTGCAGCAGATCGCACTTTGCTGCTCAACGTGAGAGTAGAAAGTGCTGGAGACTGAGGGTGAGGTTGGAGCATCTGATGTGAACAGTTCTGCATATTTAAATGAAATTAGCATGCTGGCTGCATGTGATGCAGATTGACTTCAGGGATTTGTGAAGAAGTGCTGTTCAAAGAACAGCAAAAAGGTTATTTTATCTCATAAATTTGAGTTTATTAGGCAATTACAATGAATGATACAGTTGTCTTCAGAGCTCGGGTGTTGGTTGATAAATTATACTTAAATTTTCACTCCTTACAAGTTGCTCATTGAAATTATAGACTCTTTCATAATTAAATTGACTAGAAATCGTGCCACTGAAGAACAGAGTTCTAAGAGCCAAAAATGTTTAGCTGACAGAGGTTGTAAATAACTTTGCATAGTTTGTGACTTGTGTCATGTTCTATTCCTTCTGGTTTATGCATAATAGCACACAGTATTTAATCACTAGGAAATGTTATAACCATTTTCAGACATAGTAAGTATGAATGTCCAGCTCTTAACTAGAAATGGTTTGGTGGAGGAGGTTTGCGAGCGGCAGTGGCCAAAACCGCACTCCTGTTACAGTTCATGGTGTCACAGCAGGTCACAGGTGGATGGCACTTACGTTCAGAATAAGTGATTGTTTTCTGTATTTATCCTGGCACTCTGATGTGACTCAGTACTGGAGGAACCCATCGAGAGTGATGTGTGTTCTGGAGCTCTTGGATGTGGCTGTGGCACCTCCTGCGGTGGCGCCGGCGGCACAGCCCAGTGCGGCAGAAGGGGATGCCACCAGGAAAAGGCTGGAGCCACACTCTGAGTTCAGGCTCCAACAGGGTCTGTAAGGGACGTGACACAGTTTTCTACCCATTTGTTAATAATTGCCATTCCCGTTATATTTTGAAATGTAGACTTTTTTCAATACTCTGAACGTGTTTATTGTAAAGACTTACTCCGAATGTGTTGTTTTGGGAATCAGTTTATTTTATATTTGTGTAAATAAAGCCTCAAGATCTATGCATGAGGTACTGTCCTCACAGACAGTGAGTGGGTTGTTCTCTTAAACAGTGTGTGTTCACAAAGTCCCTTTTTATACCTTAAGGTTTAATTTTTTGGTTTGTATTACTTTGTGAGAGCAAGGTGAAAATGCTGCTTATGTTCAAGTCACATTATCCAGTACCTTTTGAAACCTTGGTGTATTGTAAGTATTTGAGGTGTTAAAAGTCTTTCAGCTGCAGATCATAGCTCCATAAATAATGTCTGTGACTTTAGTTTTTCTTCCCACGTGTTGCTTAGTTAAGTTCAGTGTGGAAAATGGTAAGCTGGTTTTGCAGTGAGAGGGTGTCCGTAAGAAGTTGGATTTGTTACCTTGATTTTGTGTGTGATGGTGCCACCAAGGGGAAAAAATTAAGCACGGTTGTAATTGAAAGGCCCATAACTGGTAACTGTACAAATTATTAATTTTGGATATGAACCTGTAATGTTTGTATATTGCGAAGAATAATGTAAACTTGAAATATCCAATATTATTGTAGGAGTTCACAGTATCTACATGGTGAATATTTTATTTCCTTCATAAAACAAAATAATTAGGCTAATCTAGGTACTTACTAAGGCTTTTGTGCCAAGACTCATTTCAGGGAATAATTTGTCTCACAGTTTTATACACGGTGTATAGTGAATACAGCATATGTACAGCAGAAAAGTTAACTTATTTTTCTGTAACATGGTTGGAATATAGCTTACATGACATTTAAGAACCACTTTGCTGTCTGAAGACGAGACCAGTGCTTACACCTTGTCTCACTCCTGTCAGTGACACCTGAACTCTTGTGTACTGGGTAGCTCTAGAACAGGCAGCAGTAACCAGACACCCAGAACAGCAGGAGGAGCACCCCAGCCAATTGTGAAGGGTTTTGGGTTTTTTCAGGTGACGTAAACCAGAAGGGTGTTCCCTGGGTGACATCTGTAAAGGAAGCACTCCCGCCAGCATCTCTCAGATGGCAGCTGTTGTCACCCAGTTGGCTGTGCTGACAGTTTGGGGGTGGGAAGGCAGTTAAATCCCTGAGCAGACTTTTCACCCCAGAGTGCAACTTCTCTTCCAAAAGCAATTGCTTTTTGTGTGTTCATCGTATGTTTTTACTTTGCCAGTTTATTTTTGCTCAGGGCAGTACTTAATATTTGGAAGAAAAGGCAGTTCTGATGGATGAATCAAATGACAAATACTGGAGACTTGTTTCCCTTTAGTGGAGCTAGGGAGGCCCTTGCAGATAAAGACTGAAAATATTTATTTAAAATAGGGTAGCATTTTTCATGTTTGGGAAAGATTCTTTATTGTGCTCTGCCAGGATTCATTCTTGTCCCTGTTTTTGCCAGTTTCCACATTGTTATTTCTTACTTTGGACCAACTGTTGGGTCTGACAGGTTGCTTTCATAATTTCTTTAAATCACTGTTAAGTGGGTGCAACATGGAGCCTTGATGAAATGAGCAAACATTGCACTGTGGATACATGAGTCTGTTTGTTTGTCGTTGTTTATGCACTATTAGAACCGAGGGCGCTGTATATAGAGTTTTGCTTTGGAGCAATATTTGCAAGACTCGAAAACTTCTGTATCTTGGTGTTTGGAATAAATAAATAGGTTTTTGTTGGTTAAGTTGTAGTAAAGTCTTTGTTTCAATTAATGACTCTTCAGTAAAATAATTCTGGACTTTTTTCCCCCGTATAGCATTGAAATGCAGGTCCTGTCACTTGACAGGAATATAGACTGGGAATTATACAGTTGGATATTGTTCTAGTGAGGAGTTTATGTTTTATTCCCAAATCCTAATGTGTAATATATTAGACCTAGTGTATGTAATCTGACCCCAACTTTGGTTCCTGTTTGGACCAGTAGCTCACCAGGGCAACTGAGCACATGGCAGCGTTGGTGAGTTGAGGGGTAGGGGCTTGTTCCTCTGGCTCCTCCTTTTCCAAAGGACCAAGTGTTGCAGGTGGGACCTGCTGAGCCCCCCGCAGTGGCGGGATCCTGCCCTGGGAGACAAGTGTGACTCCAGGGTGCTGCTCCTGGGAGGGCAGAGACCTGAAGGCGGCGTTTCCCTGCGCAGCTCCTAAGACCTGATGAGCTGGGACATGCACTGTTCAGCTGCACAGGGCAGACTGTGTAGAGGAATGTCTGTCACTTCTGTGCAGTTGAGCAGTGGCTGTGTGCTTTGCCCAGGCAGCAGCAGGCTGGCAGCTGAGCTACGCGCAGGTTTGGGAGGGTTGGGCTGGGAGGGAGCGATGGGTGCTGCCTTAGGGGTGTTCTCCAAGCAGCGGTGGAGCTGTGGGGCAGCAGCTGTGTGAGGGAGTGCTGCCTTAGCATCCATGCCAAGGAAGGAGATTTTGATGTATTTGAACAATCCATACAGAAAATCCATAGGCTTGGGATGGGGTGGAGTTAGGAAGTGTGTGAGAGGAAGTGTACTTGGACAGGGTGTGCCTGTGTGAAGATGCGTTTTTGATTCCTTTCTCAGTTGCCCCAGCAGGAGGAAAGCAGCTTTATTCCCTTGTCCTAACAAACTTTCAAAACAAGATTCCCGTAAAACTCCTGGATTTTAAGCCTAAAGGGTGCATGACTCTTGTAGAGCCCAGCTTGTGAAGCCTGAAGAAACTTTTGCCACTGATGGCAGATCCAAGGTGTGTGTCTCATGCTTCAGCCAAAGTGTGTAGGTCTTTGCTGATTGCTGAAATGTCAAAATTGGGTTTTGAACGTGTGATCTGAATTTGAAACAATTTAATGAATTGGGGTGCTGTCGATAGCATTCTGGGAATGTGTCTCCTCTGTTTTTTGTTTGTTTGTGGGGGTTTTTTTGTCTGGGCTGGTTTTCATGTGGTTTGTTTTTTGTTTGGGGTGGTTTGGGTTTTTGTTTTTGCTTTTTTTACCTGCTTGTGTGCAGACACATGTCAGGAAGCGATTGCCAAGTCACCTGTGAGTCTTCGTGTGGGTTGTTTCACATTTGAAGTTCCTCAGCTGAGGAAATCTAAAACAACCATTTTGAATATGCTTACTGTTATTTGACCAAAACATCATCTCGTCTAATTCCGTGATCTGCTGCTGATCATTGTCCAGACCATGGATCTCCTTTTTGCCCATCTTGATGCTGCAGTGTGCAAGGATGCCACCTGCTGCAGCCTGGATACCTGTTCAGATTGCAACAGTCAGATTCCTGGCTGATGCTTGGGCTGTTTCTGGTGGCGCTGAGCACCTCAATATTTCGTATCTTCATACTAATCCTTCTGTTATGGAAGGAAGGAAGTAAAACCCCTTGAGCTGCCCTGGGGTGACAGTGGTGGTGCCCCGGCTGCCTGTGGTATGGGGCTGAGGGACAGTCCCTGACCTGTGTCCTGTGCCAGAAGGACACTGGGGCTCGTGCAGGTGTGGGACGCTCAGGGCTGCTGTGGGGAAGGCAGTGAGACACTGACGGTGGGTTTGCAAGAGCCAACTTGTGAGACATGAGGAGTAAATTTGAGTGTGCCAGGAAACCAGGCTCTGGGTGCGGGAAAAGGAGGGAAGGGATGTCACCAAGCAGCGAACCTGCTGCTTTGGTTGCTTTCCTCAGGCCAAGTTTTGCCGGTAAGGGGCTGTTGAAAGCAAAGGCTCAGGCCTGTTGCTGTTCTTGGGTTTCTCAGCTGCTTTTATTAAGGCCCCTTCCAGCCCAGAGGTGCATCCTGCTTTTTTGGATCATCTGGCAAAGACTTCTTTCCTTCTTGTTGCTCCTGAAACAGCAATTGTGATGTTAAGTATTTCTGAACCTCTAGGGCTCATTAATTTGCATTGGGTTGGCTGAGGACTGGACTTGACCCGTGGCGACCAGCTCGTTGCATCTCGGGGAGGGTGGGTGGCAGGGCTGGGACGGTGGTGGCTGCAGAAGCAGCCCCCTCCAGGCTGCAGCGGGTGGGAACCTGCCCTGCAGTTGCAGCTGGCAGTTCACAATCTATTCACAACCTCTCAACTGTGAACAAGATGCCCTTTAATAAAAGATACAGTAAATGGTTGCTGTTGCATGTCCGGCAAGGTCCTGTTTTATGGACCTTAAATTCAGTACAATCTATAATGTTAAAATGTTTAAAAATCAGTTCCTTGAGGTGCAGTAAGAGGCTGGTTTCCTCCTGGGTGCTGGTCCCAGCAAGTGGAGGGATGAGCTGCAGATGCGTGAGAGCACAGCGTTTGGTGGCTGCTGTTCATAGGACCTGTTCTGCAGAGCCACCTCACCCCAATAACGTTTGTGTATCAATTTGTGGGGTCTGATGGGGTTGGGCTGTTTCCATGCTTGAGCCAGGCTTTGGCTTGTTGGGCATTTGTATCCCCTGCCCTGGCTGCTGCTAGGGAAGCTGGGAGGGGCAGAGGGGGCAGGCAGGACCCCAGCTCTATCCAGCCTCTTGCCTTCTCTGCCCACAGCTGCTGGGTGATGCTCCAGATGCTCCAACTTCACCTCCAACCCTGGGGCAGCCCCTTCCTCCAGCCTGTCCCACCTTGGCCCCTGGACATGTGGCTCGCAGGTGACACCAGGCCAAGGCTGTAATGTGGGCCAGGTGGCTGCTGTGGGTCTGTGGACAGGTTGGGGACCTGCCTTCAGCTGCTCTTCGCCTCTTTCCCTGCAGGGCCTTGCTTGGGGGCAGCTCTCTCTGCCAGGAGGAGGTAGGAGCTGATGGCTTCCCGCAGGCCCAGGCTGATGGGAGAGTCCTCTGGTGTGGATGTGGCCTCTGAGAACAGGAGAGAGCTGTGGGGAGAGGGACAGGGTGGTCAGTGAGCAGCCCCCAGTCCCCTGAGGGCCCGGCAGGGCTCATGGGGGGAGCCCCAACCCCTTTCTACACTGTCCCTACCTGTCGATCTTGTCCCAGTTGAGTGATGACTTCTTCACAACAGCAGGCGTGGCAGGGACTGGGGCCACCCTGGCCCCTTCCGTGGAGCAGGGCTCCCCAAGGGGGCAGCACAGCCCCTCTCTGAACTCTGGGCAGGGAGCCGGCAGCATCAGCGGGGTCTGCCCGCCCTGCACCTATGCCCTGCGGCCCCTGGGCAGGTGGGAGACTAGCCACAACCTTTCCTGCAGGACACAGGGCATCCCCCTAACGCACCTTCCCCCCTCCCCTCCAAACTGGGGACACTGCGGGACTAGCAGGGTGTTACCGGAGTAGTGGTCCACCAGGTCGTGCAGGCTGGGGAAGGTGAGCCCAGGTGAGATGTAGAGCCAGCTGTTCTCCAGGCGGTGGATGCGGTAGTGTGTCACCGAGTCCCAGGAGACACGCTCGCTGCAGCGCAGCGACAGTGAGTAGCAGCCTGTGGGGACAAGAGGCTGCTGTCAGCATCCACCTGCCTGGCCTCACTGCTCTGGACTCTTCCACACGGGGGATTTTATCCCCCACCCCACAGGTAGCCAGCAGCAGCCATCTCCCTCTGGGGTTACATGGCTGTGAGCATCCCTGTGCCAGTCTCGTGCCATGAGCACCTCCCCCTGGACCGCTGAAATGCAGGGTCAGGGGATGACCATGGGAATCTGCCTGCCACGTCCATCCACCCTCAGCACGAAGTGCTGTAGCTCTGAGCCCAAGTGTCCACCTCAGGGGGCTGTGCGGGGGTGGGCCATCCCCAGCCCTGTGGCCCACTTGGTGCCCAGGTGGGCGCAGGGCGGCGCGGCACTTGTGCAGCAGCTGTGTGCGCTGTGGCACACTGGGGTTGTCTCACGGCATCCCCTCAGCACCTTGTCACGCTGGAGGCCCCGTTTCATTTCAAAGGCTGAACCTTTTCACTTCTCTGCCCAACCAAAAGCTGCAGGAAGGCTGCTTGTGGTTTCTTGCTCATGGGGCCCCATGGCAGAGGCATGGCAGGGGGGAGAAGCAGCACCAGGAAACTACGACACAGAGCTGACCCCGGCCACCAGGCACTAGCAATGGAAGGGGGTACAGTGGGTGTTTGCCAGGTGTTCTTACCTTGCCTGGTCTGGCTTTCCCGTATCAGGAAGGACCCGCTGCAGTTTCCTGGCTGGAGGAGCAGCTCCTCTGCCTTCTGCCGGCTGACGCCCTCGTAGAGCCACCTGCACGGGCGGTGGGCACTGTCAGAGTCTCCCCAGACTGCACAGGGACACCCAGCACCCCAGGGCCCATCCTGCCCTAGCCAGGACAGAGGGAACAGCTCAGGGAGCAGCAGCACATGTCCTGGGGCTACCCTGGCATAGCGTGCCGCCTCCCCAAGCCCCGATGATGCTCCACAGCACAAGGGAGAGAAATGAGTCGGGATGTTCTGACATGGTGGCTGAGGCTTGCTGTGGTGAGTCCATGTCCTCTGCGACAAACCCTTCCCGGTGTTTACCTGTGTCTGACCTTGGCCACACAGCTGCTGGGGATGTGACATTCCTTGCCAGACATCTTGGATGCCACCTGCCACCAGTTCCCATCCCTGTGGGGAAGGAGGACAAGCCACAAGAGTGGAGGATACTGGGTGCAGGGAGGGGACACCCCTCCTAGGATGGGTGCCACCATCGTGGCCCCACAGGCTGTACACAGGTCAGGAGTGCCCACTCAATGTGGGGACTTACTCGGATAGGACATGGAGCTGCTCCCCCATCCTCAGGACAGCAGCTGCCCCCGTGCCAGAAGGAAAGTCACAGAGGGCCAGGAAGGTGCTGGGGGCTGAGAGGAAGATGAGGGGGCTTAGAACTCCCCCAGCCCCATCTGGGCCAGGAGGACCAGCGCAACAAGGGATGCTGGCCGAGCTGGCAACTGCCAGGCACTCACCTGCCTGCTCGGGCTGGGGGGGCTGGGTGGTGCCAGCAGCCACTGGTGGGGTGCTGGGTGGCCTCTCCCGGCTGGGCAGGCTTCCCATCCCTGGGGCTCCGCACCTGTCCCTGGCCCAGGGGCTTGGTTGCTGCTGCTGGGAAGGAAGGACTGGCTGAGGCCTTGGTGCCAGCAGCACCACCAGTCCAGGGCAAAGGGGGTCAGGGCGGCAGAGCCACAAGCCCCGTGTTGGGGTGCAGACTTGTAGGTCACAGGGCAGGGGTTTGCTGTGGGGTGATGCCAGCACAACAGCTCCCAAGAAAGGCAAGACCAGGGCAGGGCTCTGAGCTGGGGCTGATCCTGGCGGCAGCTCCATGGGGAACCCTTCAAGGAAACTCTGCAGGGCAGCTGGGGGCTAGCAGCCCAACTTGAGGTGGGCCCCAGTATGGGCCAGCCACATCCCTGTGGTTGCCCTGCGCCCGTGGCCATGCTTCAGTGCTGCCATCCTACCTTAGCCCAGTGTCCCCCGGTGTGTGGGGCACCCCTATCCTAATGCAGCAAGCTGCCAAGTCCCACAGGGAGGACAGCAGCTACGGGGACACCCCTCTGCCTATTTCAGTTCCTCAGCATGGAGAGATGCAACCAAAGCTATGTGTGACCTAGACCCACCCATGGGGTGCACTCCCCAAGCCCAACTGGCTGCCACACTCAGTGGGAGGGGGGACAAACCCCACTTACCTGCCCCTCACTGCAGTCCCCGTTGCGTGGGAGCCATCTGGGATGGGCAGACACCAGCTGGGCTCTTCCCTGTGGGGTGCTGCTCCAGCTTGGTTTGCCCTTGTCCCTCTGCTGTAGCTGGCTGTTTTCAGGTGCCGGAGCTGGGCTTGCTCCCAGCAGCGATGCTGGCAAGGGGTGCGAGGCTGGAGCTGGGGCTGCTGCTGCTTCCTGTGACGTGTGTGCACGCTGCAGTGGGGTTTTCTCTCTTTCACTCAGCCACCAGGTTGCTCAGCACGTCCCCTGGGGGGACAAAGCCTATTGAAAATCGCTGAGGGCACTCAAGGCGCTATGGTCATTGCATAGGAGTCGGGGTGGGGGACTCAGCAGTTGAGTCTGGACAAGCGCTGTCCCCAGTCAGGACACGTCCCGGTGGTCCCAGGGTC
The DNA here is from genome assembly GCA_013400375.1 of Thinocorus orbignyianus. Lineage (NCBI taxonomy): Eukaryota > Metazoa > Chordata > Aves > Ciconiiformes > Thinocoridae > Thinocorus > Thinocorus orbignyianus. The sequence goes on from VXBW01008329.1 coordinate 480,586, forward strand.
CCTCCTTGGGGCAGCGGCCACAGCAACAGGGCCACACACTGCCCTTGGGACACACTGCAGTCCTGGGAGGGGGATGTGCACAGGTGTCCCCCAGCACAATGCTGGTCCATGCCAGCCCAGCCACGCCTGTGCCAGCCTGCGTTACGAATGAGGGGTGAGGGCAGCCCCACACAGCTTTTGAGGGGTGAGGGTGGCAAGGAGGGGGAGTCCCTGAGGTTCCCCCTGCTGCTTCCTCCTCAATGTGTGACGGACAAGAGCCACACCAGCTTAACTATGGCTCCATCCTGAAAACCTCCAAAGATCACTATTCTTCCCCATCTGCCATCCCACCCTCTTGGCTTTAAAACAAAACAAAACAAAANGGCAGAGGGGGAAATCCCAGTATCAGTTCTGAGCACCCCAAACTAAAATTTTTGGCTGCTCTGCCTCACAGCATCATCTGGCACGACAAGAGTTTGGTGCCATTACCTTCCACCAAGGAGCCCACCCAGGGGTGAGTGCAGTGTCCACAGCTGCAGCTGGGGCCAGTGCTGTTGTCAGAAGAGCAAAGCTGCCTTGTTGAAGAACTGTGGGTTTTTTGGGTGACATCCAGCAGACGCAGCACAGCAGCCCGGCAGAAACCTCAGCCCATGGCTGTGAGAGTGGTTTTTCCATCAGTGATCCCAGAGAAACCTTCAGCAGAGCTGAGCTCATTGAGACTCACCCTGTGCTGCTGAAGAAAAGGATGCATCCTTTTACCAGTGCAAAGGTTTGGTATCTCAGGCCGGCAGTGCTGCTGAATGAGCCTGTCCCAAGGTTTTAAGCAACTGGTAATTCTACCCTAAGTATGTGGAAGAGGTGGAAAGTGCTGTCTCCATCTGCCTGTCTGACCCCAGAAGAAAGAGCTCTTGGAGACACTCTGGCATTTTACAGGGACCGAGTCTCTCAGAGCTACCCCTGGAGCTGTGGCAATGTGCAGCCGTGTCCGTGCTCAGCCGGTGGGGGTCCAGCTCCCACCCTGGTGGCCAGCAGGGCCAGTATCCACGGCGTTTGAGATCCCAACCCAGGTAAGCCCAAGCACAAGCCCTGCTCCTGGATCTGGTTGGCATTGCTTTTGCCACCCAAAGAAATATTTTGCCCTCTATTAAATTAATTGCTCAACTTGTATTTAACTTTGATTGATTTTGTATTTTTTACCAGGAATATCAAAATAGCACTTACTTATGTGAAAACAATTTAATTTTTCCAGTTACCCTTGGGGTAATAAAAGATATATCAGCCCTCAGCATGAATCTTGTCTATGAACCACCAGAGCAACAAAACTCTCTTCTTAATCACTCCCCCTTCCATATTGCTAAAAACCTCATCTATTTACTCTACTGGGTTCCTTGACCATGGGCAGGCTGCAGCTCTGACCTCTCCTGATCCACATCATGACAACCAGCACCCGGTGTGCTCTCATCAACCCCTGCTGTGGTATGATTTCCTCTTAACTAATCTTATTGTAATTTTGATACTGTGTTTGCCTTTTGTTTGGTCTGTTGCTGTACACGAGGAAGCAATGTTTCTCAGAGCAGTTAGCTGGCATTAAATCACAGTGCTGCACACATACCAGCTCCTCTTGCACACGTTGCTTCGCACCCAGCACTTGCCTTTAGCAACAACAAACTTCACAGGTACCTACTGACCTGATGGGGATGCAGATGTGCAAATGGACCTCGCGCTGCCCTTAACCTACCCACAGCCTCTTCACATCTTGACAACTGCCCCAGCACAGGGTTTACAGGTTAACTCTTGTGTTAGAGCTGTAAAACACCAGTGCAAAGCGCTGTTGTTCACCAGGGCAGGCAGCTCCTAGCACTCATCTTCGGAGGCAGTTCTTGGTGGTTTGCCTGTTCTGCAGCAAACTTGTCATTCGGTCTTTGCTCTGTCAAAGCTGAAAGTTTCTTTTTGCATTTTCACAGCAACCAGCTCATCAGTGCCCTCAGGCAGCCTCTGCCAGGGGACGAGGGCACCTGGCCCTGCTGCTCCTGCACGGGGCTGCCCCTGCCGCAGGGAAGCATTTGCCTCTCATGGCAGGGGACACCAGAATTGACAAAAGTGGGTCAAACCAAGACAAACACAAGCTCACAGGGTAACAATGAAATTCCATTACAGCTTTATTTAATAACTGGTACAAAGTCCCCCTCCGGCAGAGCCTCCCAGTCCCATTCCCTACCTGAAATGGAGCAGAACGTGAGCGTGACCCTCGGAGGAGCTGGCTCCCAGTGAGTCAGGACTGCTCAACAGTTAAGAAAGAATGTTTTGCTCCGCTGTTGAGACTGAAGCAGCCTGACCACTCATCCCTTTTCTCCCATTAACAGCTAGATCCTGGCATGCAGCAGGCATTTACCTCCTGCCCTCTGTGACCCAGCCAGACGTAAAAAGGCAGAATTGTGAATTCCATGAAGATAGTAAACAGTACCTGCACAGAGGCATTCACTGCTCACACTTCTGACCTAGCTCACACGACCACCTGTCTGCCAGGTCACTTCATTTACTGGTGTTTCCCAAGCCTCAGGCAATTCCCCCTGCAGACCCTTGCCTGGGGCAGCAGTAATGGGACAGAGCTGGCAGTGCAGGAGATTTCTGGATTCCCCCCCCGGCAAGGGGCACCATTGCCTGTTTCACAATCTGTTTGATGTCAAAGATTCACCTGTGCCAGGGTAGAATAGTGACTCAGTGTTAACTGCATCTGGCCCTTCTGCAGGAGAGGCAGAGGGTCAGCAAAGGCGGTCTGGAAGCCAGGGCTGCTGTGGTTTAATCCCTTGTACTCGGTTAATAGTACACCTCAGCTAGTTTTAAGTTTACTTGTTAATTGCTTTGCCCTTTCAGGAGGCTCAGGTAAGAAATCACTCTGCTCCTTCTTAACACACATACAGAGATGAGACCAAGACAGTATTTCTGACCATTTGTTCTCCCCAGGGTGCCTGGCATTGCCAAGAGTCCTGGGACACAAAGCCCTTCTGGCGGGTTCTGCGCTCCAGGCACAGCTCTGCCCAAGAGCATCGCTGGCTACAGTGCCTGGAGTTTCACATCATCATGGTCTTGCTTTCCCACATCCCACAGATGCCACACCAACTGCACCACAAGGGTCCTTTAGCAGAAGCACAACTAGAAAGCAATTCTAAACCTCACAAAGCCACAAATTATATTTAAATGAACAGGGGAGACAATGGCTGTCATCTGGATTGATATACAGCACAAAAAGGAGATGGCATCAGCATGTACAGTAACATGACTTACTAAGACTGCGGAATGTTAACGAGTTTTAAAGAGGCTTTGATGCCAAGGGCATACAGAAAGGACCAAAGTAATGCCAAGTACAGACTACCAAGGAGGTGGCAGCTCAGATGGGCATGCACAAGTTAGAGAGAACAGTTAATGCCATGTTGGATGAAATGGTAGATTCTGAGTGGGTTCAGTGGGGGCGAGTGGAGCTGTCTGAATCCAGAAGAGGGGCTCCTGCCTAACAGGATACTTCCATGGTTTGAGGTGCATCCTGGAGGTCAATTCCGTCTGGGGTTCCAGCACTTCCTTCACCTTGGTTGCTAGTATGAGACCGGCTGCGGATGCTCTCGCCAGAGCCCACGCTAGAGGAGGAGTGAGTACGGGAGCGCATCAGCCTGGTCATACTAGCTGCTGGCACTGCAAGAGAGAACAAAAAGGGACTTAGAAAAGGGGAAAGTCCCTAGAGCAAGTATCACAGTCACTCAGATAAGTGTCCCCGGGTAAGCACAGAGAGAGCTATGCTCTCAGGAAGAAAGCTCACTCTTCACTGCCAAAATTAAGTCTTTGCACGTCTAAAGCAAGATGTTTAGGGACCAATTTCAAAAGGTCCCCGGGTGAGCAAATGCCAGAGGTATAACTGATCATTTGCAAGTGCGGTCATGGTGACTCTGTGCAAACCAAGGCAGCTGTCGCGTAGATGACCTTTTGAAAGTCAGTCTCAACACTCTAGAAAACCACAGAGCTGAAGTCATGCAACAATCAACAAAATACAAATGAAAGGTGAAAAAAACATAGCATACACGTTGTACAATGGATCAGCCTAGCCCGCAGCAGGCCAGCAGGACATGCCGAGACAGAGCAATGCACCCGAAGAACCATTCAACTCGGTACACAGACTTGGGCCGAGGTGGATGCACAGTTGAAGGTACCTGACTCAGTGCTTAGGTGGCTGAGCTGCACATAAGGGACTGGAAACAACATGAGACAAGGAGAGGGATGAATACAGGAAAGAGCCAATTAGTTGCGGTGTGTCAAGCAGCCGCACGATTCCTGGGATCCCCAGCTACTTTCCCTTCCACTCCCAGTTCTCACTGAAAGCTCCCAGTATTTGTGAAAGCAGCTACTAATGAGCATCTCAAGGAGATGCCAAGCTGACTTAAAAATCTGTCAGTATCAGATCTCTTCAATGCCTTTAGATGGAAATTGCAATGTACCTAGTGACCTACCTCCCCACTGGACACACCACAACTGCTCAACAGAGATGTCATTTTCCTACATCGGGGAAACTGGGATATACTCTGTAACTCCAGATATGGAACAGAAATCCATGTCTTTGCTTGAATTGGCAGCATCAGTTTTCTGCTACAAGCCTCCTGCAAAGCAGCACCTTTCACCTGTAGTGTCAGCAGAGGCAGGTCCAACTGTTTTAGTCAATGTGCAGAAGGCACGAGAACAGCTGTTGAGGAACTGGCTTGTGCATTTTTAGAAACAGCAAGCTGCTGATTTGCTTCTCCCTTGTTCTCCCCAAGAGAGGACGTGTTGCTGGCTGAGCTTAGCAGCGCCAACACAGTCTTGTCCACCAAAGCTGGGAAAACCATTCTGGAACTAGCTGCTAATTCTGGAGGCAGAACATTACCCCCTGTCCTTCCCCAGTGCTGTGCATCCTGTTTGCAAGATATCTGACCTCCAAAGTACTTCTGAAGTCCTTGCTCTGACGATGGCACTTGCTATAATTTACTAACACCAGGAACAGAAGAGATACAGACACTGAAATGCTCTCAGGCTGTGACGTTTGAGGGAACCTTCTCACTTGGCACCCTCCTCTGGAGGACCAGGCTCTTCTGGCCAGCCTTGGAGAACATGATCATCCTACTACGTTCATGTCAACTACACATAGCTCTAAGGAAACGGACAGCTTCTTCTGAGCCCTGACACCCATGAGCTGCCTAAGAACTTCTGGCCATGTGGAGACCATTGAGAGTGTCACAGCTGCCACAATGGCCATGCTTAGTGGTTAACCAGCCACATGAACCAACCCCTCTTGTATTCCAGCTTTTGAAGGTTCATCATCCACTGAAGGGATCTCCTAGCCCTGGCCCCTGGCAAGCAAGACAGAGCTGTGTCAGAGTGCACGCAACAGAGACAGAGTTGCTTTAGTGCACTGAGAAGCCCTTCTCCTCAAGTCGCCCAGTAACAGGGGCAGGGGAGCTGAAGAGCTGGCAGCCTGGCACACTCATATGTCTTCTGCTTCCAACCACAAGGAGAGCGCCATAGGGAAGGGCATGCAATGGATCAAAGCACAGCTCCCTCTGGGCTCCCTGAGTGTCTCAGAAGTCACTCAGAGCTCTGTTCTATTAGAGGGTTTCTCTCTGAGATATTGCTTATCCCTGGTGAGAGTCTGAAAGAAACAGGTATGTCCGAGGAGAAAGGAAAAGTGCTCTCACGCACCCATCACAATCGTGAGGCTTAACTGCTAACTCCTTCCCCTCTGGAGAAGGTATGCACAGAAGATTTCAGAAGGTTTATTATTCTTGGGAGCACACTCTTCCAGACTGGCACAAAGACAGACTTACAAGATTTTACCAACACCAGCAACCAAAAAGGGGTCACCACTACAGTAGCAGTGTGGATTAAACACGTCAGGGAACAACATTGGTTTGCTAAGGTTTGTTAGCACACTAGCTGATTTTTCAGTGTGGATGGATCTCCTGGCAACCACACTAACTCATGGGTGAGGTGGGGACACAGATGCCAATGGGCTCAGATGGACCAGAAAGACTGAGTTCCCTTCACAACAACCCCGCTCCAAATCAGAAAACTGTGTCTGCCACTTACTGTAGCCCATTCCCTGCACAAAGTACTTGAAGGCTTCAGTCAGCTTGCCAGGCTGTGGAAACAGAAAGTGTGGCTTTAGTGTGAGCAGAGCAAGGGGCTCTGTACAACCCAAATGTCACAGGAGAGCAGAGAGGCATTTCTCACCTGAACCACCTGGGGCAGGCCCCCACAGTCAGCCATCTGCAACAGGAAACGAAAAGGGAGGTTGAACCCTGTTCTTCCCACCCCAGGAAGACAAATCCAGACCCACGCCAGCACTGCCCACCCCACCAGGCTAACGGCATCAGGCTGCACTGCTGCATGAGACACACTTCTACTATCTCCTCCCTAAAGCTGAAGCAAGGTCTGATGATACATCTCCTGGGACCCTGTTGCTGAAGAACCCAGCACCTTGCAGGCTGCATTACCAAGTGATCTCAGGCCATACTTGAAAAGCCCAGGAGTTCCAGGCTCCTCCTGCCACTATTCCCAAACCTGTCACTTTGCATGTCCATGCAGCAGCTGTCTGGCATGCTGTGGAGCCACAGCTGACAACGGGAAGGACTGGTATAAAGCTAGAAAAAGTGATGCTGCTGCTGGCTGAGAACAGGGTGGGGGCAGGACACCTCTGTTAACTCTCAGCAGGTCTTCCTGTCTGGTTGAAGACAACAGAGAAATGGCCATAAAGGAGGGATTCAGGGACCCCTGACAAACTCTCTGTCCCAAGACTGGCTCCACACAGGAGAGAACACTGCCCTGAATGACTCCACAAACTTCCTAAAGCTAACAGTATGGAAGGCAAAAACCTAAGCAAAAATGATGTCTCTGTGCAGCTCGGAATGATTCTGGAGTGGCACTCACCTTCAAAAGGGTAGTTTTGGTTGGGTCAAGACGTGAATTGCATTCCACCTAAAATAAAAGGAGGAAAGAGGGACTTGGTATCACACAGAAAACTTGAAGAGTCAGATGTAAAATGTGGGGCAGCTGCACCAGAGGTAGTGGCTGTTTTCAGCAATGAAAGCTTCTCTGGGGCTACAGACTGAGCAAGAAAGCAGAGAACAATGTGATGCAGAGAGGAAAGGTAGGTGTTCCCACCCTAGGGGACCTTGTGGTGACAGAAAGATTCTGAGAGATGGGGACTTGACTTCAAGGGAAACCATCCCCCGGTCTTGGGGATGCACCATGAAACCCTGGAGCACATTCTGTGCTCTGACAGCAAGACTGGGGGGAGAAGGACACTTCTGTGCAGTGCAGCATGAAGGGAGATCACGCAGTCCTCCAGCCAGACAAGGAGGCCACGGTCACCTCTTCTCAGCAAGGCTACTGCAAAAAAGGGAATGGGTGGGGACCCCATAGGAAAAGTGACCCCATCAGGGAAGATTATCATGAGCTGGGAACCTGGGCACCCAGACAGGCAAGCCAGGATCCAAAGACCCTATCCTGTCCCCCAGCTTGGGCAGGAAGCAATGAGAATCCTCAGGAATAGTATCCTAGCAAAGTCAAAACATGGAGAATGTCTCAGATTTCCAGGCCAGATTGATGATAACGCAACAGGCGATGATCAGAAAACACCCTGCAGCAGTTCTCCAAGCACAGTTCCTAGGTCCAAGCTACTGGTTTAGAAGGCTCCTGCACTCCTCCATGGTTTCTTAAGACAACTGCTTTTGATCACCAATCCCCAGTCTCCCCACAATCACTGGCTGAAGGGGAGGAGCAACACCCACCACAACCACACTGCAACTGTGCTATGCCCCATTTATAACTGTGCTGGGAGGGAAGTGGGTTTTAGGTGTCTACAGAGAACAGCAGGAAGGAGGTACTTGTAAGTGTTGCTGTCTCTATGATGCACTGCTTTTGCAGAGCTCTGTGTGACTTCCCACACAGGAACTGGAGTCACACTGTTTATTTTTAAACCCTAGGTAGCCTCAGTACAACAGTAAGAGAACAGGAATTCATGACTTGAACTGAACTCCAGACAGCAGCCTGGCAGAGCTCAGGGGAAGATGCAAGTTCCCAAAAGGGTCCTCTGCACCACTTGTCGAGCAAGACGCTTGGGCACAAAGACTCTTCTTCTGATTTTGCCACCCTCACCTCAGAGCTGCCCTGCAGGGTCATTTAGTCTCCTGAGCCCTGGGTCTCCCAGTAGCGGCTGACAGGCTGCAATCACTGGGGCACTAGGAAAGAGTGTGGGACAAAGAGCCACTTTCTGTGACTACTTCTGTGCAAGGTGAAAGCGCTGCTGGGCGAGGTAGGTTTGCTAAGTGATTTGTGTGGCTAGTATCACGAGAGGAAAGAGTTCATATATACATACCACTGCTTCCACAGCAGGTGAGTTGTCACCAACCACTAGCAAGGCAGGGCACCTAGCCAAAACCCAAAACAGATGTTACAGTACATCACAGGAATTTCTGAGAAGGTTGAGCTCTGTGAACCAACAGCCCCATGAAAGGTTGACAACGCTCAGCACAGTCCCTGCCTGCCACCACACCGCAGCACTTTGCTTGTGCGTACACCTATACTGCTCCCTCTGCACACCAACTGGCACTACTGCTGCACACATGTGAAAAGACATGCACATGTGTTAAAAGGGCTGGGAGAAACACCACCTCAGGCAGCAAAAGGGAGCATGCTCTCTGAAATGAACGTCTGTTAGGAATTTAAGGATAACCACAGTCCAGCAGATTTTAATGCTTCTGAGGCTGGTTACTGCTCTGCCCTCTATTTTGGTTTGGATTCTAGAAAGAAGCACAGAAGATGTTGGGGAATATATTGAAAAATGTCATGATGTCAAACCTCTGCTGGCAAATTTGTGCCTTCATAACCATTTTTTAATGTATCATAATTCTAGAAGAACAATTAACATTCAATGTGTAAAACACACAGGAGGTCACTGACAAAGTAGCTGTGAATTTACATTATTCATTTACAGATCAAGGTCCCACTTTTGTGTGTTGACTGGATGACAAAAATGAGACTAGAGAGGCTGTGAGCCACAGACCTCAGGGCCAGTGGAGTACAACCTCTGGGTTCTACGTGCGAACCTACTGGCACAGAGTGCCACACCTCCACAAGAAATATTTTAAGGGTTTGCAGATCCCTGTGAGTCACTTGAATGGACAGACAGTGGCCTACAGTTGCCTGCAAAACAGAGCACAGCACGATCGACTTTGCCTGGAGAGCAAGCAGGGAAATCCACCTCTTTTAGGTTAGCCAAGATCTAGAGTTTGTGGATGCCTAAAACACTTCTGGGACTGGCAGGAGTGTAAGTCCATACAGCTTCCACGGAATGAAGAGCAGAGCGTGGGCAGTGGTCTATAGCCCAGCCCAGGTATCCTGCCTCAGCACTGCAATTCACAGTCTTCATGTGGTCAACATGTTGGAGACAATTTGCTCATTTTGCTTTCTTGCTTGGAATCTGAAAATTTACTCGTATTTCCCTTGTGCTGATTATCACTAGTTCTCCAGTGTTTGTCCCTTCTCAGTTGTACCCTGCACAGACTATTCCCTCCCAAATGGAAGAGTCACTGCCAAGGTGGGAAAACACCACTGCATTCTCTGCCTTCAGAACCCACTGCGATCTCTGGGAGAATCGTGCAGGTAACTTTTTTCAGTGAGGCGGGGGAAGGCAGTCGGGGGCACAAACCAAAAGCTGCCTCCCTCCCCTAATTTTTCATGCAAAACAACCAACCAGCAAGTACAGTGACTGCTGTGTGGATACACTGGAGAGTCTCAGTGTGTTCTTAATGAAAGGCCCTCCAGATACCTCTCTGGCCCAGTCCAGCTGACAGCTCTGCTCCATAGCCTGGGGCTGTCTGAACAGTCTTCCCACCACCTGGGCTTGGGGGTTCTTCCTGAGAAGCAGCAACAGCTTCTCTGCTGAAGGGACTGCACAGTAACTAACTGAGACAGGCTCATTCAGAGCAACTTACTTGAGTGTTTTTGCACTATTTTCATTGATTCCAAGAACTGGTCTCTCAATTTCCAGATCTCTACGACTGAAAGAGAAAACAGAACAATTCTCCATCAAATCAGCAGAGGAAACAGGTTATCATAGGAGCATAAAAAAATCCAAACAGAGGCGCTGGCTCCAGCAGCCAGGCAAGTGGTTATCACCCTGTGTCATGCCCCAGCAGTCACCGCCAGGAAACAGGATCCACGCTCTCATGGCAAGCTTGGTGTGTGCCCAGGGAGATCAACTGCTAGGGTGTGAAAGGGCTGGGTTTGGCCCAGCGTAATAGCCGAAGACTATTACCTTCTATAGGACAAAGGTTCATGTGGCATAATGTCCAATAGAATAATACATATGGCAGCAAATCTACTGAGCAGGGAAGCCAAGGGAGCAATCCATCAGGCAAAAAGGAATCTTGTACCTGTTGTATGAGGTGAGGAACAGCTGGAGGTTATCTTGGTTAATGTCCTGTGCAATATGAAGCCTGTATGTTTGGATCAAATCTAGATTTGCCTGCAGTTCCTCCTGTAAAAAAGCAGAATTGAAAGACAGGGAACAACATCTTTTTCACAAGTAAAGAAAAGATATTCATCAAAATACTCCGCACACATCACTCCCCTATGAACAATAACACGGAGGGCAGCGACTCCCAGATGCCTTAGTACCTAGACCACATGAAGTGTTTCTGTAACACGACTGTTAGGTGCTATGCTTTGGAAAAGTGGCTACACTTCTACAAATGGCAGTGCACATGCTGCTGCAGGTATACAAAGGTACCGTCAGATGCACTAAGTCAGCTCCCAAGCCTGAGTAATGCTTATACAGATACAAATCACTCTGGTTTAGGAAGGTCTTCCGCTTATGCTTAATGTTAAAGAACCAAAGCTTTATAGCTAAGCCCGAGACCAGGACCAAAGGAGAATTTAATCCCAACACCCAGTTCTACAAAACATCTGCGTTCCAATGAGAGCTAGAGATACACAAACAACAATGCAAGGAAGCACTACACACAATGAAAGGGTCTGAAAGAGGGGAGAGAACATCATGTGGTCTAGGCAGGAGGAAGGTACATGACTCCTTCCCATGCTGATGTGTGCTCTTGCAGGAAGGCTTCAGGTCAGGGACTTCATGTGATATACAGTGCACATGAGGCACAGACCCTTTCAGGTGCCCAGTAAGCTTACTGGCTGGGAGCCAGCAAAGCCCAAACAGAAGGCATTGCTGTGTCCAAAGGGCTAGTTTGCCTCTGCTGAAACTACGCATAACCCAAATGCTTCCATACTGGCTAGAGAGAACCAGTGGCCACTTGTTTCTGCAGACAGTTGCCTGGGCACCACAAAGACAGGAGTTCTAGCACTAGTGTGTAGGACACTGCTTCCTTAATGTGTCTGGAGACAGTCAGGGCAAGCGTGAGGATGTGCATGCTCCTGGCAGCGTGCAAAGCCCTAATGCGAGCTTGACACACAAACAAGATAGTACTGTCTGTGGCAACCCTTACTGGATGGACCAGAGCTATTTCAGAGAAGGTACATACAGAAGTTATAGCTGCAAGTACAGTTACATGAGCAGTATTAACACCTGCTGGGTACTTACGTGGCCAAAATGATGTGCCAAGACAATATCTACGATGTTGGTTGTCCAGCCTGAAAACTGAAGAGTGACTGTGAATGAGGAGGAGGGACAATAACTGGAAAATGCAGTTTCATTACAAATTTCAAAGTGGCTCCTCAGAGTAAAGAAAACAACAAATAAACTATTTAAGTGATGTAAGAAACAAATGCCTGAAGCTTGGTATGGGCGTGTAAGGCTCCAAAGTAGCCTGTGCACAGGCTCTCTAGAAACTGCAAGTGGCCAGAATAACAGAATAATTAAAAGGATCCATTCAACCTCAGCCTGCAAGCATGAGCACTAAACCTGAGGAAAGCTGAGTGCTGAAGAGCCACTGATCTCCAAGCAGTTTATCAGGACTTCTCATTCACATATTAACATACCCACCCCTGCAGTGGAGACCGTACTACATCCAGATTGAGAATGCAGCAGGGACAAAAATGAGATTGTACAGTTATTGCCATAAACCCACAAATTCCTGTACTCTGTCGTTTTTCTTCGAATTCTTCACACTGTTCATTAAGCACTACAGAGAGGAGACGTTCAGGGTAAGCAGAATCTCACCTTGGATGCTGCCCAGTCAATCCAGCCCTTTGCACATGGATCAACATTAATAAGGACAAGTCCCTCCACCAGGTCAGGGTGGCAGAGCTGTGGGGAGAGAGCACAGACACACTCAGAAGGATGATTCAGCCCTCACACTGGTCGATGGCAGGTGCAACAACTGCGAAGCTTCTAGCCAAAGGAAGACAGAGTAAAACAAAGACTATGTCAGGAGCTCCTTCTGTGCTGGGCAGCCAGTGGCCTTTCCAAAGCCTGGCCTAAAGCTGGCTCCCAACCACCACTTACTTGGCTGCTGGAATGCGGGACAGACTACTCTCACAGCACCTACAGCCTGAGCAGTGCCTCCTGGTGACCCACACGTCTGGTGCAGCCAACGGTCTTGCTCAGGCTCTTGTGTGTTACAGAGCTGTGTGTAGCAACTGTCTCTGCTCCAATCTGCCACCTCTGTGAAGGACACGGATAAACTCCTGTGTCTGGAAAGCCTGCTTCCACTCTGCACGGGAAAGGCAGTTTCCCAGTGATGTGGCAAAATGGCAAGTTTTGGCAAATGAAACAGGTGTTGCCTGTGGCAGAGGTCCCACGAGCACCTGTGGCCTGGGCAGGGGCCTGGGAAGCTCCAGCACAGGGACACCTGCCTCAGCAGAGGCACCCCCAGTGCCCCACAGTTCAACATGGGGAGGCGTGGGGAGCACAGATGCAAGATACTTTGAGAACTGCTTGCAAATGCAAACCCAGCAATCTAACACAACCAGAGAACGTTGAGCTCTAGGATGATTCCAAGGCTGAAAGCTTACGGCAGCTCTTCCGCTCCATTGTACATATTAGCTCTGGTTATGCAGAAGGAAAGACCTCTGTCAGCAGGAAACTGTCTGCAATCCAGGCAGCGTGGCAAGGGCTTTCTGACACTTCAGTGAGCTGAGGACAAAAGCTTATTTGTGTGACCTTCTCTTTTGGTGAGACTGAAAACTACACAAGATACAAAAGGTACGGAACAGTGCAAGCACTGGTGCCTCACACTGCCCCAGGCTCAACCCTGACTGAAGGAAACAGGAAGCAGAGAATGTTTTGTAGGAGGGGCAGCTGCATGCGAAATGGCTTAAAGAAGCAATAATGGCCTAAATCATCAGTAACTCTTCACTCAGCAACCTGAAGCAAACTTTACTGAGAGTGCCAAACTTCCATATTTTTTTTAAATGCTGTTTCTGAAAGAATCAGACAAATTCCTGGGCTGCTAAACAATGTCCACTGATTTCACATAAACACTCCACTAGAGAGAAATGTAGAAGTATGAAGACAAAGCTAGTGCTCTCTTGTAAAAGGGTGGAGTGCAAACTCTACCTCTTTCCAGTGAAAAAGCATGTTCCTCATCAGCGTTGGTTCACAGGACATCACCAGATCAACTGTTTGGTGTCACAAACACTGGAAACAGCATACAGTAATGTAGCCAGGCTGGATATTCCTAACAGCCACAATGGGCTCTGCTGATTCACAGACATCACATTACAATCTTTCCAAGCCTGGTACAGCTTCAGAGTAACCTTTGCTGCTTCAATTTAACCATCTGGATGTGAAGTAGCTCTCACACAGCTCCCTGCAGGCCTGCTGTAATTAATGCTACTTTGCCCGTGCCCTACTTGTTTGATCAGTGCAAGACCACAGCTTATGTAACTCACAAGGAAATGAAGATATACTTACTGCACACTTGCTGAGGATGTAAGCGCCAGCTCCCAGTCCAATCCCAATGAAGCTTTTCAGGCTGAAAAACAGGCATTTCACAATCAGCAAAGCTAACTTAGGCTCACATCTAAAGCATCCCTGCAGGCAATGCCTTTCCCCTCTCTGCATCCAGCTCTTCACTTAAGGTTCATTTTCAAAATGATCCAGCAATGATAGAGTGGCCATAAACTGTCTCACGTGGCAGACAATATTCCCAGCATAAGAAGCAGACAGAGTTGCACAGGTTAGGAGATGTTACGGCCTTTTGTGACAACTCATAGAGCATATCAGATATTGCAAGCAGAGTTAGAGGTAGGTGCTGGAATGGCTGTATGCAGCTGGTTCACCCCATTGCCTTTTCAGAGACTTACTTCAGGTGTGTCAGAACAGCAGGCAGCATTTCAGCCAGTTCATCCATACTGGGATACTGGTACCTGAAAATCAAGACAGAGATTGAAATCAAAGCACTTCCAAATACAGCCCGAAAGCAGTTAGCTTCCAGTTCTACTCAAGGCAGGAGAGACAAACTCTACAGGATTGATGTGGAGGGACTCTTTATCAGGGACTGTAGCAACAAGACAAGCAGTAATGGTTTTAAACTGAAAGAGGGAAGATTTAGGTTAGATCTCGGGAAGGAATTCTTTGCAATGAGGGTGGTGAGACCTTGTCCAGAAAATCTGTGGCTGCCCCATCCCTGGAGGGGTTCAAGGCCAGGCTGGATGGGGCTTGGAGCAACCTGGTCTGGTGGGAGGTGTCCCTGCCCAGAGCAGGGGGTTGGAACTCAATGATCTTTGTCATCCCTTCCAATCCAAACCATTCTATTATTCTATGACAAAGAATATCTGATTGTGATTATTTCGCAATGATGCTGTATATTCCAGCCAAGTGTATGGGTCCCACCCTCAGAACAAGACTAACACAGAGCTGTGGTTTTCTGGGCAGTCATACTTCTGTGGGAGGTGGGCACACTGAGAAAGGAATGCCAGCCAGACTGCAGTGTGCTGGGCTCCTGCTCAAGGCAGAAAGCTGGTACCAGCATTCCCCACTAGTGAGGACTTTAACTGTGCCTCAGTAATAGCAGAGTTCCCTGAACACCCCATGGGAAGCCTCATCTTCCCATTTCCTCTGCTCCTTTAAGCTGCCTACCTACTACTGTGTGGCAGTCCCAATAAGCTTAAACTGGGTGCTACCTCACTCTAGATCACATATGGAACAACGAGGGTCTCTGCAGAGTCCTTACCCAGATGGAAATGGAGGCGCTCCTTCCTGCTGGCCTGGTGCGTCCACATGGCACACAGCGAAATGCTGAGTGATTTCTTGCATGTCTTCGAAGTTAAAGAATGCATTAAAACAGGATTTGTCTATAACAACAAGAAGAAAAGAAATAACGAGATTTCCTGAAGTTTTATTGCAACCTACCCGCCAAACACCACGGCGCATACCTGCAAGAGCCCATCCCCCTGCTGAGCCTGGGGACAGCAGATGCTGCATGACACAGCTGATGTGCCTCCCCCCCGACTGCAACACAGCAGCCAGCCCCAGCAAAGTGACTGCCACCACTGGAGGGCAGGCAGAGAAATGACGTGCCAGCATGCATGCCTCGGAAAACAGGGCCTTGCAGCACTTGTAGACCCACAGTACATACTGTGGAGCACCTGTGTGAATGTTAACAGGACATGCTAGGTCGGAAGACACATGGAAAGAACAAATGAGTCCCCTAGAAACATCACACAACTTCTGCAGCCTTGTAGAAGGGATTTGCTCACCTGCCCAGCATCCAGGGAATGGATGTCTCATGGCAGCTCTACCCCACAGCACAAGTCAGCCAGAGCACCCAGTACAATGGGTGGACCTTCTTCCACCTACATCCTACCTTTCAAGGAATGTTGGAACAGACAGGGGCATGTCCCCTGCTTTCTCTCCCGCAGACCTTTATCTTTTTACCCTGGAATGACCTGTCTCATCTCAGCTCCAGGACAGCCCTGCTGGTCCTTACACTCAAAAGCAAATAGTACAACCACCCACTTTTTCAGGGTCTTGCGAATGCAAGGGCTTACGGTTGAGGCCAATGTCGTGGTATGTGAGGATGACAGGTCTATTCCCCTTGGGTGTGCCTCGCATGGTGACATGGACCACTCCAAAAGCTGTCTCAATGTCATGTTCCTGCAGAGAGAGAAGAAGGAGCCTCAGTGTTAGGTGTGCTGACTGTGCTACAGGGAACCCTAACTGAAGGCCAGCAGCAAGGGCCTCATCCACACTTCAACACTGCCCTCCTGTCCAAAGCCGGTGGCTCAGTATAGCTCTTGCAATCTGCAACCCTGTCAAATCTCTCTCTTTATCCACTGCCAAGAGCAGGTTGCCTTTGTACAGATGTCTGAAGGGTTTGGGGCTATGTCTTCCTGTGACCAAGATCCCATTTCAACGGCCTTTAGTGACGCTCCTGCACCACAGCTGAAGTCAGGTGTGCATCCCTCTCTAGGGGCTCATGGCATCATGAATGCAGCTCCCCTCCCACAGTCAAGCCCTTGATGCCCAGCTGGCATCCCGCTCCCTCCAGCCCACAAGTCTCTCTTCAATGTGCCTCCAACCCACACCCCTGAGAACGCCCTGTCTGCAGGCAAACTTATGTGAGGGGACACAGCAATGTCCAAGAGGCTGGCAGCAGTGCCAACCCAAGGATCACGTACCAGCGCCTTTTTGGAAACAGGACAAGACAGAGCAGGCAGATGGCTGGGAGAGCAGAGACCCGGGTTCTGCAGATCTAATCACTGGCTGCCATGGAGCTGGTACCCAGCCACAGGGGAGCAGGTGGCAGCTTTTCCTTTCAACAGTATTAAAATTAAAAATAAAAGACACAGATCCACACGTGCCTGTTCTCCCCGGCTGCCTCTCTACTCCAGCCCACACTGTTGCATGAACGTTCACTGAGCTGTCCCAGGGAAGGCTGACCCACTGTGCCTTAACCAAACACTCTTTCCCTGCTGTCAGGTTTGGTAACAAGACAGTGAACCATCCTTAGGCTCCTCCAGCAGCTGGTACACATACAGGAGGTTATGCTGGTTTCCAGCTGGGTATCAGTGGAGCAGTTTCATGACCTGTTTCACGATTATTTGCCAGCAAAACTATGTGCCTTTTCCCAGGCAAAATATTGACGGGTTTTTGTACTGCACCTTGCATAAGGTTGCAAGAGGATCACGAGACCTCTGGATAGCTCTACAATACTTGTCCAGTGCAGAAACAGAAGCCACAACCTCATGATGACAAACACTTGTAGCCATGAAGCTGTCTGAGTTTAACAAAAAGAGCTGCAAGCACATTTATATAAACATCGATCTGAGATAACTACAGTCTTTGAAAAAGCTGTGCAGGTGACAGTAAGGCTGGGTCCACAATATCATCTGTAACACCTTCCTCTCATCTACACAAACCAAAGGAGAGACAGGCTCTGACAGACACTGTAAAAAGCACCAATTATTTTTTTGATATTAAAAAAATATCTGCTTGGAGAATAGCCTTGTGGTTCCACATGAAAACAGGACACTAGAACCTCTAAAACTATTTTTACTAGTTTACACAAAGTATGGAATTTTTTTTTTTTTAAACAGTAACTTCCAATAAACTGAAAGTGATCAGACCAAGTGCAGGAGGGGTGAGAGCACCTGGCCTGCAGCCAGTCAGAAATTTACCTTGCTTCTCCTTTCTGGGCACTTTCAAGCGCAGGCCGTGGGCCAGACTGGTTTAGTTCTTGCAGCCAAAGATCCTCCTACCTGCCCCCCCACCCCCAACCTCCTCAGCTGTTCTTTTCAGGGGCCCCAAAGCCTTTCCCCTTCCATGAGGAGCATGGCAACAGGAGTAAAACACCACAGCCAAATTACCCCAGTAGCCTGAAGCCTTCTACAACTAAATTTCTGCAAACTTCTTACAAAGCCTTAGACTGGGAGGATTTCAGGATATTTCTTTTTTCTCCTGCTAGTTCCCAGGCAAGGTGTAAATCCTCCTCCTGGGAAGCAGTTTCCCTCCTCTGCCTCCTCTTGTTTAACTTTTTAAAGCCTTTTTCCAAGGTCTACAAAGCAAGTAGCAGACACTGCTTCTACATTCACTTTTTTAGCTACACATTCCAACGTTGTGCTGATCTCCTTTTCAAAACTACCTGGAGAGATAAGACTGAGTTTTACCCCCTATCTTCCCTACAGGAAATTCCATGTCCATTATTCTAGTGCACTTTATTTTCTCTGAAACTTTGCCCTGAACCTTTAGGGCTTTTATCTTCACCTGTGATTGCAAAGGACAAAAACATTCTCAGAAGTCACACAATTACAGCACATGTGACTTCCCTGTCACCTGCTTTCCTCCAAAACAGTACTCTCCCTCATACCAAAGCCAAAAGACAGCATGAGGAAACTGCTTCCTACAAAGCTTAGGTATCATGCTTAAGATGGCAGCAACAGTCTCTACGCCTTGTATGATACATCTTCCTTGCATTGCCCCAAAAAAGTTATTCTCTCATGACATCATTACTGGTGGAGATACATGGAGGAGCATAACCCAGTAATAATGGGTACCAGAGTACTCGGTGAGAGAAGAACAGCTTTGCAGGCTCTGCTCTTACCAAAAGTGCTTTCTTCACATCCTTCCTGTAGAGACACCTTCCCTGCCAGCCACCCAACAAGACGTCCTGCCTGTGTCACACAGTCACCATAACCACTACCCCTTCATGATTCTGCATGTTATCTCCTGGGATTTGCCCACTGCTCATGTAGAAGTGTTGGAAAGTATCAATAACTTGTCATCTTCACCTCTCAGACACTGGCACACACAGTTTCTAGTCTCTGCTCAAGCCAGCTCAGACACAGCACAGCAGCATGGCTTGAGTGGAGACTTGAGGGTTGTTCCCTTGCAACCGTCTGACTCCAGCCAGAGGGAGACAGCCAAGGTTTACCAAATGTGCAGCCTGCAAAACAAGGGAGATGAACGCAAGGGAAGATGATGATCTGGAGCTGTGTTTTGAAAAGCTTGATAAAATGCAATTTTCATTTAGGGACTGGAAACTTAATCAGAGGTTTCTCTGAAGAGATTTTATCTTCTGTCCTTATTTGTACAGTAGGCAAAAAGTAAACAGCACCTGCAGACAACCTGCTGTAAATGGGAAATCGAGCAGAGGCAACTCACTCTCAGCAGCCTGCCCTTGCTGGCCACAAGCACAACGCTCATCACGCACACACACACACGTCCTGAGCAGGCAGCAACTATCGATCAATTCAAACAAGCTAGGAAACATTGCTTCAAAAACTAGCAGTTCCCTCAGGCATGGATGAGCAAAGCAATGACAGAGAAGGACCAGGAGGTACAGAGATCAGCTGTAGCTGGTCAGACCAAAAGCTCAGCTAGCCTCCTACTCTGACTTCAAGAGCATGTGATTGTGGAAAAATAAAAATAAAGCGAGCATGCAGTAATACTTACTCAAACATCTGTGTCTTGCAACAGTTTCCCTTAGTTTTCCTAACATCCAACTACCTGTAGGTTAAAAGTGACTTCCTGAACTAGAGGTGTGGTATTCACTTTGACTTTCTCTTCCAAGAACTGGGGAGTCACCCCCTGCTACCTATGCCTTCAGCATTTGCTTCACGCTCTGACCAGAAAAGCCAAAGCTTAACAACATGCAGGGTGAAACTTGGTTTCCCACCTTGCACCTACTGGCTTTACAGAAGGACCCCAGCCCTTGGCTTGGGAGGTGGAGAACAACTGATCCCCTTCCACAGCCCACAGCAGTGACGACCCAAGAGTGCTGCAATTCCCCTTCACCTGCCCCTGTCTGGGCTGACAGACACTGAGCTACTGCACCAGTCCCGGTACAGCAGCCTGTTTGTGACCACACTGCTGTTCTCCACAACTGCCCTGCCATGCTCTGTCCTTTCTACAACAAGGGGACGGGCAGTACGTCAAACACATGTGAGCAAGCTGTGGATTTACAGGGAAGCACAATGAGGTCCCTTTGTTCTCTGTTCCTGATAAACAAGAATTGATTTGCTTTGTGGAAAGCCCCGAGCTGACATTTTCACTCATCTCCCACACTGTTAAGGTCTTATGCCTCAGGGTCATCATCAGCCCTGAGCTCACACTTTCATATTCCACTGTAGGATGTTTTTACTTAATGTGCATCACACACATTTACAAATCAAGGTTGCCACTGCAACCATCACTTTTTCCAGATCATTTGCGAGTAGATTTAAGCAGCACAGGTCCCAACACAGATCTCTAAGGCTGACCTGATAATGAAGTGCTACCAAAAAAAGTGCTTCTCTCATGCCTCTTCCCTGCCCCATGTCCAGTGAGCTGATGCTCTCACTGAATTCCCACTACAGCGGGAAACCAAAGCAACTGGCCCTGCAGCCATAGGGTCTCTCACTGGAGGGAAGGTAAGCAACACTGACCTGCCTTAGCTATCCTGCTAAGATAGACTCTCAGGCAGGGGTTGGGCAGAAGAACAGACAGTAGCCAGAGAAAGGCCACCAATGCTACTGACCATCTCTGACAGCTCTGTGATTTTTGCTCTCTGGTCACAGCTCCTGAGAATCACTGTTTTTTAGTCAAAGCCCTACACCTTAGGAAATAAGGTGTGTGTAAACCATAAAGGTTCAGACACCAGAAGGTGGTAAGACACAACCCAACAACAGCTTTAAAACATTTGAGATTAAACACAAACAGAACTGCTGGGAGTATTCCTTGCTGGGAATTTGCAAAAGGTCAGACTAGATTGAGACGTTATCCTATTTGGCCTTAACATCTTTGAATGATTCTTAAACTGAGCAGGAAAACACACACCCAATTATGACTGCCAAAGTCTATTTTTACCATGGGACTGATTATGGGAAAAAGAGGGCGCATGCCCAGGCTGCAAAAAGTTCAAATGGGATAACCATCTCTGACTGCCACCCTCTGTCTCTGGCCAGAAAGGGAAGCACTGACAAGTGCCACAGAAGATTTCCCGTATTAAGAAAAAATACTTCTGAGTGAGGGAATGAGGCACCCAATAGCAGTTCCAGAGGTGCCAATGCCTTGTGCTCCCGAGACTCCCGGGCAGCAAACAGAGGTGCCTGGGTACCAGACTGCAGAAGTCCTGATTTCAGTCATGCTCCCTCAGCTCCAGGTCAGAGTGTGATCCAGAGCTTAAGTTTTAATAGTTATTAAAGTCTGAAGTAAATAATTTGCTTCACAGCAGGAATGATTAACGATGAGAGTATTACCAGTGCTTTTCACAACTAATTTATTAAGTTTCTTTTTCTGGCATTACCGGATGAGTTTTACTCCCAGGGTGAAGGTGCTCAAAGTTCAAAATTAATTCCCTGGAAAAATGGAGAATTTATTTAATTTGGAGGCCAACAATAAAAAATAAATCTGTGAAACCCCTTCAATTTATTTATTTTATTTTAAATTCAAATCTGTCAGAACAGAGCAGCAACATACCTGTTGCTCACATTCTACTCAAGCTTGTGAATTGTTTTTACTAGTAGAGGGCTAAAAACATCTCCCTAAACCATTCAGTCTAAGGACACTCAGGTCCGGGTTCACCTAAGGCAAAGGAAACTGCCACTTCGCCACGAGGTGGAGAAGACGCAGATCACTCACATCAGGCTGCCCCCTTTTTCAGTGACACTGTAGCTACAGTTGTTATTTACTGTATGTCATCTTTGCCAGTCTTTGTAAAGTTGGAAAACAATTGCAGCATGCTCTCCTGGCAACCTACTACAGCTATTGACCACGGAGAGATTAAAGTAGAGATTCCATTGTGTTGGTTTTTGCAACAGCTGCCCTCAAATTTCTACATGTTACTAAAACAACACTATGCCTATAAGCTAAAAAAAAATATTGTAAGACTTAACCATCACCATCTGGTAACTCTCACCACTCCAGTGCCAAAGCCCATAATGCAGTTGGTAGGTAAATGCTTACCACAACTTCTCTGTGCAGAATTATTTTGGAAATAGTAGAGCTGAAGGAGGCAGTTGTGTGGGAAGCAATTCTAAATCAGATTTAAAGCAACATCTTGAGCTAAATGATTCATTTCCATACAGACCAGAAGCTTATTATTAGAAAACACAATGTGATCTATGCAAGGAGGCAATGGTTTCTAGTATGTTGCATAATTAGATTAAGTCTTAAATGAGAGAATCAAGAGCAGTAGAAGAATGAGGTGTGCAATCTGGTTACACAAACATAAAAGCATCAGGAGCCAAAGGTGCTGCTGGGCTATCCCCAGCCTACTGTTGTTTATACAAACCAGCCTTTGTGTGTTCCTCTTCCAAACATACAAGACACTGAAGGACAGACCTATTGTGCATCTGTAACCCTTCCTATTGCTCTGGGTCAGCCAGAAAGAAATGGCAAACTGTCTTTGAAACTCAGATTCTGCCAGAGAATTCTGCTGGCTCTGCAGCAAATGAATTGAAGTCGTGACCTACAAGAGGTGTACATCTGACAGGGTGGGCTTGTGCTCCCAAATCAGAGATCATAAACTCCTACAATCACACAATACTGAAACCAATAAGCAATTAATGACAACACATACTTGTCAGAGATAGAGCAAGGTGTACTTCTCCATCTCCTGCCCTGCCCATGCATTACAAGAAGCACTTAAAGCCACAACTTTCTTGCACTCCAGTCAAGTATCCAATGTCATAAGCACAGACTTGGGAATACGTGGTGCTTCTTACTCCTGCTGTAAGGGTAAATTCCCCCTTCCTCAGCTAATGCAGGAGACTGGATCTGACTAGATCTGTAACAGTTCAGGGTGTACAGATGGTAAATCACCTGTACATCAGCTCTCATCTGCATGTGTCTGGCAGCAGACTGGTTTTCCCAGCACTCTGCACCAGGATTCTGAACCAGCAGAGCATTGGGCTACAGCCTTCCATGGGCTGCAAACAGAACAGGCTGATGACTCCAACACTCCTCCATCCCCTGGACAGTGGGCTCAAGGTGCCACAACCTGCAGACACACGGCCTTTGTAAACCTGAGTCCTACACAAGGAAGATATGAGTGTGCTAATACACAGGCACGTCTAAAAATATTTTGTGTTACTGCTAGACCTCTGATCACCTTAACCCCTGGAGACAACCTGGAAGACAGGCAAGAGGCCATGTTTCCAAGGACAGTCCACCTGCTGACACAATATACCAAAATACCTTTCTGAAGGCTATGAACATCTTAAAATCTCCTGGAGAAGAGAAAGCAGGGCCATGTTCTGTGTCTCCAAATCTTTCATGTCTCTGGGAACTAGAACTAAGTATAACTGCATTGAGTTATAACTAGTATCACAATTACTCATTAGCTGCTCTGAAATACCATTAATGGGTGTTGCAGAATGGATGGAAACAAATCAGTCACTGCTAGCGGAAAGGCACCACTCATTTTTCTGAAGGCAGGAAGCAGGCAAATCCCTTTCTCAACTTAAAGCTCATACATTTGCTTTGCTCTAGGAACTCACCAACAAGAACATAAAAAGCACTGGAACCTCAAATACCACATCTGCTTAATCAGCCTCTTCAGCTCACTGTCACAAGCATACAGGAAACAAAAGTAACGTTTAAGTAATCCCCATGGAAGGATTGTGCTCATACATTAAAAATAAAAGTAATGTTTCAGTCCAAGTTCAGCTGGCAAAAACTTTTCAGAACTCAACATTGCAGTTTTACAGAAAACAGAGCTTTTAGATGGAAAGCATCAGGAAGAGCTTCCCAAGAAATTAGAATAATGAAAAAAAAATTTAAAAAAAAATTGCATTTTAATCCTTTTCAGCTTTATAGTATTTATTGCTGTTATGTCATCAGAAGTCAATCCCAGTACTTCAGTGGTGACTCTAGTTTTACAAAGATAAGGGGCAGCTCCCAATTTAGTAGGCACTAAAAAAACCTTGCTTTCTAGATCAAAACATCATCTATGACCTAGTTAATTTCATTCTAGCACTCTAAACAAGAGAACAAACGAACTCACTGTACCAATCAGAAGAATGGTCCTCAATATCCTAGACGAAACATTTCAATACTAGTGAGAACAGCTCCCCTGGTATTCATAGAGAAAGCAAACCCTTCCTCAAAATGCTAACATTTCATGGTTTTTCATTACAATAAACAGAAGATGTTTTAGAACACCTTGTATTCAATGTCACTCTGTAGCAATCACAAGCTGGTTTTAATGACTCCAATAGGAAATGAACCCAGTTTTGATACAGTATCTATGACATCAACAAATACACATGACTGGATATTTCAGTCATCTCTCAATAGCAGATCACCATCTCCTACTGCACAGCAAGCAAAACTAAAGCAAAGAAATTGAGCAAGGATAAGCAAGCTTTAAAAAATACAGACTAAAGAGCTTCAAACAAATGTACATGCAGAAGAAATTCTTCAAAATTTAATTAATAAAATCTTGGGCTTAGTAAAAAACTACACTTTCAGTATTAAACAGTGGCAAAAACCACTCATTGGGGTCTCTTAATTCTTTATTTTGCTGTGTTTTACTCTGAACACAGGCAACACCAACTAACTCTACATTTTCAATTAATTCCAGCAACATGCAGCAAGCTGTCGTACAGGGAAACTTTAATTTCTTTCCTCCATGGGTTTATGTATTTCTTGTCTTCTCTGTTTCAGCTGAAATCTGTTTCCTTATTCCCACCTCTTCTGTACCTTGTCAGCCCTCTGCAAATATCCTGCCAAATCCCAGACCTACCTCCACCCCCAGGGCGTGCTGGGGAGCAAAACACTGTCCGCCTTCCCGAGGTGGAGGCAGCAGAGTGGAAGCACAGCTACAGATCAGATCAGATGCTAACTTACAGTAGACTGAAACATAGTGCAGATTTATTTGGATAGATTAACAAATGTATCAGCATATTCCTTTATTGGTACTTAAAGCAATTCACCTGGTAAAGGGGGAAAGATTTAGGGCAACACCAAACACCTACTTCTTCAAAGCAACAGAAGAGGGTCTCCAGGCAATAATAAAAGCCTAAGCACAGCTCTATTAACTGTGTAGGTCATCACACCATCTGTCCATCAGCAACCCAGACCATTTAATCAACCATCTGCCCACAAACGTTAGGAGCCAAGCCTAGACTTCATTAGGGTTCATATAGCTTTCAAGTAAAATGTCAGTCTCAGATTTGGGTTAATACATTCTATTTCTGAGAATAACCTAGATACATATTGATAAAGACCTCTAAGCCACCAAGCTCGCTCTCCTTTATCTTCATTGCTGAATGGTTATCAGACTGTGTGGGGGTTGTTTTAACTGATGCCCAGGCAATCTGTTATTTGTCTGGGTTAACTGAGGTTGCTCGTAGATGAACAGCTTAAGAAAACCAGGGCACCTGTGTCAGAAAGTCAGCTGTATCAGAAAGCCTAAAAGCTTCTTCATACCACATTAACCCAGAGTAACAGACTTCAGACTCGCTCTGTTGACTTTGCCCAGATATTATCCTGGCAGGTTATTTAAAACTAAAACCAAATACACTGGGAAATTAACAGAAATTCATAGCAGCATCAGCCATTTTTCCCAAAGGAAGGAAAGATCTTACAAACCTTAAATATCCACTTTACCTTGAATAGTAACACATGCCAAAGCTTTACAGAAAACAGCATACCCAAGCTGTGTGCCTGGCACTACACCGCTCAGACAGTGACAGTGCTAACCACACGCTCCTGAGCTGGGATTAAACTAAACAATCTCACAAACAAGGCTCAACTGCAGAAAATATTTTGAAACTCCAGCCTGCAGCCAGAAGGAGGCCTGGACACAGCACAGGATGAACAAACGCTGAGGTGAGCTGTGTTACTAGGCAGAAGGAGCGGGGATGGGCTTCCAGCAAATCACCTCATGACTGAGGGCACAAAATAATCAGGACTCAACTCCAGTATGTCAATGTCTTGTACTGGGGAGCTCAAACCGGACCTGTGCTGTCAACAGGGTTGCCACCAGCGCCAAGAGAGAGCACCCTCATCCCTTGCCCTGCTGACTGCAGCCTTGCAAGCACAGCTCAGGATGCGGACAGTGCCATGCAAAGCCACAGCTTTATCTCCATTTAAAACAGGTTTTTTTGGACTGTGGGAAAAATAAGGAGGTCTGAAATGTAGGTTTTGCATCAATGATGCCATGGTCTCATGCTGCAAACACTACAGTGTATAAGATAATATAATCCATCCCATAAACCCCCTAAACTTTCTCTGAAAACCCACCAGGTCCCTTACAGATGTTACAGCTATCAGAAGCTCATTGAGGACTTCACTGCCCTGTAACTGGAAACTATCTTCCAGTTACCAGTCTGAGAATCTGTGGCCAGTGTATGCCTTTTCTTCTAAAATTGAGATCTCCAAATTTTTTCCTCCCTCTCAAGTTCTGGACAAATTAACCCCCCAACTCAGCCTAAGTGCTTTTAAGTCTCTCTTTACACAAGAGGGTATCCCTTCCTCTGAAGGCCCCAGCAAACCTCTTCACTTTGAATTCCCCCTTCTCAAATATCGCCAGTTTTGCAGAGGCCTGAATGAGGCAGCAGGATGTGTTTTGACAGATTAAAAAGCAGCTCAAACTCCATGTTTAAGTGCTGCTCTGGCTATTAGCAACTGAGGCAGAAAACCCAAAGATCCAACACACCATCCTTCCTCTCTGCCAGATTTCAAACACAGACTTCATCTGGCCCCTGGGGGTACTTGACAGGTAGGACAGGGCAGTCAAGCCAGGTGTGACCTGAAACCACACACATTGCAGGGAGAGATGCTGGAGGAAGGCGAGGCTGGGACAACATTTACAGTCACAAGAGACACCATGATAACTTTATGCTAAAATAAAAAATAATTCTAAATTAATTACCAAGAGGGCTCCTGGAAGGAACATCTTGTCTCCTGCCCAACTGTTGCCATAGCCACCAGCTCACTGCTGATCTAAATCACAGCACAGAGAAGCAACAAGCATGTCTTTTCCTGGCCCAGTGCTCCCCAGAGCCCCTCAAGCAGCTCCTCTTGTGGCTCAGCCCTGGGACGGACAGGGACCCAGACAACAGCAGCACTGGGACATGCTGAGCGCCCAGGAGTCAGTGGTTGCACCACTGTGTTTCTTTGGGGCTCACACAGCTCTAGGTTTGGGCTGTTCTTTAAAGAATGACACAAAGGAGCTTTGCTTGTAGAGGGAAAGTGTAGCGTGGAAAGGCAGCAGTAACACGCAGCTCTGTTACAGGGACTCCTTCCTGCTTTCCCACTCTGTTCTGGCTCCAAAGAGCATATCTGCTCACAGACAAGCAGAGCATGGCCAGACACAAACCTCTGTTGGGTCATTAGGGAATCTGTAGTGAAAGCTAATGCATTCAGACACTCAGGCACTGTATTTATGCCCCAACAGGCAGTGCCTGTATTCCCTAGTGCTCTTACTCAAAGGCATTGCACCTATTTTCACCCATTCCCCATCCAACACAGGAGCACACTGGACCTCTGGCAGAGATGGAGAAGATGCATAAAGACAGACAGAGACAAGACAGTACAGGGAAGTGTTTTAAACACATTATCTATCTTTATTAAAACAGAAATGTCATTGTGTAACATTGTTACTGCTTCTAAGACTAGACACGAAAGTTTCAACATACTAAGATTAGTAATTTTTAAAATTATATGCCTTAAAGTAACACTAAAACTCACAATGAATCAAGCTAAAGCAATACAGTGACATGCACCTGTCTAGATGGGGTGTACCTTCAGTGTGTTGGAAAAAAACAGAAACTATCTTATTCGGACTGTATTTATTATATTCCTGTTCTGCACAGGTTTGCAGGTTTTCTGGAATCATCTACATCAACAGACTTTTATTAAAAGCTCTCCTGGGCTGCTGACAGCTCTACCCCCTAGCCGCACCACTGGTATAATACAGCAATGAGAGCCTGTCCTGTGCTCAGCAGAACTCTACAGACACAGCAGCCTCCTACAGTCAAAGAGAAAGAAAAACTGCCAGCTGCAGATCAGCCAGAGAGGTGATCTGGCATGAAAAATGAGCCTGTACTCTACAAAATACACCACATAATCTCCCCGCTGTGCTCCGCCTAGCGAAGAATGCCTCTTCTGTCTTGGATGCTTGTGGTGCAACGGCTCCTCTAACAGGATTATTCCTATGGCAACCAGAGCCATCAGGCTCATCCCCGCACTACTCTGACGGGTGAGTAACTTCCCAGAAAATGACCATGGCTTTGTCATGACCCAGGTCCAGCAAAGTATGAGTGCTCTATCTGGTGCAGCTTGGTGACTTTCATCTCCTCTCAGCACAAAGAGCACGCAGGCTCCTCCTTTCTCAGCCAGTGAACCCGAGGGGATGTGACAGAGCTGCAGCTCTTCAGCATATCGATTGTCTCAAAGAAACTGCTTTTCAGGAGACCAGCCATCCTGGGAGATGCTGTGAAGCCTCAGCAGAGCAGATGAAGCCTGTACCTCAGAGCTCAGAACCATGTGCTCTGCACAAAAAGGTGAAGGGCAATTTCTGCCAACTGGACACATTAAAGTTCTTATGGATTAAACCTTAAAAGGAGTTAAAATTAAGACACAGAGCTTTTTAATCTCTCTCAGCATTTCTGATGGGCCACAGGGAGTCTACACACACATCCTTGTCTCTTGCATATTTCTTACCTGACAGTCGAAGTCCTGGAAGTTGCGAGCCGCATTCTGTCAACAATAAAAAAGAAAAAAAAAGAAAAAAGAAAAAAAAACAAAGAGGGGGGGAAAAAAACCACAAACAAAAGTTCAGCACAGTACCCCAGAACATCCCAAACAACATCATGAAAGCTTCTCTCAGAGACATCTGCTTCAGCACAGTCTAACCTGACTGCCAGGACAGTAGTGAAAAGTGAGACCAGTAGTGAAAAGTGAAGTTGTGGCTGCCCCATCCCTGGAGGGGTTCAAGGCCAGGCTGGATGGGGCTTGGAGCAACCTGGTCCGGTGGGAGGTGCCGAGGGCAGTGGGATTGGAACTTGATGATCCTTAAGGTCCCTTCCAACTAACCATTCTATGATTAGCACCTTAAGAGATTTACTGTAGTATTTCTGGCCATTAATCCATGCTGGCTCAAGCTCCTACAGCAAAACTTGGCTGTCAGTAAAAGTCTTAGTCTACTGCCAGCTCAATACTTTTTGGAATCTAACACATTGCACAGAACATCATATTACAGCACCACACACGTATGCTCTATAAACTATGTCTAAAAAGCACATGTGTATTATTTCAAGCTTGAAAGCATTAATAAGGGCCCGACTTCTGAGATGGTAGCTCCATGAGGCATTTATTTTGTTTAAGTGTAAAAAGGAGGGCCACAGCACACTTATCTTTCCACGCAGTGCTTAATTTGATTCTGGAGCCACTCTGTATTTTCTCCCTGCTGAGACAGTATATACTTCCTGTAACTTCAATACTGAGTCAAGGAAACCAAATACAACTTTGTGTGTGCCCTTCTCTATACTAGTTAACACCACTGGGCTGTTTAGGTAAGCACTCTGCATCTAAACCAGACCCGTCCCAGCTAGTAGCTATCTCCAGTGGCTGTGCAGATGACACCATGGCAGGGACCTGATAGAACTGATCAGGCAATGCTTGGCAGAGAAACTAAAAAACTCACAAAGTGAAAATCACTTCGTTTTGCCAGGCGAAACCTCCTACTTAGGTCAGCTCACTGAAGCATGGGAAATCTACCCTCTTGTCCTGGTTTCAGCTGAGATGGGGTTAATTTTCTTTCTAATGGTTGCTGTGTTTTCAGAATTGTTGTGAAAAGGAATGTCAATAATGCATATTGTTTTAGTTGTTGCTAGGTGATATTTATACTAGTCAAGGAGCCTTGTCAGCTCCCCACAGAAGCTGGGAAGGAGAATAGACAGAACAACAGAATGGCCAATGGAATATTCTATACCATAAATGTCACGCTTGGTGTATAAATGGGGGCCGGACAGAAGGGCGGGGAGGAAACTTTGATCTCTGCACAGGTCAGGCTGGGCAACCGATTCACCAGGCCGTGAGTGTGACTTGTGTCTTGTATATTCTTTTACCATTATTATTGTTATTTTCCTTCATTGTTCCATTATAGTGGAATCCTAGTAGTCACCACTAGGCTGTAAGAATAGATAGCCAGACTGTAGATTTCAGCTGAATTTTTAGATTTTAAAGATACTAAACAAATATACTCGCACATTGCAGAAATAAGAAAAAACTAAGCAGCACAGACTAAAACACAGCAGAATTTCAGAGATTTCTGCCATTTTGGGTGTGAGTCTGTACTAGACAGTGCAGTCTTCTGCAAGCACAGAGCAAGTGGAAAAAGTACTATACTCCTCTGGCAGTACAAGCTAATTGTTGATGTCAGTCATTAAACAGAAAAGCACTGGGAACCGCTTCACATAGTGCCAAGCGTAGCCGTTAGGTATGGGAAGTGACCAAACCCCGTTGCTCATAATCACAATTTGCAGATGCAAGATTTGAGATCTTCTAGGCACGGCCCATAACAATTTAGGCATTTGGAGCAACAGTTTGTGGCAGAATCCAGTGAGGCTACAGACTTCCCAAAGCCCAGATGGTTCTCCTCAGGCCCAAAGAAAACAGGGTGAAAGCCTTAAACAGTTGCTGCTATATGATGGTTTTCCAAAGTTTGAGAATTGCATGAGTCTGGACTGTTCTAGCTAAGCTCTCTAGATATTAAAAGGAAATGTCTGTCTATTACTAAATAAAGGGAGATAGGGTTGTTTTGGGGGTCAAACCACAAAAGGATCATGTAAGACAAAAGATTTTAAACACAAAAAAGTAAAAAAAAAAAAAAAGGAAAAAGAAAATGAGATACAATCCAATGTTTCTCTAACAAGCATGAACGTTTTAGAGGTTCTATAGCTCCCCCAGGTCAGGAATGATATCACCTTTTTCTGCCCTGCCTTCGTAAATTCTCCTTAGACATGACATACTGCTTGGTTGTGACTCTAAACCCATCTGAACAGTGGTGGGCTGTCCACCCCTGAGACTTTGAAAGAGTATAGGGTGGTGGATTGTCAGAGTGGGGAAGCATTTACTGTTTTTCAGTACTGAAGATGCCTCAAGCAGTAACAAGACACTGGCAATGAAGGCTCCTTGCCAGACAAAGTCAGCCAGAGCAAACACGTGAGAGCAAAGGAGCAGTTAGTATTACCTTATCATTTAGGAGTGGTTTGATCTCTGTCAACTGAACATCCTGCAGTTCATCCATGGTGCTGTAAGTGCAGCCAATTCACCCTCAAAGCAGCAAATGGGGGATTCTGAAACAAAGGCATATTGTTAGTATTGCAAGAGACGCTAGCCAAAGAAAGCTGTAAGATTGTTCATTAGACTTGTATATGCTCAAACTGAAACCTGAAAGTCTAAAAGCTGGTTCTTGGTGCAACACAAATTATCTGTAATTGTAGAAGGCAAACAGCCACGCTTCACTGTCTCAGTTGTGCTACTCCCTACCCTGCACATTGCCTTGCCCATTGAAAGCTGTTCCTGAAAGCTCAGACCTTTCTACTCAGAACCTGGAGCCTCCATGCATTGCTGGTACTTCAGCCATAGTCTGCAGGGAAATGAACTAGAAATGACAGGGCCAGAGTGAAAAACTGTGTTAAATATGCAGGAATACTGACATCCCACTGCCATGCCTGACACTAACCACAGCACCCAGCCACTAAAACAGTGCTGTCCCTGTACTCACTAGATGTGCAGCCAATGCTGCATCTGCATGTGGAGACAGAAGTGTGGAGACCCAAGAACCTTGTTGGCACAACACAAGACAGCCCTGAACCCAAGGCAGCCCTTGTTTTACGAAGTAGGGTATAAAAATGGCCCCCAGATAGTCCTGGTCCAGTTGTGCAGAGTGACACTTAATTGTGAAGCCCAAACAATCATTCTCCATCAGGTGGTGCACAGTTATCAAAGTAAAAAAAACAAACAAACAACATAATCAACTGTATGTGAAGTTGCCATATGTCTATGGGAAATCACTGCTCCAGAGTCAGGGAAGAAATCTTCCAGTATAAATACAACGAGGATGGAGGAGAAATACGGCAGTTTACCAGGGATTTACTATTTATTCTAGAGACTCTACACCTGTGTTTCTAGACAGGAGAACTTCTAGAGCAGGCAATTACACCAGTATGAAGAGGGCTCTGGCAACAGGAGATGGTCATGCCTGATGGTGCAGATTATTTGGTTGTTCAGGAACACTATACCTATTACTGTAGATGAAATAAAAGAAACAAACTTCTGTATACACTGGGACTGATTAAGAGCTCAACCAGGTTCTCTCCAAAACAGCATCCCACAAGCTTACAGACACCAAAGGAGTTTCAAACCTCACAAAGCTTATCTATAGCAGGTGACGTAGTACTAAATCAACCCCCTTATTATCTGGAGAGTTTATTCCCCTCTTATGCTTCTCTGAAAAGACACCCACCAGACCTGATGGCAGAAAGGAAAGTGATGCTTATTCTTGGGGTCACCCAAGAGACCAAAAAGTTGTCTACTCCGTCCAAAGGGTTTAAAAAGCTGTGCACGCACCAACCTCCTTTCTCTGTGGTTTTATCCACAGGGGAAGGGTAAGTTAGACTTGAGTCATGGGCTCACACCTACCATTTTTGACTAAAACAGTGTCTCAGTGTTTACAGTGAAATAGGGCATCTAATAATCCCTCTCTACTGAGCTTTGACTGACCAAAGAAGAACTCAGAGCACGAACCGCTCTGTGTCAGATTGCTCAGAGAGACTTTTGCTAAAGCTCTGCAGATATTCCTCCTGGTTTCTCCCAGGCTACACAGACAGCAACAACTCCCAGAGAGCCCTGGGGTGCATCCTGCATAAACCTGATGGGGGCCGGCATCTGCTGCTGACACAAGCAGGAAGTCCATGAAGCATGGGAAGTCTAGAGAAAGGCAGACAGATGGAATTTGTAAATCCCATGCACTGCTTTGTTAATCATTTGTTATGTGAGAATAATAAAAAACTAAGGAGGTGTTCAAAGCAAGGATTATCAAATGCTTTTACCTCGCCAACCTCGATTTCATACTTGGTCTCCAGATGCAACTACAATGCATGTAATAAACAACGTCACTCTGAAATCCATCTGATGCTTATCTTCTGGGTCCACTATTGCTCCAAATACTGCTGCAAGGGAAGGGGGAGGGTCTCAGAGGAGACGGCAGCAAACTGCTGTGTTGCACCTGCACTGTGTGTTCCTCCTTGGTTAAAGGAAGCTGGGCAGCAACAAGAAAGACTGCTGGTTTGGATGTTGGGCTCAGAATTAGGTGAAACTTCCTTGGGAGAGAAGAGACCACCTTCCTTAACACCAGCTAGGCTCATGCAGCTGGGAAAACCTCTGTAGGGAAGGGTATGAGACATGAAGTGAGTCTGCAGCAGGGTCAGCCTGGGTGACTTTTCAGCACAGAGCAGACTCTCACCCAGGACCTGGGATGTGGCTGAGGGAGGCTGAATGCTGAGGTGAGCCAGGAAGGCACCGAACATTGCTGAACGGAGAGCAAAACCAGATGGAATGATTAAACCTGCAGAGCCACAAACGGCCAGATAGTGGATTTCTTTTCTAAACCTTTTGATTCTACACTGCTCACCCAGGAAATTGGAGATTTTTTTGCTTTCCTAGAAAAGTAAAGGTTTTTGAAGGTTTTTTAAAGAAAAAGATACAGGGGTCCCCGTCACCACTTGCAAACAGCGTTTTTTAGATTGCTGAACCAGCTCTTCCTATTCCACTTACTTGTGAACTCTCCAGAAAACAGCAGTGATAGCCTCAGGACTCCATTTGAATCCATTCAGAGTATATTCTGTAGGCATATACACACACTTTTTTTTTTCTTCCCAAGGTTTTAGCAATCCGAATGTGATTGTCCTGGACCAAATCTGGGTAACTTGTTATTACAGCAATCACTCTGCATGATCATTCATCACAACTTCATCTAAGTACTGTGCTATGCTAACAGCAACTGGCTTTTGGTTTGAAACATGGCAAAGGGACACATTTGTGGAAAAAAAAGGCCACAAAAATTTCTGAAGAGAGACTGCTTTGTAGCAGAGAGACCTGGTAAAGCACATCTCCAAATGCAGAGGGACAAAGGGAAGGGTATTTGTGACCTAGGCAATCTCTCTGCTCCAACTGTGTTAAAGACTCCTTGGAAAAGACCTGCAGACACGTCTGCCCAGGAAACAATCAATTCTCTCCCCTCTAGTCTTCCCTTTATTTATAGACACAAATATGTCATTTCATAAGCGGAAAGCAAGCTTAAAATATCGCAATAAAGCAGCATAAATATTCATCACCCACAGAAGAGCTGTGCAGAAAACAGGCTACAGGCAAAGCAAAAGGTTTGCCTAGAATGATCTTTGTATAAATCATACATTTTTCTATAAATGTCCCAGTACCACCTGCTTTGCAAGTATTCCTCTTGCCTCTGTTTATATATGACTATAAATACACTCAAGTACCCCAATTTAAGCCATCCATCCCTTTCCAAAGGCTTCCCCGAAGGCTGGAATAGACTATATGCACTTTGAAAACCAGTAAAACAAGAATCAACAGAAGACATTTGGTGAAACATTAGCAGAGAGACTAGAAATCAGGGTAGGACAGAAAACACTGCAAAAAACACAAGGCAGGTGAGCCTAAGAAAGAAATCACCTCCCTATAAATAAGATCTGAAACATGTTCACCTGCTTACTCCAAGAGAAGGATGCTCTCAATTTATACCCTTTCCATATACAAAAAAAAAAAAAAAAAAAAAAAAAAAGAAGTTGTGGTAAAATAAGCTCAGCAAGTCTAGAGGACAAGTACTACAGGCCTGCACGCACAGAGCCAGCAGTGCAGAACACACCGCCTGTGGGTACTTAACCTCCAGGTTCTGGTCACTGAAATTCTAGCAGTACCGCTCCCCCCAGGGTTACAGGCTGCAGGAGTTGGATCTGGAATCCAGCTCTCTGGGCACCTCCCTGAACATTCTGTTTTATTATGGAAGTGCAATCTCTCCTGCTGTTTAGGAACTCAGTGCAACAAAATCTTTCCTTCAGAGACTGAAAATTCTTGTTCATTCACCTCAGCTCATACATCAACCTAACTACAGCTTCTCATTTGTTAAACCCATAGCCCATCATACTCCTGCTTTTTATGTTAACCCCTTTGAGGCTAAATTGCATAACGCAGTTATTAAGCTATCTACTAACCATAGCATCAAATGTTCCTAAATACACATTCTCTTGTTTGGCAGCACAGCACAGGCTGGCTGAAGAAGCCTCTTCTCTTGAGTCACGGTAATCTGGACTGGGTTTCCCAGAGCTGCTCTCTGACACAGCTACCTGTCTCTTACGAAATGGAAAAAAGAAATGCTGCTCCAGGGTATGCAAAGGAGGATGGGAACAAATCCAGAATTTGCAGCCAGCGCAAGAACCAAAGCAAATTACCTACAGCCCTCAGGTTTGCAGCTCCAGCATTTATTCAGCCTTGCGTGATGTAGCTTTTCCTTCCTGCACAAGGGAGTCCCTGCTTCTCTCTCTCATACCTACTGGAAAACATGCTGCCTGACGAGACACCTCAGCCTGGTGAGGCAGACTGCAGTCTTGGCATGCAGACCATCAGTTAAATAAACTTAATTTATGACATTTGAGACCCTTGGGCATTCCTGTTATGTTGCTCCTCCGCCCTTTGTAACCTCGCAGCAGCAGTATGCTTCCCAACAGCCTGCAGAGGCTGCCCTGAAGTGCTGGCTGACACAGCAAACCTCCAGCAAAATAGGCAAAAGCTCCAAATTCACTTCCAAAATATTTTCCTTGGTTACTCAATTTTTGTTCCAGCTCATACATTTTTGGGAATGCACCACATGGCACTCCACCTCCAAGGCAAACTGCGAGCCTGCAGAGAAATTTGCCTCTGCTGACCCAGCACTCTGCCAGCTACGGCACACGAGTGACAGCAGCTTTGCAGCACAGCACGCTTCTACCTCCTTCAGATCTGGGCTACACCCAGGACACAAATGCCAACAGCTAAATAAATAAACTCCAAGGAGTTTGAACGAGGCCTACATTTAACAAGGGTTTTGTCAGGAAAAGGTCTGTGCCCACCTTTCCATTAATTTGGGAGAAACAGTACAATCCTCACTGGAAGAAGCATCACTGCCATGTACGTAACTGAGCTCAACAGGACATCATCCTTAGTCACTTTTTGAATTAACAGGCATGAACTATAAGGCTGATTAAGCAAGAATGCAAGAAAAATGTAAAAGTTTTCAAATTGTTTTGGGTTACCTGGACCAGTGCCCATGAAAACACTGAACCATGCTGAGCTCCCCATACAGTCCAAGAAGTTTTAGAGAGGGGATATCCAGGATACAAACTGGAATGAAAGATTTCTCCTATGAAAACGTTACAAATTATTGTCTCTGAAAGAGCCTTGTCAGGTTATGGTACCTCTTTCAAATAGCTTTGTAGCATTTTCCTTAATACGCTCTTCTCCCTACTGCAAGTGACATCATTGACAACAATAGCCAATACTTCTGTCATTCACATGATTTTTCCATGTGCCTTTCTTGCCCAGTGGCACCACATGAGCAACCCCTGCATTACCCAGTGTCAGCAGCTTACAGGGCTCTCACCAAAGCACAGGGCCATTTCTATCAGTTTTATGGTGAAGGACATGTTCAAATGGATCTGTTAAAAGATGCTTTCCCTCCTCCTGAGTCCCCCAGAGTTTGGGAGGTCCCACCTGGCTCTGGGTGAGGGCTCTAGAAGGCTTCAGCTGGATGTCTGGCCCAACTAAAACATTTGTAGCTCTTCATCAGTGCAGTCTGCCATTCCAGCACTCAACACAGAGTCTCCCTGTGCCACCTTCTCTACCCATCCTGCGACAAGAGCTTCAAGCTCCCACCTCCACCGAGGCAGAACATGCAGCTGAACGACTGCTCTGTACATACTCATCCTCTGACGTGACACAAAGCAAGTGGGGACATTGGTCTCTTCAGCAGCAGCTTACCCTTAAGCGGCTTAAGATTAAACCTGGCTGCTTTCCACCAGATCCTGCAGTTCCCTTGGCATTTTTATCTTCAAGCTTGTTTCTGCTTTGTTGCAACTATGCTTCCTACTGACTGTGTGTTTTTACATTTTAAGTGAAAAAAAATTTATTCAAATGTGCATATATCCCACTGAGTAAAATAAAGCGTTAAAGAACAAGTTGGATTGGAAATCTGTTTAAATGAGATTTTAACAATGTTTTTTATAACCAAGTAGCACATTCCAATTTAGTGAAATTTAATGCTGATTTTGCATTTTATCTTATTGAAAAAGTTGCATTTTCACTGGCTACTAAACATTAAATTGCATGCTAAATATAGTCTTTAAACCCAATGGAGCCTTCTTCCTGTGTGGGAGGAAGCATCTTTTAAGTTATGATATAGCTAAACAAACACTTAGTCAGACCTCAATTTTCATAATTTGTAATGCAATTGTGATGATTTTTCTTAACTCCTTTGTGTGAAGTACTATTAGGATGGAAGAAAAATAGCCAGATCAAACGCATAGGGAAAAGTTTGTAGAGTCACCTTCATTTTAAAAATGAAATTACCTTAAACTTTTTATCTTAACTCATATACAAACTGTACAATCTAAAACTGATGTAATAACATATATTCTGCGACGTTTTCTCTCTGTGTAGAGGAGAATTAAGTATTGTATTTAATCCCATGTGTTTCTTCTGCTTCATCGGGGTTGCTGTATTTCTTCTGATGTTGGTTTGGAGAAATGGGAATGTTTCCTGCGGTATCCAGCCCTGGATTGTCATGTAGGGATGCAGGATGCTCTCACAGCCATAGATGCAGGAGTGTACGACATGTATTGAACGTGAAAGACCTCACATGCAAGGCTAGAACAGAAATGTCCCTTCTACCGAGAAGTTGTCAGGTTTCTTTTTTAAAAAGCTGATTTTTCAGGTTTTGCTCTTACTCTTATTTGAATATTATTCCAGCAGCTAAGAGCCTGCTCTGACTTGAAACCTCTGTGTGTTTGCATGCAGTTTGCCCTCATTTCCTCCCTCAACTAACACAAGTATTGCCCTTCAGCTAAGTAGCTTTTCTTCCTCTTGAATCCATTACGTCCTTAAGGTCCCTTCCAAGCCAAACCATTCTATGATTCTATTCACAAGCTTTGTGCTGCATAAAAATTGGTAAGGCAATCTTACTCATGAAATCTAGTTGGGTGCCTCTCGCCTTCATACAACTAGAGAACAGTTTGGGTTGGAAGGAACCTTAAAGACCACTTAGTTCCAACCCGCTGCCATGGGCAGGGACACCTCCCACCAGACCAGGCTGCTCCAAGCCCCATCCAGCCTGGCCCTGAACCCCTCCAGGGATGGGGCAGCCACAGCTTCTCTGGGCAACCTGGTCCAGGCTCTCACAATCCTCACAGCAAAGAAGTTCCTCCCGAGATCCCTCCAATCTTCTTGTAAGGTCACTTCAGAAACTGAAAGACCGCAATAAGGTCCTCCCCTCATAGTGACAAAACATCTTTGCCTATTATACACAGAATACTCTTTCATCCAAACATGACCAAACCCTTCCCCCTGCCCTCAATTCAATATAAAGTAACACACTCTGGAGGCTATATCAAAGACTAACTGTTTCCGACAGCCCATTTCAACAGCTCAGAGCAACCACAGCTTTTCAGAAGTCAACGCGTGTTGTCCACTCCCAAGTGTGTCCTTCCCAATGCAAGGCCCTCAGCAAACAGCAGACTTTAGAATACCAGCCCTGATCCTATAAAAGCCTGTTGATAATACCTTCTCTAAAGACAGGATACCTTGCCAACACTCACCTGGAGAGAAATTATCAAATATTTTTATGTGGTTTTGGTATTTCCTTCCTGTAACATTACATGCTCATTTCTCCTTTAGTCTCATACTAACCTTTAACTGGAATTCAGTTTCTGACATGACTGTTAAATGCAGTCATCTCAGAAATAAAATGAGAGTCCTATTTAGTTCACCCAAATACTACTTTTTCTCCTCGCTCTCCAAGCTTCATTGCCTTATCTTTTTGGAAAATGTAAGATATACTTACCTACCAGTATTGCAATGTTACAGTCATGAATTCTAAAGAAATCTTGAAAAGAAATGTAAAATGTTCTGAAGAAGGGTCGTCATACCACAAGACATAAGTAAGACAGTATTAGTCGGGTGAACTGTGGTACTAACATGTGTCAAACCCAATTGTAAAGAATATCATATTCGCTTAAGCCACTATCCTGCAAAGTGTAGATTCTCTTTTGAGTCTCCTCCAGAGAAACTTAAGCTAAAACTTAACGAGCTTTAGCTGACTGTTGCAGAGGTCTAAGAGCACCCACCCACAGAGCATGACACAGTTATCTGTTAAACCCCAATAATCCAATTACTGGATTACTCTGCAAACTCTGCCTCATACATAATACTTCAAAAGCAAAATATCCCACTTTACTGCAGAATATTCCCTCACCATCTCCAGAGCCTGATTCAGCCCTGGGCACAGCTGTACCCTGATAGAAGCAAGGTGTCCCCAGCAGACACCAGCTTGTCTCAGGAAGCGGAGACCTAAGGCCGTACGGCGACACTGCAGCTCAGCCACCTGATAGTGGTGACAGTGCTGGGAATTGTGTCCAGGCTACACCAACACACCTCACCACCCCTCGCCCTGCTCCTTCAACCTTCAAATATCTCAAAGATTTGTAGACAGAGGTAATATCTTTTATTTAACTAGCTGGAAATAAGGACAAGCTTTTGTGAGCAGAAGTCCTTCTCCAGGTCAGAAGCAGATATTAAACTGAAATAGAGCTCAAAGCACAATTCTGGCTGAATGACTATAAGTAAGTGACATATCTACTTACTTCCTCTTTAAGAAATGTTTAGCAAGATGCTCCAAATCAGCCTTAAATAGCAAGAAATTAATGTTGTCAATGAATATAGGAACACAACAAACCACAGATAGTAAGTCAGAAATAAATAGCACTTTTACATTGGAATCGTGTCAAGTTTCCATGAATCCAAAGTATCCTTTCAGTCTGTCCTTTTCCAAATCCTATGGAGCAATCCCAAAATAATAAAATAATACTGGTACTAGTTGGTATTTTATTCCTGTACTATTTCTGTAGTAACTGAAGCTGGAACTTCCTACCACAACTGTAAGAATATGCCCCCATCCCAAACCACTATCAGGTCAAAAAGATACATTAGCTCTTGCTGTCACAGAAGTTTAAATATTCCAGTAACAACTGCAAAATATCAGCCACAAGGCTAGACGGCATGTTGTGATCTGTACTTGACAAACTGTATTTGACTTTACTGGGTATCTCCACAAAAAAAACTCTGTTGAGAAGAGGCCCTAGTGAAAAATGATGAGGGGGCCTGTTTCAGTCTGACAGGCTTCATACCACTACTCCAGCACTGGAAAGGATTTCTCTTATGAGCAGAGCTCTAGAGCTAAGCTTTCAAAGCCCCGTGAACAGCATTCTGATGAAGTGTTAACTGCAGAATAAATCAGCCTAAATCCAGGGAATTGTTCCAACAGATTAAAACTTCAAAGCCAGAGAGAAAGGGGAGGTCTTGCTTCCACTTTGTAAATATCTCACTTTGTTTTGAGCCTGCCACCTGCTATTTTCATCTGGTGGTCTTAGTCCTTTTATCGGAAGAGACAGTGAATCACAGGTTCATATACACACCATGCTGCTAAGACTTCATACACTTCCATATCTTCTTCAAAGAAATCTTTCTGAGTCTGAGGAGTTTTGATCTAGTTATCATTCCTCACAAGGAACTAATTTCACACCTTTCTTGACACATTTTTCAGGATCTTTCCCAATTTCACTGGGTCTTTAAGAGTGATGAGACCAGTACTCACACAGCATTCACAACACGGGTGAGCTGTGGTTTTACACAGCAGTACTGGTTTGATCTCTATTATTTTTCCATAAGCATCTAACCTTCAATTTGCTTTTCCAAACACTGAGATAACATTTTGATAGAGCTGCCTTTTATAACCCCCAAGTTTCATCTATGACTGGAAAGCCAGTTCAGAGCTCATCACTGTATACATACAACGAGGGCTTTTCTTCCCCAGGTGCATTAAATCACACACTGAATTTAAAACACTGTTTTATCACTCAGTGCCACAGGATTTTTCCATGTTTCATCAATTAACTCATCTATTTACTCTTATAAATTATTTTTTCATCAACAAACAAACATTGTCACCTTTCTTCCACTTGCTTTCCCAACTTTGACCTCTCTGTGCTTTTGGCCTCCGGCTCATTCTCTGGCAATGTCTAATGCTGTAAAATCACTGTATAAAATAAATCTTTCTTCTGTCCAACTTACAGGTAAGTTTTATTTTACTGGATTTCCCAACAGTTCTCATGCTCCCAGAAATTCCAGTTATTCTTTACTCACCTTCTATGCCAGTTATGCTTTCATAAAGCCGTATTACCATCTTATGTCCTCCAAGTGGCTCCTTTCCAAGGTACAAAATCCTAAAACGCTGAATGTCTCCTCCTCTTTCTTCTCATTCCATATCTTTGCTCTCTGTTGTCACCTTTCTCTCTTTTGTAGTTCTTTTATACTCAAAGAATTTGCCAGAATAATTATGCTGATAATGAGCTCCAGTGTAGATTATGTCTAGGACTTTATTGCTCTATAGGAGCACTTCTCATGCTTCCTCGGGGACATATATCAGAGTTCCTCCTCACAAACGTGCCGTGATACTGCCACATACCTTCACAAATGAACAGAGAACCTTCTACATAATGCCCTGCTTCCCCTAGCACTTACAGAATTGGAGATTTTATTGCATCATTTTAAATCTAAGATGTTCATATTCTTCCCCCTTGACCTCAAGTTGACCTCAACTTTTAATTAGCTGGTTTATGTACATTTTCTGCATTTGTACATGAGCTAGGTTAGTGCCCGGTAGCTGCAACTACTCCACCGCATCCACTACAGTGGAGGAGAAGTCCTATACCTCCGTACTTGTTCCAGAGCTTCACTCAAAAAAAGGATGTGGTGGGAATCATTCCAGGCTCAGCACTTCATTTCTTTTCAAAACAACGTGTTGATCTGCCTTAGTTTCAGTAGTTCATCCTAATCTATTTTTAAGCTGTCCTCTCAGTTTTCTTGGACCCTTCAGGTAATGCTTCTTATGTCGATATTATTCAATGCCGTAAAGTCAGAAGAGATTAGCT
Source organism: Thinocorus orbignyianus (assembly GCA_013400375.1). Taxonomy (NCBI): domain Eukaryota; kingdom Metazoa; phylum Chordata; class Aves; order Ciconiiformes; family Thinocoridae; genus Thinocorus; species Thinocorus orbignyianus. Next base: position 522,742 of record VXBW01008329.1, read on the forward strand.
TCATTCATCTGCCTGGCCTTCCTGCCTAGAACAGGATAATGAATTTCTCCATGTAATTTCTTCCTCAAGCCACAAATACTGGGACTGAGTGGTGCCATTTCTCTAAGGATTTTTTGAGTCAACACTGAATAACTTTCCATTTAATGAAGGAACCAGCTCTTTTCATTGCAACTTGATACACTGGCACTCAACACACACACTCCTCCAGTTAAATATTTACCTCAGATAGAGTTTAAATGTTTCAATTTTCCTTTAAATTAAGCTGTAAACAGGGGGAAAAAAAGGGAAAGAGGTCAGCTCCCCTGCAACGACTCCGCCAGCCAGCCTGGAGTATAACTGGGGTTCTCCCCTCACTGCCACCGCCTTGCAGACAGACTGAAAACTGTTAATGCAAGGGCTCAGGGTAAGAGGTAGCAGCTGTCATTTTTGAGATGTGACTGCTCATCCCTTAAAAATGATGACTATACAGGTATGCCAGCAAAAACAAAAAGAGGTGGAATTTTCTAACAGCTGCACAGAAATCACTGTAGTACTGGTCTGTTTGGCCAGATCAGAGATCCCCACCCCTGCTGCGGTGTGCCCAGGAGCTTGGTGTGGCACATCCACTCCCCACACCCCAGCCCCCGCTTTCACCCACACAACACTTGAACCCTGCTGGAAGAACTCAGCGGCCAAGAGCGTGGAACAAGTCCCTTGAGTTACAGAAAGGCGAGTGCCAGTCTCAAAAGGTAGGGCGCCAGACCACAAAATGCAATTTGGAGTCACTGCTGCTGGGAAGACCTGGGGTTCTCTACAAAATGCAAAAGAAAATTTGAGTCTAGTGATTTATGATAAGATAAAAATACTTCAAGATTTCAGTAAAGAAAACATTTCAAGATCAGGATTCAAACCCTGTGAGCCTTTTCCTTATTGAAAGCTTTGACAAGACTACGATTGTACTCATTTAAATCATTGTTTAGGCCAACAAGGTGGCTTCTACATTAGGAGTTCATTTTAACATGGAGACATGGTAAAAATAGAAGCATAAGCACCGTGTTTACTTTCAATCCACAGACCAGAAGACATCTGAAGGCTAGAGATCTGAGTAAATATTAATACAGCACATCAAAGAAATCAAACTACAGAAAAGCAAGATACCTGCATTATAACACTTCTCAGTTCAGGCAACTAATGCTTAGGTCACAAACTAGGCCTTCTGGTGCATGTGTTTCAAGCCACTTCAACCTTTTTCCCCAACAACTATTACCTACCAATCAGAGAAAGTACAGAGATTCATATTCTGCAGACCTCCATAAAAGGCTGAATAATATTTCTGCCTAAACAGTTCTTATTTTATGACAATGAAGTACTGACAGTATTTCCTTTCTTTATGTAAAGTCTTAAATTCATAATCAAATTGTACTATGAATTTATTCAAAGGTTAATATACCATACAATTAACTACAATTCTATTACTTAATTTTTCCTTTTTTTTTCCTTTTTTTGTAAAAGAGAATACAAGCTTCTCCAACTGTTTTATTGCTTTCATTGTTAAGAAATTCCTGTGCTTATTAAAGAAGAATTGAAGCAACTGAAGTCAAGGGGTGGGGGGGAGAAGCAGCTTTCTTGTGAAAGGCCAAAGGAAAAACCTCCACTGTCCTTGTACTACTGACAAAAAAAAAAAAAAATTTAATGCTGGGTGAACACCTCCACTATCTGCCTGAGAAAATTTAAAAGCCGACATCTGAAGGCTGTCATGTGCTTGTTTTGCAACCTCAATAAAACAATGAGGGGAAAAAAAAAAGATAAAGGGTTTTTTCCAGACCAAAACAGCTTCTCAGGATAGGTGAGAAGAACAGCTAAGCCTCCACACTGCAGCATCACTGTGCACACTGTTTCTGCCGGAATCACGACAGAGCAGTGCTGCCTGGCTGCGGAGCTGAGGATGCTCTTTGCAGCTTGGCCATGAAGAACTTGAGCACACACCTTGCTGTTCCTTCCAACAGCATCTTCTGCTCCACTGCACAGTGTTACAAACACCCACCTCTCCTTCTCTACCATGATTTAAGTGTCCTGCAGCAACTCTGCTCCCTCTGGGTATCACAGTTAATTAAAAAAAAAAAAAAAAAAAAGAGGATGACAGTCTTCTGAGAAGTCTGGAGGTATCAATGCACTGCCAAGAAAAACTGATCAGTGAGGAAATACCACTTTCTAACACCTAAATACATTGCTAAAAATGGAAAGCATTCATGTGGAACAGGCACAGGACCCCCCTCCTGAGTAACCAACTGGTGAGCTCTGCAGATTGTTTTGAAGACATTTATATACTGGTGAGAGTGGCAGCACACATATAACTACAGTCGCCTAGAATCACCCTTGAAAACACTTCACTTAGGCAATTACTACCAGGCATAACAATAAAAGCCATTTCTCACAGTGTAAGCTGAATCAGTATCAGAAAGGCTTGATGGGCTCATTATTCCAGCTTCTGTAGTAGACACATGACAGCCCTGGCACTGACGCTGCTGTCTCCCAGATTTCAAAGGGCTGCTGAAATATATGCACACAGGATCTATTATGTAGTTAATAATCCTCTGTATCAGCAACTGTCAGGCTATCCAAAATTTGGGAATCATTGTCAACATTCCCATGCATTTGCAAAGAATTAATGAAGCCAGCGTGGAAGTACACATCACATAAAATGTATTAATTAGTATTCAACATGCATGATCAGGAAACAAAACAAAACAAAAAACCAACAGCAAAAAGCATCGTAAGTCATCTCCATCACTTCCAGTGGAAGCGATCTCCATCACTGTCTTGGTATGACTGTCTCAGGCCACAGAATGGCCAGAAAGGTTGGGTGCATCCATGCCCAGTCAGGTCACTTTTATTTAAAAAATTAAAAAAAAAAAAATCTTCCATTCCCCAACCAAAGTATAATTATTTCAGAAAGGAAGAAAATTGCTTTGGGGGGCAGGGGGAAGGTAAGGTGTTTCTTCTCCCTGTACTTACACCACCTATGCTCTTCAGCATGCCACCACAGAAGTTCTGAAGAACCAGGATACTTCCCAAGGAAATCTCCTCAGCAAAGGTCTCTGACTTTCTTTGCAGGTTTGGGTTGGAAACCAGGAACACAGACAGGCTGAGTGACAGGCAGTGCTCCAGTTAAGTCCATCACTCTTAAGGCAAGTAACACCTCTGAGCAAGAATCACATGCCTGAGGCTACTGCCTCCCTTAGGGCACATCCACAGAAAAATTAGTCAGCAATTAGTTGCACAAAGCAGTCTGGACACGTATCCTCTTAACCATGTGCAGTACATCCAGACAAGTGTATATTCAATACAATGAGCAACTTGGGCTAAAGGACAACAAAATCATCATGGCTTTAAGCCCCACTAGCTCCTTTTTTAAGGAGCATTCTCCAACTGCAAGCATCACACTCAGCAATTTCACACAAGTAACCCTTTTCGGTACAGAAAACAGGAGAAGTGCTGATGTTTTATATTTTCTAATATTCGGAACGCTGCTGAAGAAATCAGAGACAGCTTTTGTGAACAACAGAGATCACACAATCACAGGGTGTTTTCTGTTGTCCTGGCAGCAGGACTTAAACTGTGTGTTGTCTGTGGTGTTTTAGAAGTTTAGAAAAACTTTGTGACCACCTGGAATGACACTCAACTTGCATCAGTTCCTGCTTCCTTCAGCCCCATGATTGGGTCCAGAAGCAGAATAGCCATGAGAACCAAAACCATTCAAAACCAGCTACAAAGGCACAAATTAAGTGTCCAAAAGATAACTAACACCTGGGTACCACCCAACTGGTGTGGTGATTCTGCTCAGTGTGGTCAAAAGAATTTTTTAAATCTTCTCTCTCCTATGGCAAGACCTCACATATTACAAAGTTGCCAGGTTGGGGTACAACTGAGTCACTACAGTACACAGGTCCTACCTCCATTCCTCCTTGGGGATGGAGGCCTCACCAACAGAAAAAAAATATAAAATAAACAAAAGTGACACTTAGCTCTCCAAAAACCCAAACTACTTTAACTTCTTCTTGGAAACAGAAACTCTCTGAACTTTTTTCATTAACTCTTTTGTACAGACAAAGCTACAACCTCCTCCGTGCTTTTGTATTCACTCTGCTGGAAAATTTCAGTCCTTTCAGCAATGGAGACATTTGTGTGGAAACCCTTGTGATGATAGGCCAGTAACTGAAAAAATTGCAGCTGACAGCCCCAGATAACTCTATGCTGACTTCCCAGACATAATCACTCAATTAAATGACACGGCAGCTTGAAAGTGTGGTACCAAACACTACAAAATGACAGCCAGGGAGCCCGGCATTCTCAGACTGACACAGGCAAGCCCAAGGTCTTACAAAGGCAACATCTTGATGGACAAGCTTCTAAACAACCCCTCCTTCCTTCTGTTTCTTCCAACACCGTAAGAGCAGCTATAGATTTGCTTTATATAAGTATTATACTGTGTAAAATACTGAGAAATAATTTCATAGATTCATAGAATGGTTTGGGTTGGAAGGGACCTTAAAGACCATTCAGTTCCACACACACCCCCCGCCCCGGGCAGAGACACCTCCCACCAGACCAGGTTGCTCCAAGCCCCATCCAGCCTGGCCTTGAATCCCTCCAGGGATGGGGCAGCCACAGCTTCTCTGGGCAACCTGTTCCAGTGCCTCACCACCCTCACAACAAAGAATTTCTTCCTCATATCTCATCTCAATCTCCTCTCTTTCAGCATCAAACCCTTCCCCGTTATCCTGTGGCTCCCCACCCTGATCAAGAGCCCCTCTCCAGCTTTCCTGGAGCCCCTTTAGGGACTGAAGGGGCTGGAAGGTCTCCCTGGATCCTTCTCTTCTCCAGGCTGAACATTACTCCCCCGCCAGCTCTCTCAGCCTCTCCTCACAGTAGAGAGGCTCCAGCCCTCCCAGAATCTCCATGGCCTCCTCTGGCCCCACTCCAACAGGTCTGTGGCCTTCCGCTGTTGGTGGCCCCAGAGCTGGAGGCAGCACCTGGGGGGGGGTGTCTCCCCAGGGTGGAGCAGAGGGGCAGATTCTCCCTCTCACCCTACTGGCCACGCTGCTGGGGATGCAGTCCAGTGTGCGGGGCCTTTCTGGGCTGCCAGTGCACTTTGCCAGGTTGTGCTGAGCTTCTCCAGCACCCCAAGTCCTTCTCCTATGGGTTCTCTTAATGCATTTACACATAGCCTGAACACGTGCTTGGGATTGCTTTGACCCATGTGTAGGAACCTGTACTTTACCCTCTTGAACTTCATGAGGTTTGCAGCAACATCCTTGCTGCAAAACAGAAGCCAGCAGACCTGTGGTCCCACAGACCAGCTCCCAACTCCAAGCTATTCCCAGACTCTCCACACACCAAGGTCTCAGAGCAGCACGACCATACTCACCTTTGCAGGAACAGAACTGAGAGGCCACTCAGTGCCAAGTGATCTGGTAAATGATTTGATTCATTAGCCTAACATGAACATGGTGGAATACTTGCTGGGTGTTCCATCCATTGACTGTGACAAGTAACCAAAACCATTTATGGCACGTGAGCTTCTCGTAGTGACTTTTTTTTTTAATTAATGAATGTTTCCAACTTATCTTAAAAATGTCAGGAAATTATAATTTTGTCCTGTGGCTGAGCTAATCCATGTGCAAATTTTCACGAAGCCCTGTGCCTTTCTGTCAGTCCCTGGATGAACCTCAATTGCACTGTAAAATGAGAAAAAAAAGTCTTCCCCGAGGACCAGAAGTATCATATTTAGTAACCTTTTCATCCAAGCTAAAAGAAAAAAGAAGTTGAATTTGTAACAAGGACCATTTCTTTGATGAAAACCATGTTGGAATGAACTACACAAGCAAAACAGCTAAAGGTAGAGTACTAGACAATGGTTACAACCACCTCTTTATCAACCAATGAGTCTGTGCTTGCTTGACACTCCCAACACTGTTATATTAATTCTCCAGCCATGGCAGAGACAAACCGTGCAGCACCTGAACCAGTAGCACAGAAAAGCAGGTTCAAACCACTGCCCAAGGCACCATCTTCTACCCTTTGGAAAACAGTACACAAAACCACATACAAGCCCTTCTTCTCTGGAAGAAAATACACCAATCCAACCATATATTTACACAAATCAAGTTTTCCCTTTTGCCTATGCAAAGGTAGAAAGACCCACACAAAATGGAAAAAAACCCCAGGCCTTATTGGCTAAGCAATACATTTCAAGTCTACCACTGCCAAAAGAAACCGTTAAGAACAGAAGCACCTAACTTCACGTCTTCACATAAAAACAACCTAAGAAACCCCACAGCATAAAACTGTTTTGTATGACAAAAGAACTGGTGAATCTGGATATAAATTGTCAAGACCATAATATTCAAGGCTATTAAGTTAAGACCTGTATCCTCTATATTTAGGTAACTTAAACATACATAAATCTCAAATAATTCTAGCATTTACAAAACACTACAAGGGCATCAGTAGCAAAATTTGTGAATTTTCATTACATGTGTTTGAAATATTTATGATGTAATTGCTCTTAATAATTTAGAATAAAGTGTATATATAGGATAAAAAGTAGTACTAGATCCATATTAATTTACAGAAATGCACTAAAAAACCCTCCTTGTTCATTTCCTTTGTTTAAGAAATTCCAGATATCAGCTCAGAGTCAAATTACTTTTCTGCCTCAGCACAGTGAAAACATCCAAGAAGCAATCATAAAGTTGACTGAATAAGTACCTAGGTGCAATTCATACATTAAGTCATACTAACTACTGCATCGCATTCACGCCAATTTGAATTAAAAAGTGAAAGTCTGTGCACCTACTCTTACACTGCCTTCAGTCCAGGTTACAGTTGAGCCTGTATGGTCACAATTTCCATCAGCAGCAAGCCTAGAAATACACACTTAACCAACTTGAATTGATTCTGATTAAATCCACATGTTTGTATACTATCAGTACGGGAACACTAAATCAGCATTAATCTGTAATTGGCTGGGTTCATTTCCAGCCAGAGCTGTTTCCAGACTGAAACTGTCTGTCCAGACGGGAGTGATGGCACAGCAATAGGAGGGGAGCACCAGAACGCTGTGAGGACGGCAGGGCCCTTCCCAGGCACTTACAGCAGTGACGGAACCGCAACAGGAGACAGCAGGCAGAAACTCATGGACATGGGCAGCTCTGCAGCCACAGGACAAACGGGAAAGCCCTCGCCTGGACTAATAACTAGCTGAAAATGGATGACAGAGAACAGGCATAAACGGTCAATTTTCCCAGGGAGGGAGACAGTCAGGAGCCTTTTATAGGGCTCTGCTATACACTATATTCATAAACAATCTGGAAAAGGGGACAGGGAGAGGAGTAAAAGGCTTCTGAGGATATGAGCAATTCTGAAGTAAAGAAAAGGGCTGACTGAAGACCTACAGGAAAACCCTATGGGACTGAATAATCAGGAAACAAAATAACATATGAAATTCAGTGCAAATAAAGTGGCAGTCCAAAAATGATCCTAATTTCACAAATAGATCATTGTCATTCATAAAGTCTTGCTGGAGTCCTGACAGACCGATAAAAGCATTAGCTTGCAGCCATTCAACATATAAAAAAAATAAACCTAATGTTAGGAAATTATTAGTAATTAGACCACCTAAAGCCATAGAATATCTGCAGCTTGAATCCTGAATGTAGTGTCCGTTCCTACATTTCAAGAGGACATAATGGAAAGGGAATACATTTTTTAAAAGGAAACAAGGTTTGAAAAACTGACTAATGAGAAATGATAGATTAGGTTAGGATTCTTCTGCCTGGAAACAGCAATTACTGAAGTGACATATGACAGAAGCCTATAAAATTGTCAGTTGCATAGAGCAGGTAAATAGAGACCAGTTGTTCACTGTTTCCAAACAATACAAAATCTAAGAGATACGAAATGAAGCTAGCAGCTGTCAAGTTCAAAAGAAAACAGAGGCAGTTAGCACCTACAACATTATTTTGTGCTCTGGGAGATCTCCCCTGGGACATGTCAGTGCTATACATTTAAATGGACTGAGTACACAGGCAAGTTCACAGAAGAAAAATACATTAACCAAACAAATGCAGACATCTACCTATTGACATCCTACAGCTGATGGGAGACAAGAGGGCTATCAGACAAAGGCTCTTCTCTTTTTGGTCACTGTCAGGAAGGATCAGCAGACTAGATAGTTCCACTTGATTCTATGGCTGTTCTTACATTGCAAAAATCCACTACAACTCTCATACTCAACGCTTTGAACTCACTCAACTTGCTTACCTGGCAAAAGCTGATCTTCTGGCGAGATGGGGACACAGAGGGGCTGGATTAGTGCCCTGCATATTTAGCAAACTGAACTGGCTCAGGGAAACATCCACTAAATGCTGTCAGTAGTACAAGACAGAGTAAGAATAGAACCAGATAAAACCAGGCATTTTGAACACCAACCACTTATTAGATCAGTTTATGATGTAACACCCAGCTTCATCACCAAAATACAGATGAAAAGGAAGCAGCAAATTGCCTGTATTCCCTATTGAAACACAGAGAGAAAAGTCACAAGTTTCATGTTTTTAATCCATCTGATAATTATGAAGAGAGTCTGGTTTATACATGACTGAATAGTAAAGGTTACTTTAAAATTAAATACTGCATTTATAACCTGTACTTTGTTTATACTATGTAAAGTAAGGAACACCCCTTCAGCAAACTAAAACATGTAAATACAGATATGCATCCAAGTCTGGTAAGGATAACAGTCAAATGAAAACAAAGCTATTCCTTTCCGAGCTTCCCGCAGTATCAATTGATTAGGACATTAAATGGTGCTACATCAGTCACAGAAGCCAAAGGGATATGATCAGATAGAAAAAGGTGAATGATCAATAAGAATATATTATTAACAGTCCAGTCTCGTTTATAATTCAGAATTCACGAGAACAAAACTGAAGTCCAAGTGAGATTATTAAAATCCCTCATCAACTACGATTTGCACAATAACCCTTGTCAGGATCAAATTACAACTATTTTGCTTAATAACTGATCTGACCTGGCCAGAACAATGAAAATTCCCAAGGAAAAGCAATACAGAATTTTATTGTTCCTCACAAACCACATCCATCTGAAAATACGACCATTGCACAGAGAAACGGTAGCAAATGACTCCTCTGTTTTCCTTTAACTATCACCCATTACATCAGGCCGTAACAGACATGGACACAAACAGTCTTAACCAACACTATGCAAAAATCCAACAGGAGGCTTAAGACTTAAGCTTCAGGAACGTATTTACTGACATCCAAGACACTGCTGACAGATGATGAGCACAAGATAAACCCTGATAATGGAGGGTTGTGGTGTCAGCACTGCCTACAGAAACAGAAATCACTGACTGTTTGGCTTTATTTTTTTTCCAGGAAGCAATGGTGGTGGCAATGCAGCTGAGCTATTATTTGTGAAAATGGCAATTAAATAATTAAAATTTAAAATCCTTATTCTGTTTACACATGAGAACTGAACCAAAAAAAAATTTCAAGTTAATTTCCTTACTCCTATTTTTTTGTGCTTACATCAAAAAAAATTATTATGATAATCGTAATTTTTTTGAGCTTCTTACTTAAAACACCACACCTATTTATTACTACTTTGCTATAACTCTTATCTTGAGCATGCAACAAATAAATGTTTAAGAAAACTGTCCTTGAAGCATCTTTAAGAAAATTTCCTAGTATATCTTTAAGGAACCATATTTTGGTTGTACATACAACCATATGTTGTAGTTAGTAAGGCCTCCAAAATCTAAAGGTACCACTACACTTATGTTTTCCAACAGAAAAACACTAAAGATCCTGTCATGGTATGACCAATGTGAAATATGAGCTGCAAACAGAAGTACTAGAGGGTTTCTGAAGGTGTTCTGAAATCAGGAAAATGCAAATTAAACAGGTTTGTTCATTTCAGCTGGTTTTCAACCTTACATAGAAAATGAGTAGCTAGGAGTATAATAACAGCCACCAGTCACACTGCTTCCAGGAGCTTTTTAATTTGAATTTTCTAATACTCCCAAGTTCTGCATTGGGAATTCTACATTGCAAACATCTCAATACACGCCAAGTATAGCACACATTAAGTTTCTGCCCTCAAAACAGCCAGCTTCAGTGTCTCGTGCGCTACACACAAGCTAAATTACAATATCCCAAACAAATAAATAAAAAGGGAACAGTCATTGCCAGTCCTGAGCCCTCTCTACTATCCCAGTCCAGTGACCACTAACTAATCCAAATGAACCCTAGTGATTGCCTTGCTTCTTCAGGAGTCTACCCCCAATTCAGGCAGAAACACACATACAGTAAACTCTGCTCCCCTACTCCAAGGAAGTTACTGCGCTAGAAAAGCTCCACACTGATTTTAAACACAGCTCTTAAACTTCACATTATCTTTTTACTTTTCACCATAAATTGACACACTGGTGCTAATATACGGTTTGACCGGCTCCAGGGTTTGGAAGATTGTTCTTTCTACATAAAAGGAAAGGCAGAAGCTAAAGCAATGACCCCCCAAGTCCTCCTGTCTGAACATGGGGAGATTCACGAGCATGCCTGACACAGGAAGCAGAAGTGGATTCTTCTCCACTTGTAACTCCCATCTTTTTATCACCTTAGTATTCAAGCACAAAAACTCTTCTGGTTTCCCAGATACAACCCCTGACACTTACCAGACCTTTCCTCTTTTCCAGAGCAAAAACTCCCACGACCAAGTCACCCTAGTTCTGCTACAAACTTTGCCCGTGATTCATGTGCTGTGGCCGCACTGTATCATGAGTCCGTGGTTCCAGACTCCTTGGACTTGAGAGGAATCAAAAAACAGATCAGACAGCAGGCAACTGCACTGGCAACGCAACATCCCATGGCACAGCCACCAAGCCAGCTGGTGGCCACCCCAGCACCAAGGGGAAGATGCTAACAGCACTGCAGAGTCTCCTTTGCTTTGTAACACCACATGCTCTGCACTGGACTTTGTAATTATGGTTTATAAGACAGCAGAAGCATCTGACCTCGCTATAATGTTTCAAATTAACCCCCAAGGCTTATATTAAATATAAAAGAAGAAACAGACATTGACCTAAAGTAATGATGCAGGTCACCGAAAAAATACCGCCAAACTATTCCTTTCACATACCGACAAGACGGTACTAAAATAACAGAAAACACCCTGTTTTCATTATTGAAAGCAAACACTACAATTGAGAATTCTGAGATCCGAATACCAGGAACAAGAGCTATGGACAAGGGTGAGGTAGAAAGCGCAGATCGCTCCAGTCCATTATGCAGCTGAAAAAAATCACCTCCGCAACGAAACCAGGGGCAGTTTCCAGCCGCTCCCCTTGGACCCCAAGGAAGCCCGGTATGACGATGGATCATTTCCCGAACTCGGCTCCGGGAGAGAGCGGCGAGACGCGGCGTCTCCTCCCGGCGGGGACGCGGCGGCAGCGACCGCCCGGGCCCAGAGCACTGCGGCCGCCCCTGCGGGACCGGGGCGCCCCGGGAGCCCCCCGCCCAGGTAACCCCCGCGGGTCGGCCATTCGCTACCGACGCCC
>VXBW01008329.1:542187-622696 GCA_013400375.1 Thinocorus orbignyianus
GCCCCTTTCAGAGGGCACGCGGCGGCGGCTGTGATGGGCTGCCCCGCGCAGGCGCACAGCCTTCCCCCGCGACTTATTCGGCGCGGCCGCCGCCGGGCCCGGCCTGGCCGTGGCGCTGCTGCGCGCATGTGCAGGGCGCGGCGGGGCCTGGCTGTTGGCTGCGCGCTTTGTGGCGCTGCCGGAAGTGGCGGCAGGGTGAGCTGGTTCCTGCCGTCGCCTCGGGTGGCTGCTGGGGGCCCGGCCGATAGCGCTGAGCCGCCGCGGGGCGGGAGGGAGCGGGCCTTAGGGGAACCCCTCGCTCCGGCCCATGGCCTGTGCCTTCACTCCGGCGTTAGGAACCGGTTTTGAGCCGCGTTTCAGGTCCCCGAAACGAGTATGCGGTGTCACCGGCATTCGGTGAGCCTCCTCCTGCCTGCCACCTCCCACGGCTCCTGAGAGCAGAAAAGTTTTTTGTGGCTGTTTCCCTTTCTGATAGATGATCTGGTGATGACTTGTGTTCCTGGCTGCAGGCCTCCTGGGCTTTGCCATGAGTCTGCTTTCCTTTGCTTATTTTCCAGCTCAGATATCTTCTGGAAAGCAGTGAACAGCATCAAAAGCACAGCAAGGCTGGCTCCCCAGGAGGAGGGGACCATTGACTTTCAGAGATCCCTTCCTTGTTGCGTTCTCCATCCAGTTGCACAATGAACTTGATTGAGGAAGAAATGTGAATGTAAAATAAACCATTGAGTAAAAAATATTCTCAGGCTGGGTCAGGGAAATGCACTGTATTGCAGTGGGGTTCATTTCATGCTTTTTGGCACAACTGGGGGATGTGAAAACTTAAATTCTCAGATGACCTACTTGGAAGATAATTTTCTCAGCCCTGCTTTTAAAGATGAGAGTCGTTGAGAAGCAAAGTGGTGCTGATGTCTGAGTAATGAAGCTTGAAAGCAGAGTAGGAGCCCAAACATACAAGATTAACGGATATTTTTGCTTTCTTATGACTCCGTTTAATATTCAGATATTACAATACACATCGAGGCCATTGCCTTCTCTGTGGGAGGTGCCCTGCATCCTGCTTTGCGAAGGCAGGTCCATGGAGGCTCTGGGGAGCTGGAATGGTGATAGGGTCTCTGAAGCCAGTGAGTAGGGAATGCTGGGGAGAGGAGACCCAAGTCCTGTGGCTTAAATGGCACCTCATGTTTGAGACCCAGCTTTCCCTGTGTCAGATTCATGCATTAACTTCTGCTACAGTTGGGTGATAATCAGACAAATTCATCTTTCCTGGGTGAGGAAAGCAGTGATTCTCCTGTCTTCTGCTCAGCAGCACTGTGGCTGAATGGCCTGGGAAAGGATGACACGAGTTACTGTTTTCTTCTGTGCCTGATCTTTTCCTGCCTTGATCTAGACTTTTTTTTTCTTTTTTTTCTCCCCCCCTCCCCGCCCCCGTCATTTAATAGTAATCCTGACGTGCATCTCTGTTCTTTAACAAAATACCAACTTTTTGCTAGTGCTTCTCTAAGATGGGTCTTATTTGGCTCTTGCCTTTTTTACTTTTTGCCTGCTGTCTGCTCTGCCTGTTGTCCTTTACACTTGATGTGTACTGGGGGCAGAGCTTACCGGTTGGATGGGCTCCAAAGGTGAGCTGTGTGGAGGGGTTGGTGCTTCTTCCATCTTGTTGTGCTTGATGCCAGAGGTGCTGTGTTGGTCTTGGCATGATCTCAGTTGCTCTCTGCAGCATAAACATAGAGGGCAGCGGGGCAGCAGTGTCAAGGTGGGGAAAGTAGGCAGTTATCCATGTTCAGGACGTTGTAGGCCTCAGCTGACTTGAAAAATTGCTCATAAACCTCCTTGGTATGTGATCCAGGGAAGACCAGTTGTGGCAAGGTGGCTTTCTGGTGGTAACTGTCACCTCTAGAGAGCAGATGTCAGTACTGCTGATCTTGTAGAGGTTGCCTCAGAGAGGGATTACTTGTTTTCTGTGAAACACTTGTAAAGTGTATCTACTATCACAGAATTTTATGGTCTAGACCCTTTATGTTGATGTTTCTCTGCTTTAGGCTCTATCGGGTCTTCAGCCTTCCTTGGGCATCTCTCTGCTGATGGTCTTTGCATCTGCTGTATTAATATAGCGATTGTCTCTGCTTTGTTGGTTCTGATAAAACCCAGGAAGCATCAGTTTTTGGGACAACTTGTCTCTGTGCTTGAAATCCTTTTGCATTGTAGGTAAACATTTCATTTTATGTATGAAGCTGCTGAGCGTGAAGGGCTAAGCAGTCATGCTTGTCCCCAGCACTCCCCTCACTCAGGGCAAATTTCTGAGGAACTGCTTCATACACTGATACCGTTTCCCTGACCTCTCCCATCCACATGCTCCAAAACCCTACCTCTGCTTTAGGCTCTGAGCTCCTGCGTATTCCTCCAAAGTAATTGCAGAATGTGGGTCTGCTGTTTAGTTAGGTAATTCTCATTGTCAAACTTTACTGATCCAGGATTTTAAGTATTTTGGCTGCAACTGTTCATGTTAAGTCTTCGAGGACTGGAAATAAAACTTAAATATCTTTATTTTTAGAGTTTTATGGGTTCACTGCTAAGTTTTTTTCATGCTCACCACGAACTGGTGATCTTTAGTCTTAAATGCTGAAACATCCATTTTTGTTGGTTTATATGGTGATAGCTACGAAAATTCTGAAGATGAAATGGATCTGGAGGGAATATATTGAAACCCAAATATTTACTCCTCTAAGGAATATTGGAATTACGCTCAGTTTCACAGTAGATGGTAAATATTTTCACTTCACATTTCTTAGTTGTTCCGCCAGAGTTAATGCTGACAATTTCTTTCCAGATCTGTCAGTGAGCATCTGAGGATGTTCTGTTTACTGCAGCCTCCAGAAGTATAAAAACGACCCTTTTCCAAACTTGGGAGTCTGTAAAATGGCTTGATAAAACCCAGGTTTTTATTCATTCTTCTTCCTACCCTTTCTTTTAAGTTGCCTGTCATTCTGAGAGTCCTTAGTGAACCTCAGGAGGCATATGTTTATGTGAAATATGAATATTCATCTGCATGAAACTTAGGAGATGTTATTTGGGCCAGTAAGAGTGCCTTTTTGAAGCTGAAATGCAGAAGCATTGCAAAAACAGAAGTAGAAGTCAGGGTATGCTGTTTGTGTGGTGTGACAGTCTTATCTTCTCCCCGCTACTCCCCCAATTTGCTGTTGCTCTTTAAGTAAATCATGATAGACACAGCTTCTTCTGAGTGAATCCTGCCTCTACAAAGTCTGTGAAGCATTAGGTGTCTTTTGTCTAAAGCAAGTTATAGAACTCTCAGTGTGTTGAGTCTGTCAAAACAGAACATCGTAGCTCATGCAATTGTGTGGGGAGACTTACCAGCCTTTTTTAACTTACGTCTAGTTATAAGAAGCTGTGTAGTAGGTGGGTTTAACTATACCCCAGCCCTGACATGCAGCAGCAATTTCCAATTCAAATGGCAGTCGAAGTGGAGTTTTAAATGAAAAGCACCTTCTCGTTCTTGCAAATAAAATCTTACTGCTATGTGTAGGGGGTGAATAAATCAATACCCTAGGAAATCCTGCCTCAAAAGGATTTTACATCTGAATTAATTACTTGTTTCAGTATTCCTTGTATATTGGTAAGACTAACAGAAGATTTCTTTTATTGCAAGACCAAAGGAAGCCTTGAATATTATTAAGGTACAGATTTGATCACTCAATTTATGTATGAAAGTTAGGCAGCAGACTGAGGATATGTGGCACCAGAGGTTTTGGTTACCCTGGCCTGCTGCTAAACCTGTCTTAAACATGGCATATTATGTCTGTCCTGTGTGTTACAAATGCTGCTCCTCTCAGAAGTGTGAAGGGTCACCTGAGAGAGCTTTGCTGCAGCATGGCAAGGAGCTGCACAAAGGCAGGTGGTTACCTCCTTCCATTGCCTTGCCCTTGTGCAATGAGGGCTTTCCAAAATGCAGCAAGACTTGGGAATTCTTGTCCTTTCTAATGAATTTTACCTTCTAGATGAGAAACCCCCTACACGGGTGCTGCCTACAATTTCCTTGTGCTGTGCAATGCTTCCATGCTTCTGGGATCCCTGTTCTGATATAAGAGCAGCTGCAGTAAGTGTGCTTGTGGCTATCAGCATGGTGATAAGGTCCTGCTGTGAGCTGCCAGTCCTTCACCCAGAGTGCAGCAATGGAAAGTATATGCTGCTTTATCAATTGAAATCAGTTTAAGCCAGTGCTCCTCAAAAGGAGTTATGTGCTTCTGTAGTGAACTTGAGTGTCAAATGGGAGGGATGGAGGATGCCTTCCCCCTTTCCCTGTGGTGAGCAGCACAGCCAGGGGGCAGGGGAAGGGGCACGCTTGCTGTGGGCCTGAGAGGGGCTGGGGAAACACTGCAGAGCAGGTGATACTTCACTTCTGTTCCTCCTTCCACTCCAAACAGAAGCTGGAGACTAAGGTAGTGTTCAGGTGGGACAGAAAGGGGACGATGAAAAGGTTTTGTGGTATAAGATATTAAAGGAAAAGATAGCAGTAGGGAAGCCTATATAATGATGTTAAGCAGTGACTAAAGCCGTCACTAAGGATTGTGGGTTATTTTGGGTTTTTTGTTTTTCTCTTGTGACCTCTCAGTGTTCCAATAGCTACTGCCTTGAAATTGATTTCCTCTGAGGCTGAGGGTTGTGACCCCACTGGCACACATGTTCCCTCTGCCACAGCCCCTGAGGAAAGCAACTGCCTAAGGGATGGAGAGGATATGCTTCCTGCAGGCTGTGGCTGCTCTCATTAATTTGCTCTTAGATGAGCACAAGTGATTGCTGCCTCAAACCAGGAAGGCCATAGTTTGGAAAAACAAGATCTTGCTGCCTTGCTTTCCTCCCTCACTTGAAGGGAATCATCAGGCTTTTTATGTAGGTTTTGGGTGTAAATAAACACTTGGGGAGTCAGCTAAATAGGCAGACCTGATTAAATGTTAGCTTGTCCCTAGGAAGATATGTTTCCAGGCCTGGCTTCTTTTTTGATTTTACGCCAAGGAATGTCTAAGGGAGGCATTTGAAACATTCCCTGTATAACTAACTGGCTTCCAAAACATGCCGGCTCAGTGTAGTTGGCAAATGGTCCTCAGCATGCCATTTGTGACAGCTTGAGCTGATCTAAGCTGTGGCTGTTGACCAGTCCTTGATTTCTCCTGTGCCAACCCTGTTTTCCTTATTTCATTGCTCATGTTGTCAGCTGGCTCAGGTGATTGATAAGAGGCTGCCAGTGTTGGTGGGAGTGGAGGAAAGCAGAGACCGCGCAGTCCCAATCATGATGGCTTAGGTTGTCCTGGTACCACCTGCTCAGAACTAGACAGGAGAAAGAGCAGCAGTTCTGCTGTTGCTGCAAGTGAGTACAAATGCCTGTTACTGCCAGAAGGGATGCTCCTGCCACTGCTCCTGGTCGTGTGTCCTCACCACTCCTTTGTGCTGGCGCAGTTGTTCTTCACCCCAGTTAGATAGACCTTGATCCAGCTAAAAACTGTCTCAGCAGACAGCCCTTTGTGCTGCCTTAGCTTTCCAAAGGTTTTCATATGTATATCAAAACTGGTAGCACATGACAGATCTCCTTGAGCCACCCAGTGGGACTGGAGGCTGATCCTGTGACCAGCTGCTGGCCTTGTCACACCGTGCTTCCCTGCGGTGGCTTGCTCTGGCCAGGCTCCCACCTTGTGGCTGTGTGCTGATGGCGAGCACAAGCCCTGCTCTTGGGCCAGAAGAGCAGGCCCTGCCATGCTTCTGGGCAAATACTGCTCAAGAGCGACTCTGGAAACACAGCCTAACTTCTGATGCTTCTACTCTGTCTCTCTTGGTTGTGGTTTCACAATAATGCCAGCAAAACCAAACCCAAACCCCACCACTACAAAAACCTGTTAAGTTCACTGTCAGCTTGGCTCCCTGTGCTGGCCCAGTCTGCAGCAGGGGAGAATGCACAACTCCAGTTGTGCTGGGAGCATTGCTGAGAGGAGAACTCTTTCTCCTGTCTAGTTTTGAGAGAGCTACCTGGAAAATTTTCTAGTGGCTTTTTTATCCTGAATCTTTGGGACAAATCTAGATTAGGGAGTAACTCGGTGAGGGTATGGACTTAACAAGGAAATGAAATGCTTTAGATCATACCCTGATGCTCTACGTTTGGTGGCAATATGCGGGGTTATAATGAAATATAAAGTGATACTGGGTTCAAGTTAGTGATAAACCAGGCTCAATCAGTCCTGAAATCACTTCAGATAAAGGGCACTTGTCACCACCAATCCATCAAATTTTTCACCTACCGGTTTTGAGTAGTGGATGCTGCAGGATAAACACTTCATGAATGTAAAAAGAGACTGAATTTTGGTCTTCAGAGATGACTAAGATTTTCCTGAAAGTTAAGATTATATGAACGAAATACTTGTAGAACTAATCTGTTTAGTCAAAGATGTCATGTAAGTAGGAGCATCTTTACTGCAAGGATGGTGCAAGCATAGGTTGTGTGAGGTGGGTTTGCTTCTCAAGTTTGTCTCCAGTGGGCTGCTAGTCCTTAACTGAAACTTACTGTAATTTTCTTTTTTTTTTCTTTTTTTTTTTTTTTTTAAAAGAAAAACAAGCTTACAGCTATATATTAAAAAAAAACACAACACAAAACAAACACTAATGTTGAAAACCAGCTGTTGGAACCTCTTCTAGGTCTTCAAATGTATGACATGGACACGTTCACCTTGGATTTACAAGTTGTGGTAACTCATGTGATAGGCATTTCTACTAATTCTGCCTTTTTTTTTTTTCTTCCCCTCACCCCCAGGTGTTATTTGGATTGTAGCATAGAGGCACTATGTACTCAGAGTGGAGATCCTTGCATCTTGTCATTCAAAATGATCAGGGTAATACTAGTGTACTTCACAGCTATCCAGAAAACGTGGGGAGAGAAGTGGCAAATGCAGTGGTGCGTCCTCTTGGACAAGCTTTAATTACATCATCTGTTGGAAGTGAGAGTTTATTAAAAACAGACAAAGAAGTAAGTGCATTGCCTTAGAGATCATGGTTTCCTTTGTGCTAGAGTGGCAACTTAATGATTTTCTATAGCCTTTTTTATTTTTCTCTCTTTAATAGTCCAAGTTTTATGAAGTGTGCTGTATTTGTAGGCTACTAATCTACATAAGGCTTCTGTTAACAGCTAGTTTATATCAGCAGTGTAGTTCATGACCTAGTAGTGTTTATCTGAGGTACTGTACCAGGAAGTTCAGACTAAAGCAAAAAAAAAAAAAAAAAGGGCAAAACAAGAAAACCCCACAACCCAACCAAGGAATTTAGCAGCTAACACAGCCTTTCTAATTACCTTCCCTTTGAAGCAACAATATGTGACTCTTAAAAGAAGTCTTTGTATAGTACAAGTATTTACTAGAATTTGAAAGCCTTCCATTACAAAAGCTTTTGTGTGTTCTGAAGAGATCTCACTACAAGTCATACTGAAGAGATTCAAGATTTAGTGATTAGCGTTTTATTCATAATCCTCCTAATGTCATGATATACAAATTAATGACTTTTGGAAGTGCTCAGCCTGGAGAAGAGAAGGCTTCGGGGGGAGGGCTTAGAGCCCCTTCTGGTCCCTATAAAGGGGCACCAGGAAAGCTGGGGAGAGGCTTCTGGTCAGGGAGTGGAACCATAGAACAAGGGAGGGCAGTTTGACACTGAAAGAGGGGAGATTGAGATGAAATGTGGGGAAGAACTTCCTTGCAGTGAGAGCCTGGCCCAGGTTGCCCAGAGAAGCTGTGGCTGCCCCATCCCTGGAGGGGTTCAAGGCCAGGCTGGATGGGTCTTGAAGCAACCTGGTCTGGTGGGTGGTGTCCCTGCCCATGGCAGGGGGTTGGAACTAAGTAGTCTTTAAGGTCCCTTCCAACCCAGACTGTTCTAAGATTCTGTGACTTTGTGTTTTCTTGCAGTATATGTTAAATAGAATTGGCCATACCACATAACTACTGGTATTTTGTTGAGTTAGAACCATTGTCTTCTGACCATTGTTTACTTGGTAATGTTTATTTTTACTAACTTTTGCTTTGTGTTTGGTTAGGTAAAATGGACTATGGAGGTGGTTTGTTACGGACTGACTCTCCCTTTGGATGGCGATACTGTGAAATACTGTGTCGACGTATATACAGATTGGATTATGGCTCTTGTATTACCTAAGGACTCCATTCCTTTACCAGTTATTAAGGAACCAAACCTTTATGTTCAAAGCATTCTCAAACATCTCCAAAATCTCTTTGTACCAAGGTGAGTGTTGGGGTTGGGACAGTCAGGGCGCTCAGGAATTCAAAGCTGTAACCAGCAGGTAATCTGTGAAAGAGGCTTGATGAGCCACAGAGGCTCTTGATTAAAATAAGGCTGCTGCTGTTGCAAAGTTAGGAGGAACGTGTCTCTCCAAACCTGTTATGTAATTTTTAGTGGCAAATTGAATAGAATTACAGAACACTTGTAGACTTGAATGTTTACCGTTCCAAGAATTTTGAGAGTCATCTCTATTAGATGACTGGAGGGTGGGGGAAAGGTTAAATAGCAATACTGTGTGACTGTGTGCTTGGTAGTGTGTACAACTGAGATAACTAAGAGCACATCATGGTGATCTCATGCTTTATTATACTCAAGACTCAACCATCTTTCTGATGTGCTGGAGGGTCTCGTGGTGTGTGCCTGCTTTGTGCCTACATCTTGCTGCCTGTTAAATGGTCATAATTAGGCTGTCTTTCACAAGTCATTTCAAAAGAGTCCTGCAAAGGAGTGCTTGCTATCTGACAACCTGCTGTTACTTGAGGCACCCTTGGATGGTAATGTTCAAATACAGATGCTTCTAGATCATGGATGAAGTTATGTTGTCAGAGTGCTGAAACGTCATACTTTGTTTATGCGAAGTTTACTCACTGCTATTGAACACATGTAATGGATAAGCAAGAGGAGATTATTTAATGGTGCCCTGTGAAACAGTACTTAAATATTAGCTACCTGAAATTACTTCAGATCAGTGTTTAGTATGTGCCTGTAAGTACCAGATCATCTACTGTTCTCAGTATTAGTAATGTATTACTGCAAGCGGCCTTCAAAGTGCTCTGCTGTGCTCGGATCACTTTACTTTACCTGGAGGCTTTGTCAATAAAGGGCTTTGAATAATAACTCATACAAATGCAGAGTTCATTGCTATTTATTGATTGCTTCAAAGTCTACCAGCCTAGCCTTGGTTGTTACAGCTCTTAACCTGTACTGAAAAAGGTATTTTAATTTCCATTAAAGGATGGTTAGGGTGATGGCACAAATGTGAGGAAAGGATGCTTCTGGATTAGACTTCTGCAGAAGGTTGTCTCTAAGCTTTAGTATGTGCTGAATAGTGTATACTGTCAGGGAACCTTTATTCCCTTGGCACAGCAGAGAATAAATTCTTTATTAGTCCATTAAGTACTTCTTGCTATGATCCCGTGACTGCTTTCACAGCAGGGGCCCTGGTAGTAGGCAGTTCAGTGCTCTTGTTTCTTGCAGGCTGTTAGCACAAGCTACCATCCTGCTTTTCTCTCCCATCCTCACTGATGGAGCTTGAGGCAGCGTGGTAGGCTGCACATGATGGCTGTTGAACAAAACTAACATCCAGAGACAGGGAGGGTTGGAAAATCAGTATTTTAAACAGTTCCCAACACTCCAGTGTAACTATTTTCTTGTTCTCCTTTCAAAAGCCTCTGAGATGTATCAGAAACACACTCTTTTCATGGCTGCTGCTGTCAACACTTGGTGTTAAAGTCCGTATTCTGTTTTCCAGAAAAAGAACTTAAAGTTCAAGTTTTATCCTCCAGGGACCTGAATTCAGAATTCACTCCAACAACAGAAAGGCATTTTATAATGGAAATTAAATGCAGAACTGAGCTGTGCACACCTTGCTTGAATGAAAGTGAAGGCGCATATTCTTAAGTGCTTGTAGAAGGAAAGAGGAGAAGAATTTTTAGTTTTGCACAATTGATGCAGGTTGCTGGTTCTGATGGGCTCCTGCATGAGATCTTATAGGAGCCTCCATGAAAATATCTTCAAGAAAAATCTCCTGTTCTTGTATTGAAAATACAAGTCTTTATTACAAGCCTATGCCCTATGGAGGGCTGTGATTAAAATAGCTTCCTTCCATATCCTAATTTCCTGGAAACGATGTAGCTGTCTGTTTGGCTGCCTCAAAAGTGGTGGCCTGGAGTTGTGATGAGGGTATGGCTGAGGTGTGAAATGCAGCAACCTTAAGTGAGCAGTTCAGCTTAATTAGCATTTCAGGAGCATGTTTACACCAAATACAAAGCAGGTGTGTATAAATCATTCTAGTTTGAGTGCTCAGCTGAATTGAATGTTTAATGTACAGTCCTTGAAATAGTGCTGAAAAATAAGGATGGTGAAAGATGGCTGAGCCAAATTGCCTTTCCTCTGTCTGCTGGACTGATTCGAGAGAAGGTGCTTGCATCCTTCACTCCAGCACTGACCTTCTCTCCACCGTGACAAAATGAACGCTTCTTCACTAAACGTATTTGAGCAGACCCAGGCAACCTCCGTCCTTTCCAATCTCTAGTAATCCTATGATATTCAGGAAACCTTGCAGTAAAAAGCAAGTACTTTACTTAAGCAGTAGTGGTAGTTGGTCAGGTGAAGTTTCAGTGCTGCAAGCCATAGTTGGAAGCACGGAAAGAAAATAAGAGAACTCTATCCCACTGCCTTCCTTCCCCAGGAGACTGCGGTGTGGATACCAGGGACCTTCTGTGCAACTAGAATGTCTAGAATTGCTTGAGAGACCATGGAACTTGTGATTGTCCAAGTGTAATAGACACTTTTTTTTTTTAATAATAACTTCTGCTTTTCATTTGAAATCATGAGAACAGTTCTTGTTGCAAAGGAGTGTGGGAGCCAAAAGAGCAGGTTCTGTACAAATGTAGACCTGAGTCTGCAAAATGCTGCAACCAAAGTTTGCTGTTCAGTTGATTGTGGACAAGAGGAATTGGTGGATGGATGGGAACTTTAGAGTTGCCTTTACTAGAGTAGCTCAAAAGTATCCCATTAGTCATCTTGCGTACGGAGCTCCTACATGTAAGCCCCATTTTTATAGATTCCCTAAATTATTAGGAAAACAATTCTTGAAACAGGCTTTGAAACTTCAAACCTATGAAGGTTAAGGATATATTTTGATTAAAGTATCTGCTCTGTTGTTGTTCAGGGACAACATTGTGCTATAACCAAGGCAGGGCTTACTTGTCCCAAGCTTTGTTGTTCTATGGAAGCTCTGTTAGGATCCAGCACTAGCGTCAGGCTGGTGAAGTCATGAACTGTGACTACTGTTCTGCAGTTTTGCATTAATATTACCTTGTCTCTTTGTAATCTTGTTTCCAGTAATGTAATACAATGTTTATTCTATCAGGATGAGAGTTGATAGTATTTTTAAACCGTATCTGTCAATAAATGATCTCAATGTGAGCTGCTATTCTCTAAGAAAAGCAGATTTCTATCTAGTGGATCAGCATGTTCTCGAGATGCTTACCATGCAACATGGCTTGTGGCTTATACCACATGGACAGTGTTTGGTAGGAATCTGGTAATACTACTTAGTAGTCCAATGGGAGGTAATAATTTAAAGATTTTGTGTGTGTGTGATCCCTTCAGTAAGCAGTAGGAGGGGTTTGGAAACGGTGTACGAGTTGAAGTATGGTTTGCGTGTATTACATGCTCTAATTTGTGATTTCTTCTTTCACCCTTTAAACTTTAAGACTTCTTCAGCTTGGTTTACTAGTGACCTCAGAAACTGACCAGAACTCTTCATGTTACTGTTTTGTACCCATTCGGCCTGATCCAAACTAACTGATGGGAAGAGGGCATGGTGCTTTATGCTGATTCTGCAGCACCTCATGTTGAGTGACTCAGCAGTGACAGCATGGAACTGATCGTTACTATGGAGGAAAACCTTGATAATATCAACTTGTTCCCTTTTTCCTTCCTTATCCCCTCTTCCTGTAGTCTGATTTTCCTATTTAATTACCCTTTTCTAGAGTAATTATTTTTTTCTAAACCTAAGGAATTTGAGGGTAAGAGTTGGATCTACATTTGGAAGCAAGAGGAGAACTAGGAGGAATTTAAATTAGTTTGCTAACAATATTATCTTCTAATTTTGCCCCTTTCCTTATGAATTACGTATGTAAAAATTAGTGGTCTCAACGATATTCCAATTGTTTGGCCTAAGATAAATTCCTTTGGGATAATGGGTTGTGCTTGCTGTAGTAACTGTTCACTCTATAGCAGTGAGTCCTGCATCATGTAGAGAAGAATGTTATGGTACATCTTGTACTCATTAAGGCAGAGTTAGGATGCTTAGGAGGGAAGGTGCATGGAAGCTCATGTTCTTGGCTCTCGTTCAATCACATTGATGTTTCATCTTGTAATTGCTTAAAGTTCAGATTATTATACACATCCCTCTATAGCTCTTGTTTAGAGACTGAAGTATTGTTTGCTTCTCTTGCAGGCCAGACCCAGGATCTAGTCAGATTAGACTGTGCTTGCAGGTTTTGAAAGCTGTCCAGAAACTGGCTCGTGAATCAACAATTATGGCAAGAGAAACCTGGGAGGTTTTGTTATTATTTCTTCTTCAGATCAATGACACTCTTCTAGCAGCTCCAACTGTGCAAGGTTTGTGTTCAACTTCCATTTGGTTCAATTACTGGAAAAACCTTTGGCTCTGCTTGATGTTGAGCTGCCAGGGGTTTGGAAGGAAACCTGCTAAAAGCTCTTAGTAGCCACCAAAGCAAAATAGCTCACTCCTAATTCTGTTACACTGCTCTGAAACGAAACATTGTTAGAAAAGACTGAGCTATTTGGAGCTCGGTTTTCCAAAATGTGTTTTTGTAGAACAGTGACTTTGTACAGAAGCAGTTAATGGGCCTTATATATTATGTTTGACCTTGTAAAAAGGCTAATTGGCTGTAGGAAGCAGTCAGGAATCACTCTTAAATGAAAATGATGGAAAAAAGCCACTTAAGAATCTTTATGCACTTAATCCCCATTTGGGAGATATTTGAAGTTACTTTGACTACTCACCAAAGGCATGCTTTGTTTCTGTTATAAAGGTGGCATTGCTGAGAATCTGGCTGAAAAATTAATTGGAGTGCTGTTTGAGGTGTGGTTACTGGCTTGTACACGGTGCTTTCCAACACCACCTTACTGGAAAACTGCCAAAGAGATGGTGGCCAACTGGCGACATCACCCTGCAGTAGTTGAGCAGTGGAGCAAAGTCATCTGTGCCCTTACATCCAGGTAGGTGAAGTCCTGCAGAGATAAACGTGTGCACAGATCGTCACCGTTACGCGTGTTTTGCTCTTGTTGTTTATTTGTGGTATGCACAGCAATCCAAAAGTGAATGAATAAGAAGTGAGAGACCTTGTTAGTATCCTCAGCTTTTGCTGCTTGCATGTCTTCCTTCTGCAGGTGAAGATTTGAACTGAATTGTCTCTGCTATCGTGTAATGTCAGTGTCTCTCTGACATTTAGCACTTTACAGTGTGTCTCTGTTAGTCTCTGTCATGGTGACTCTTCATCATGTCCCATGAAGAGCGAGTCATGAATATTAGTGTAGCACTATGTTCTGTATGTTTAGTGGCAGTCACTACCAAAATTATTAGGTTCTTGTTACTACTGCGTATTGCTGTGTTTCAGGTGACTCTTGGACTCTGCTTCTCCTGCCCTGCGGAGCTGAGGCTGTGCTACGGCTGCCTGCTGCTTGTGCCCTGGCAGTTGGGCTGTGCTGGGCCAAGGCAGGTGGTGGGCTCAGAGCAGAGGGTGTCAGAGAGCTGTGCCAAGTGTTGCTGGGTGTGAGAGCAGTGAGGATCTGGGATGCAGGAGAGTTTAAGCTGTAGTAGGTGGCCCTGAACAGTGAGGGCCCTCAGTACCCTTAATACTGGGGTTTCAGTGGTATGAAGTCTTTGTGGGACAAATCTCAGTCTTGGAGTGAAGAACTAAAATAATTGATGAGGAACAGGGCTCTGGGTCTCCTCCTCCTAGCTCTCCTGAGATGTCAAAAGCAATTTCTATGAAAGTTCAAAGATGCATTTTAAATTGGTGTACTGTGAAAAATTCCATAGTGTGCTTTTCTGCAAGGGTTTATTTTAACTCTGAAAACTTCTGCTTTTGAATTACTTGTCAAAATTCCAAGTGTGGACAGATTTTTCCAGGTTATGCAGCTACTTGCTAAACCTGTGGGAAATAAAACTGCAAGGCAAGTTCTGCATATTTCTCACACTATTTCCTTAGCTATTTTTAGCTCATTAGATGTAGGGTTGCATAACAGAAAATATTTTATGATTCACTGATCTGAAAAGAACAGCTCTGTCTCTAACCATGTGTTGGTGTTCTGCTCCGTGCACTCTGCCCACACTTTATCCTCCACTGTTGACTAACAGTCTTAGTTCTGTTGATGCATAGTAACCTGCAGATTTTCTCTCGTGTTTCACTCTGCTGTTCAGTAATGTTGGTTTTTGGCTCATAAGTTGAACTCTGAGGCTGACTTTAAGTTCAGTGATATTTTAACTTGCACTTCTAAAACTTCAATTAAGCTCCAGCTTCAAACAGTTAAAGTGTTGTGTTAGTAAACAGTTTTCTGAATTGAGGTGTTTGCAATAAACAGAATAAACATCACAAAAACACATGGAAAATTAGGTTTGGAAATGTATACACACATGCAGTGTTAGTCAGTACCCACGGCTATGATGTCATAGCAGGATAAAACCAGGGTCTTACTTGTGTTGCCGTACCAATATATACTACTTTTATTCATCTAGGGTGCTTTTAGTCTGTTTTAACTGTCTTGGATGTGTGGATTGCAATTCACGTAAGTTTTCACTTGTTCTTGACAATGTCCCGAATTTCAGTTAACATTCAGCCATGTTCCTTGAACAAGCTGATTTCTTGCAGCTCAGGGAGGAATTGGGAAGTAGCGCAGCAGGGATGTGGGGGATGCCCAGGCTCTCTGGGGCTGTCAGAGCTGGGAATTCCTCAACAAAAATCTACTGGGGATTGGTACCTCTGGGGCACTAATGTTGGTGGCAGTTACTGCTGGCACAGGTACGTGTGTGCGTGTCTGGTTCGGACCTGAGGGACGCCTCTTGTCCTGAAGCTCTTCTGTCTGAAGGTTTTCTGTCCAAGCTAGTTAGTATCACAGACTGGGATTCCAGACACACTTTGAGTGTATTTTGCATGAGTTGGCTATCAGTTACTGTAGTGCCCAGCGCTGGGGGAAGTGGAAAATGGTAATTCAGCCTATTTAACTCTTGGCCACGGCTGACTCCTAAACCTTCTGCTCTCCTCCCCTTTCTCTTGGTTTTATTGTCTTTATAAAATTATGTGGCTTTATAAGTGGGCAATGATGAATGCGACATTTCTTGCCCATTACAAGCCTCTTAAGCTTAGAAATCAGGGTGTGATAATTGAAGCAAGAAATGGTGCTAAGAGTGAGTTTAGGAAAGACAAAAACTGATTTCTGGGAATGCTGGGATACTGAGAAGCTGTAACTCAGATCTCTGTTGTTTGCTTAGGGAATACCAAGGTTATGTTGGTCAGGGAATCTGATCCGTAAGTTTGCAGAGCTGAGGATGAAGCAGGGGTCAAATCAGACAGCTGTGGCTCAGTGAAGCTTATTGGTGACTGGTCAGGTAGTTACAGCAGTTCTAGAGAAAGATCTCATTTATTTAAGCTGATGTCCTCGTGATACTGTGCTTCTGTGGAGCCTTCTGTGGGTTTGCTCTTTGCTGGTCTGCAGCTCCCAGCTTCTGCAATACGTAGTGTATCCTTTTTGAAGAGCTTGCTGCTCTGTGGATTGCAAACCACGTGCTGTTTGTGGGGTGGCATCGAGTGTTGCTGGTGTAAGCTGGAAGTCATCAGTAACTGGGAATTCAGACCTGTCACTGAACGTGACTGTTGGTGTCATTGGACGCATTTTAGCTAAAGAGCCTTGAGAACAAGGGCTTCATTCCCCCCCACCTTCCTTCCTGTGTATCATCTTGTCAGCTCTGGATGTGCCCATGCTAACTGGTAACACCCTGGCTGAGCAGGTGAGAGAGCTGCTGTGGGTGTTACAGCTCTTTGATTTGGCTGGACCGTTGGACAGGCACATGCCCTTCAAAGCTTTGAGAAGGCTAACAGTATGGGCATCTCTAGGAAAACTGTCTTTTGTTGTGTGTGGGCCCACCTGTGGACTGCTGATTACTTTTAGGCTCAAATACACTGTTAAATTCTTGAGGAGTATTAACTGAATGATAGATCTGTCTGACTTGCTTTCTAGATTGCTGCGTTTTACATACGGACCTTCATTTCCACCATTCAAAATTCCCGATGAAGATGCTGGTCTGATTCCTCCCGAGATGGATAATGAGTGCGTTGCACAAACTTGGTTTCGCTTTTTACATATGCTGAGGTATTGTAATTACAGCCACCCATCGCTCATATTCTTGCATTGTTTCTATAAATGTAGATGACAAATGTGTAATTTCTCTGGAGGTTGCTGGGATTCAGCATCTAAATAGAATACAGTGCGAGAGACCTCTTGTCTCCTTGCTGCCCTGCAGCAGTTTGGGGCAAGGTTGTGAGTGGATTCTTAACTTTGGACACTTTGGCTCTTTCAGAATGTAAACTGTTTTATTTACTTCAAAATGTTTTTAGCTATCTGGCATTTTGGAGGGTCTGAAAAACAAACAATTCAATACAATTTTGTTTCTCTGAGGCAGCAAACAGGAAAAGCAGAACAATAGCTCCAAGAGATGTATATTGCTTCCATTTATTCTCCAGGGTGTTAAATTTAACCTACAAAAGATTTTTTTTTTAAAAGTTATTTTTAAAATGGGTGTATCTCTTTGTTTCCATGAAGGAAGTCATATAGTTAATTTTAACATCCATGTTACTCTTCCTTAAATAAACAACAGAACCAAGTGACATGCTTGGTTTTCAAGATTCTTGGGAAGTGCATTGTATTAATGTTCTGTATGGCCAGAATGTAAAGCTTCTTGTATAAAGCGTAATTTACTAATTAAAGCTAGATTAACATTAGGCCATTTAAAATCTACTTCTTAACTAACTAAAAATTAATAAAATGTGATCTTTTTCTTACATTTGTGAGTGTAATGTCACAAATACTGTACTCTTCAAATCTGGAATTGCTCTTAGAGGATTTGTATCAGTCAGGAAAAATTGCTCAAGATTTTACAACCTGCCCCCTTCCTTGTCACTGTTTGCTGGCATTATTTAATTCATTGCTTACCTTTTGAGAATAGTTTTAACAATGTATGGACTTCTTAAACTGAGTTCAAAAGACCTCATGAATAATAAATATTACTGCAATGGTGGGATTCTTCTGTCAAGTGTATGCTCTGGTTCATTAGATCTTAATAAAATTGTTCAGCATATTTTGGTAATGTTTGACATGAAAACATTTAAGTACTGCCAATTGAGGAGGTGGAAATTGACTTCCTGTGATGGAGTGACAGCTAAAAATATGTTTATATTGGATGCTGGTTTGTGGTGTTATTTAAATGCCTTAAATTATTGCATCTTTAAGTATTTTTTAAATTGTAACAGCTATTCTTAAACTGACTGAAGTATATTTTGTTTTTTTTTGTGTGCAGTAATCCTGTGGATTTGAGTAACCCAGCCATTATTAGCTCTACCCCCAAATTTCAGGAACAGTTTCTGAATGTGAGTGGGATGACTCAAGAACTGAATCAGTACCCCTGCCTTAAACATCTGCCTCAAATATTCTTTCGTGCCATGCGTGGGATCAGTTGTTTAGTGGATGCATTCCTAGGTAATACTTTTGTCTTACCTCTGGATAGCCAGGAATAGGAACTTAACTATTTTATTCTCTTTAAAACTGTCTTTTCCATAAATGCAACCACAACAATTTGTCAATTGCGTGTGTATCCTGGAATTCATAAGGAGGGGACCTCAGATCACTTTTAAATCACCATCTGCTTACACAGTAATATTATTTGAATGCAGGAAGTTGTAGATGAACTTAGTTTCAGATGCAAAATAAATCTTAAGTCTAAAATAAAACCAACTGTCTCTTCCCCAAACAGTGCTGCTTTCTCTTTCCCTGGCACCCCAGGCTCTCCTGTGAGCATGCCAGCAGCTTTGCTCCAACCATGGCTATTAATAGGATGTTGAGACGACTTCAGTCTTCTGAAGATCTCATTTAGTAAGATGAAACCCCTAGGGTGGTGATAGCCTGTTTGGAGATCAGTGGCAAAGACTGAGGACTGGTGCGTTTGGGCACAGGAGAGCGCTGGTGGTGTGAAGTTAAGGCTGTAGGTGCAGACAGGAGATCGTGCTTGGGCAGTGATATGCAGAGCTGCAGTATGGACCACTCGGTGAGGCTAGTGGGAGATCTCATTGTCCTTTGGCACCTGGGGCAGAAGATAGGGTTTTTATCTAGCCCTCCCTGATACGTACCACATGATGTGTGGATTTGGCAAAATACTGCATCCTCTTTTCCAAAAAAAAAGTATACCAACCCCATACGTTTCATTGTGCACACTCTGCCCTCTGTACGGGGTGTGATACGAGTGGTTTAGCAGGAGTTAGTTGTTGGGTAAGGTGTTATGAAAGGTACTTGGGTGCTTCAGTTAACATGGTCCAAAAAGATCTGTGTCAAAGCTTCAAACGCACTGCAATTCCACGCTTAATTTTTACAAATGGGCTGTGAGGGTGGTGGTATTCATTAAAATGGGAAGAAGTGGTGTTTGTCGCTTCAAGCTTTGCAGAGGGCTAGTTGCTTCTGGCTCTGAAGAGTACCTTTATGCACCACAAGTGTTCCCCTGAAGCTGAGTGAAGTCTAATCTAATGTTCTGCTACTGTCAGAAAATGTATAGCTTGCTCTGCTTTCTAACCCTGTCTCTCATACTGACTTAATATTTGACTGTTCAGCAAGCTGATTCAGCTTGCAAAACCAGCAGAAAACTGCATTGGGAATGGGTTTCATCTTCATTTAGTGAGCTAAGCTGGCTTTGAAGGGTCAGACATCTTAGAGGTGTCTTAAGATGGGGCGGATGAGGTAGGAAGGGCAAAGGTGAGAGGTGTCAGAATTTTGGCAGGAGTGAGCTGTTAAACTGACCCTGGCAAATGGACCTTGGCCCTTTCCCTCTGCTGGCTTCTGGGCTTGGTCCTCCCCCGCTACCTTTTCCC
Source organism: Thinocorus orbignyianus (assembly GCA_013400375.1). Taxonomy (NCBI): domain Eukaryota; kingdom Metazoa; phylum Chordata; class Aves; order Ciconiiformes; family Thinocoridae; genus Thinocorus; species Thinocorus orbignyianus. The sequence goes on from VXBW01008329.1 coordinate 561,414, forward strand.
ACCTTCTTAAGGTGTGGGTTCTTTGGTGTTTTTAAATTATTCGCTTACCTAATTTAAGCAGGATTTTCTTTTGCTTGTGCATTTATTTCTGCTAATAGTAAATGGGGAAAGATGTTTTTTCTTACTATGGCTGTTTGGGGGGACAGGGAGGAAAGCTAGTCTATGCACAGAAGACCCAGACACTTGCTGACTGGGCTGCTAAGCATGAGCCTGTGGAATTCCTGCTGAAAGCTTGCTTTATTTCCTGATCTGCAGGCATTTCCCGACCCAGGTCAGATAGTGCACCACCCACACCCGTGAACAGGCTGAGCATGCCCCAGAACACTGCTACCAACACTACTCCCCCACACAACCGAAGGCATCGGGCAGTGACTGTGAATAAAGCAACGATGAAAACCAGCACTGTAAGAGTTCCTAGCCTGTATTTAAGTAGCTGACCCTTTTGATAGTTTCCTCAGTTGGAGGAAATTTTCCTTGCTTCTTGGAGCTGATCTGTTTTTCTTTTCTCGTAGGTAACTACTGTCCATTCTTCAAAAGTGCAGCACCAACCCTCCTCTACTTCTCCACTCTCTAGCCCAAACCAGACAAGTTCAGAGCCACGGCCACTACCAGCTCCTCGCAGGCCAAAGGTTAACAGCATCTTGAACCTCTTTGGATCGTGGTTATTTGATGCAGCATTTGTTCACTGTAAACTTCATAATGGAATAAACAGAGACAGCAGCATGACTGGTAAATATTATTTAAAAATATGTGTACATTTTTTTTCCTTGTTTAATTGACATTTCCTACCTGCAAGATTAACATATAAGTAATCAAAAAAAAAGTGAAGTGCTGAATTGTATTTAATCCCTCCCAGCTGAGTGAGCACCTATTATTAGTGTAGCAGGTGTTTGAGGGTTTTAAAATTTAAAAAAAATACCGTTTTTTTACTATTTAATTCTCCCTTGCTCTAACAAGCATGGCAGTCACAATTATGCTAGTGGGGAAAAACTTACGAAGCGAAGGAAATAATGTGAAAAGAGTCCACTTCCTAATTCAGAATGTGCTTGAGTGTCTCTGAGTAACAGCAACTTTTTATAGCGACTCTTTAATGTTTGAAGAATTGTCAAACATCGCTCCAGATACTGCACAAAGTGGTACTTCTCCTTGTTTTTGGAGAATGTTATGAAAACAGGAGTTCTTAAAATAGCAAGTCAAGCTGGTGCCTTTCAGTGCTGGTTGCGGCGTGTTTCCATATAAGGCTCCATACCTTGCTTGTCCTCAACTGCCAGATGTGTTTTGTCTCCTGTGCTTTGCTCAGCTTTTAAGAGGTCAGATGTTCTGAGATGAGACACGATAGCAGAATTAGTGCTCTGCTCAGAGAGGCTTTTTAGCACTCTTCTTCCTTTTGGTGATAATATTCAGAAAAGAATATATTTTCTCACATCCTTGCAGTTTTCCTGTTCTTCATGTAGTATTTTGAATGTCTGCTAAACTCTTCCAAGAGATCTCTCTACCAGGAGCTCACTGGCCTAAGTAAGAAAAATGCAAGGGTTGTTGTAGCAAGTTGGGTTTATAGTGGGACTTGACAGCAGCAGTTAAACTGATTATCTTCCGTATTTGCTGTGTCATAAATCCCTATGTGGAGGTAACGGGTTTAGGATTTGGGATCTCTTACAGATAATTTTAGGTATGCAGTGCATGGGTTTGGAAAGTGTTCAATCCCAGATTTCTGTGGTGGCAGGTTCAAGTCCGTCTGTAAAAGGCCCATGACACGTTACTGAGTTTAGAAAGCAGTAAGGCATAATTTGAAGGTATGTTCAGTTGCATATGCAGCTAATGTATTTCTGCGTTTAATGCTTTTCAGGTTGATGCCATCATTTTAATTTTGACATAACCTGAATCTTGAGCAACTTTAATGAAGTGCTTAACCTGAAAAGGATGTCAGCTGAGACGCTGCTTATGCAACAGTGTTAGCTGTAAACAGAGGTGGTGTGATTCTAGCAGAGTCATTCAAAAATCACGTGATTGATTTCCTTGAAGGGGTTCCAGGGCCTTATGTTCATTATATGCAGTGTCTTGGGTTACCTAACAGCAGTCAGAAAATTGTCATGTTGCTAGCCTTACAGAGGGACTTAATAGCTTCCTGAAAACTAGAAACAACTATTTGGAAATCACTGGATTCCGTTCCTGCTTTGTGCTCTTCAGAGCTGTCCACAACAACACCAGACTTGCATGTCATGTCTTCTGACATTTATTAGTAGCAGTGGATCTGAGAGAACTATCTTGACAGAGACCCAGAAAACTGGCTGTGTTTTGTCCTGTTGTTCTAACTATTTGAAAGACAGAATTAACTTGGAGAACGATGTCAAGTGTTTGCTGCCCTTCTGGGATGCCATGAACTGGGTAAAGTACTGGTCACAGCAACAGCATTGCAGGCTGGTGGAAAGAGAGTGAACTAGAGATGGATCCATACTGCCAGAACTCTGTAGGGAGGCGCCAAAGGCTGGTTGAGAGTGGGGGTGTTAGAGAATCACAGAATAGTTTGGGTTGGAAGGGACCTTAAATATCACCCAGTTCCAACCCCCCTGCCCTGGGCAGGGACACCTCCCACTGGACCACGTTGCTCAGAGTCCACTCCAACCTGGCCTGGCCGTGGTCTTGGAGCATAGGTTTACCCTTCTCTCTTTTGACTCTATAAGAATTAATATAATGTTCCAAAGAATGTTTCTGGGGATCTAGGAGCAAACTAAAACTCTGGGGACATCTTGAGTGTTGCTGAGTGGCTTGGTCACAGGTCTTGATCTGAATTGACACACTCGAAGAAGCCGCTCTTACAAGGTGGTGGCTTTCTCTCTTGGTACCTGACTACTGGAGTCTTTCTTCTTTCACTGGAGGTTGCTTTTGTTCTGCTTCTTATTTCTACTTTGGAAGATTGTTGATGGAGGTGGTGAGGGAGGTATACCCATTGTTAGCAACTTGGCTTAGGGGAGATGGAGCTGTAGTACCATCAGGAGCTTGTGGTTGGAAGCAGGAGTATTGCTGTGAGGAGACTCTGCAGGTGAGTAACCTTCCCCCTCTGTGCCATACCCCAAGTCACACAAACAGCGGGGTGGCCAGTGGTGTGCTCCGTATACAGTGCATCCCAGGGAAATGCACTTGAGCTGAGAAGGGTTAATACATCTGTTTAAGGAACTGATGTATGCTGGTATGAACAGCTCTAAACCTTACCAGTATTTTGTAACTTTTTGTTCATTGTTTTGCATGGTATTTTCAAAACCATAATTTTGGACCTGAATGCCGATTTCGTATGTGTTGAACAAGCTTGCTATATCATAAAGCTTTTAATCTATTTTTTAAAAAAGCTAAAAGCTTCTTAACTTATATTACAATTTCACCATCTTAAAAGTATTTATAACTACTGCTGTCCTTTGATTTGTTTCCATTTTATTTCTATTATCTTGCAGCATCTTTTATCCAAATTCTTCTTTCTTATAAATCTTGTAAGTAGGAACCAGTAGCTTTTCCTTAATTGCGGTCATGCTTTTCTTTTTTCATAATTCCATTTTTTATTTGTAAACTCATTCTCATTGTCTCTTGTAGCTTTTGCACTTTTACTTGAAAAAGACAAGTAATTATTTTGTGTGTGTTTCTGAATGGGGAGGATTGTTGGCAAAAGCAAATTAATCTGCCTGAATCAGTCCCATCTTTTCTGTACTTTAGTCTGTGATCATGTCATGAGTTTCAGGACTTTGCACTAACCATGTTTTTTTTTTACTTAAAGCTTATTTTACAGACCTAGTGTTTGATTTGTATGCATTGTGCATGTAGTGTTTTTTTTCCTACTACAATATATTGCTGGATAGCTTATTTAGGACAAAAAACGGCTCATGGGAAGATGCATAAAGATTTGTGCTTATTTGCTTTTTATGTCATGGAAATTTGTAAGGTGACAAAAGGTTAAAAGGTGAATTTAAAGACAAAAAATTAAGAATAGACACTTGGCATTAGGATGTGTCGTTTAGAAAATAAAACTGAAAAAAAACCCCTCATCCATAAATTAACAAATATTCCAACTGTCAAAGTGATAATGGGCCTTTGTTTGCAGCCTGATGTTCCCCAGTGTCCCAGGCTTGAGGCAGAGGAAGCTGATGTGATTCCACTAGGAGCGCATGTTATCGCTTTTTGATTTTGTAGTTTATCAAAGTTTTGAAAATCAGTACAGCGTTAGGTAAAAATAGCGAGGAATGTGCTTTTTCTGCCTTTAGTAATCACAGAGTGAAGTTGTTCAAGGAAGGAAAGGAAAGAAGAATGATAAAAAACCCATTGAGAGCAAGATGTCTTTTTTGCTTACCATTCTGGGAGAAAGAATGAAGCCAGCCAAGCAAGTAGCCTCCTGCATCATATGCAGCTGACAGTGATGTGTGAAAGAGGGACAGAATTCTCTAGACCTGGCTTGGACTGGCAGAACTGTCCTGCAGGGAGGGAGCACGGGGCTTTGCAGAGCCAGGTCCCCTTTGGGTAACAGTGGGATCCCCCCCGAGAGGCTTTAGCATAACATCTGGTGGGAGACACGGGGCAGGAGGGGGGCAGCCTCCCTGGTGGCTGTGGTTGGAGACTGCCTCATCTCGCATTTATTGGGCAGTTTCAGTAGTCACGTGAGGAGAGAAGGAGCAAATCCAGGAGAGTGAGTTTCAGCAAACCTCTCTTTCGGTGATGGGTCCTTAGAATTTTTTTAATAAGTATGTTTATGCAACAAAATTGGATCAAAGCAGCTTGGTGTTGAGAGCAGCATAAGAGATTAGTTGGCTAGCTGAAAATTAAGTGCTTGCTTGGAAGTCACAGTAATGGCACGGTTTGAATGGTTTTTGGTATTTCAGGGTGGCAAGGCCAGGTGATGCTTCATTTTTCTGGAGATGAGAACTAGGTGAGGGAAGATCCTTGTCCTACAGAGAGGGTAGGAAGCTAATATTGGGTATAAGTGTACTCTTTGCAGCACAAGTTGGGACAGGCTCTAGAATATGAAGGTCAGGTTTTGTCAAAGAAAGAAGCTAGTTACACCCTCAGATACCTTCTAAACAGAGGCATTGACTCAAATACACTGAACTAACAGCTTCATGATAACTGCTAAATTTGACTTGATCTTTGTGTCCAGGATCCCATGAGCCTATTACATGCATTAACAAACACAGTGAAACGCTGTTTTTTCTCTTCCCAGCTATAGCAACCCAAGCTAGCGTGGAATTTCGCCGGAAAGGATCGCAAATGTCCACAGACACAATGGCTTCCAACCCCATGTTTGATGCCAGCGAATTCCCGGACAACTATGAAGCGGGACGGGCAGAGGCGTGCGGGACACTGTGTAGGATATTTTGTAGCAAGAAGACTGGGGAGGAGATATTGCCAGCTTACCTATCCCGGTACTAACCTCTCTTCTAGTTGCTTTGTTGCTATAACTTTATGGTGCAAAATAATTCACGGTGACTGAATCCTGTGTGGCAATTCAGAAGAGCCTGGTCAACCTTTAGGTGCTGTGGGTGGGCATCCTCAGCTAAAGCCGGTAGTGATTTCCTTTTGTCTTCTCCTAATGCTGATTTCATTGGGTTTTCATCAAGTTGCAGTTGAAGGGAAGTCCCTTAAAGTGCCTCCCAGCTGGAAGCAAGACTTCATTGCGTCTTGTGTTCTTGGCTTTTTTTTAATTTGTCACTGAATATTGTTCAGATGGAAAAAAATAAGTGTGCAGACATGACTTTGCACACTTTATTAGACTATGAAGGGTCTTACATTGCCAAACACCATAACACTGGGATTGGATGTGGTTGTGGTAGTGGCTTTTTTTTAATTTTACATCCATATAGAAACTCACTCATATTCCATTATTTAAAACAATTGTGTTCTAAACTACCTCTATTTTCAGTTCTGTTTCTAATTATAAGACAAGATTGCCTTATCGTGTACCTTTCTTCAAATTTTTTGTATGGTGAAAGCAGAGAATCAACTTTAAATCATGACTTTCCCAAACTGTTAGGGTACATTTGTCCAAATGGCATCAAAACTTCAAGGAAGACTGAACTATCTTATTTCTTACATGTTGTAGTGTTTTGTGTGTAGATAGTTCTTGTGTCTCTTACCCAGTCAGTGAGATTCCTCTGTGTTTGCAAGCCTTTTAAAAAAACAAAATTAAGGGGGTATAAATATTCTCTAACAAGAAACTGCAAAAGAAACCAACTGCTTTAGGATGATGGCCAGCAAGGTTCCTGTCCTGCTGTTTTTTCATTTGAACTCGTTATTATGGTTATGTTTGGTCTCATTTTTCCAAATCACTGATCAGGATCCCGTCCATGTGTTCCCTCATCCCCCCCTGTCTGTCGTGTGTCATTTTCCCTTGGGGAATTAAAGCCAAGATCTTGCTGCCATTCCTAAGTGGGGAGGGGAGTAGTGAGAGGACATGCAGTCCAAGCTTTGTTAGTAAAGCCCTGGGTTATGTCTGCCTAGCTCCTGCACCTGGAGTGCAACCAGTCAAGAGGTTTCAGTAAAACCCTGCTGCACTGGCTTTTCCCAGGAAATATATGTCATTTGTGAGGGGTTTTTGTTAAACTCGTTCGGTGCCTTTGCCTGCACTGAAGTATCATGGGGGGAGATGCTCGTGTAAATGCTTCCTAGCTCTGATTTTGAGACTTACTTTATGTAGAAAAGATCAAATACGTGGCTGCACGTTCTTGTTCATGTGGGATGATGATGCATTTTATGTGCAAATAATTTAATCTTATCTTTCTTTGTCAGATTTTACATGCTTTTAATTCAGGGTTTGCAGATAGCAGATTTCGTTTGCCACCCCGTTCTTGCCAGTGTTATTCTAAACTCCCCTCCTTTGTTCTGCTGTGACCTGAAAGGGATTGATGTCGTGGTTCCTTATTTCATTTCGGCTCTTGAAACTATTTTACCTGACAGGTAAATAGCTATTTCCATATAACATCATAAGAAATGTGGAGAAGTGTTTCTCTTCTGGGGTTTCTGACATTCCTGAGTTGTTTTTGCTGAAGGAATTCTGTAACATGGGCCCAATAGTGTGTGTGAATTTGATGGTGACGATAGTGATACTTCATCAGCTCTTAATTTTCAGTTTTAGTTAATGCTGTTTCCTTTAAAGCAATAGTAGGGCTTATTTTAAATGAAATATGTGAGTTGTGTAATCTACAGATACTGCTTTCCATCAATGAGTATGTAAGAAAATGGAAAAGAAGTGATTTAGCTCAAATATATTGAAAGCATACTGATTTATTAGTAAAATTTCACAGGATATTCATTAGTGTCTATTGCTTCAGTGGATTCAGTGAGGGTAATCTTACACATCATTAAATAGAAAAATTGATAATTTAGACAGACTGGTGAAATTGGAGTAGGTTCTGAAACCAGAAGTCAGAGCCTCACTCATCAAAGCTTTACAGATTTCTGGGTGTTTTGTGAAGTAATCTAAGGCATTTAATACCACTCTGCATGCTGCCTTCAACAGACGAGTAATGGCTTGGTACTGCATTTCATTTGGAAGTTACACATCAAGTATTTATCTTTTGGGCTTAAATCTGATGCACCGCTTCTTTTGGATAGCTCTTATAATTAGAAGAATTCGCTGGTGGCTACCAAAAAAATGTTGATCTGTTCACTAAGTAGCTTGTAATGTGGGCATGAGCACATCCTTGTTGGTCTCTGGGGGGCAGCAGGGGGACGAGCTTGAGTTGTAAATAAGCCAGTAGAGGCTTATGACCAAAAGCTCCCGTTTGAAAATGCAGTGTCTGAACAACACTTTCATGAGCTCGTTGCTTTTACACTGCTTTTGTATGGGATGTGGAATCCTTGGCAAGTGATTCCTGCATGAATTTATTGTGTTATTGCCACTATTTGAAAATTTTAAAAAATCATCCAGAGCCTAGAAAGAAACAGCTACATTGTACACTGCAATATTATTTAATACCACAGGATGGCTCTGTATTTAATTTTAACTTACTTAACTGTGGCTCTGAATTCCTGTGAAAATTTGATTAACTATATGATGCTTTGATTTGCAGAGAACTCTCAAAGTTTAAAATCTATGTAAACCCCACAGAGCTAAGAAGAGCTTCAATTAACATCTTGCTGTCTCTGTTGCCTCTCCCTCATCATTTTGGAACCATAAAGTCCGAGGTAGTAAACTTACCACTTTGGTTTGCGTTTCCGTTACTGCCTTCCTGGTTGTTTTGGAGTGAGATTTGGGTGGTGTGTGGGTTGTATTTGGTGTTCTGTTTAGCAGAGAAATTCTTACAGCAAGTCTGTAAGTTAGACTATTACATGCTGTCAGTACCAGTGTGTGCTGTGGATGTTGACTTTTGAAACCAGTACTAGTGTGATCTCTAATTGGTACTGAAATAAATGTATCTTTCCCTCAGGTTGTCCTGGAAGGGAAATTCAGCAATGATGACAGCTCAACGTATGATAAGCCAGTAACCTTCCTTTCCTTGAAGCTGAGGCTTGTGAATATACTTATAGGAGCCTTGCAAACAGAAACAGATCCCAACAACACTCAAATGATACTAGGTTATTTCACCTTTTTTTATTTATTAACTGTGTTATAGAAGTGTCTGTCTTAATCTGTCCTGCAATAATATGGTTTAATAGTAATGTGTTCCTTTGTAAGAAAAAAGATTAAATTCTTGTCAAGTTGTCATGTATAATCTCCCTCGTACTATGAAAACATCATGAAAATCTCACATTTTCGTTAAAGTAATGTCTTATCTTTTTACAAATGTGGAATAACACTTGAAAAGTAGAGGTGGAAATAAAGCACACCCTAGCAGAAAAGTCAGTCATATCTAGGAATGGAAATAGGAAAAAAATGTTGGTTTAATACTATGGAGGGCTCTTGACTAATGGTTTACAGGGAACATTTTATTTTTTGGCATGATTATCCTAGAAACAAATTGAAATACTGGGTGACTGGGGACTGGACTGCAAAACACAGATGATATTTGTTGAGCACAGTGCAAATCCTCAGACAGAAGCTTTCGAATAGAGTCTGGAGATGCGTTGTAGTTTGGCAACAAACTGTTCTTTGAGGAAATGCGTGTATTAACATTATTTTGAATACTGTGAAAGTAATTAGAAGCTGGAGACTTGAATAGTGCATAATCTGTAAAGTTAAATACATTTTCAGGCAAGTAAAAATGTACTTGCCTTTTATTCTACCCCCCTCCTAATTTTTCTCTCTTTAGAAGTGTTTTTTTCCACCATATGGTGTTCTTGTCCTTTGCTAATTACAAGACTGATGTCCCTTTTAAACAGATAAAAGGAGGCAGACTCAAAGTGTGGTATGGGGTGTCTGCCTTGTTCTGGGACACAGAGAACTCCCTTGATTAACAGGGGAGGGCAAGAAAATGGCATGAGCCATGAAGTGCAGGGGTACAAATTAGTCTGCGAAGACTTTCAGGAAGTTTCCTTTCTGCGGTTGAAATAGTTCCTTTACTAGCAGAAGACTAGTGGAGAATAATTTGAAAGAATTATTTGCAACTGGTGATGGTGAAGGGATATTTATGGTTTCAAAGCAATCCTCCAAGTAAGACCCACGGAGTGTCAGTGCTCTGAGGGTGGCACCACCTCCAGAACCACAAGGTGATCTGTTCAGTCCTCTCCACTGTTAGCTGTTGTCTGCATCTGGCTGGGGAGATGCTCTGCCTTGAATGGTTTTTGCCATTACTATTTCCATGATAATCCATACCATTCTTCTCCTAAAACTGATGCAACCAAGTGTGTCAGTGCCAGCCTGTCACAGGTCCCTGTTGCCACTGCTTCTTCTCTTGTTGCCTGAAAGTGATGCTTCTAAGCAGGACATTCACATTAAGGCATCCAGTATGCATTGGCAATTTTAATTTAAGTGTCTTACACTTGTGTGTAGTTATCTCTCCCAAGACAGAAAGACAACTATCTGCTTGCCAGTTTGAGTGCAGCAGGCTTGGCTACTCCTGCAGTTAGTTAGTACCTTTGGCTTTTTCAATACACTGTTTTGGTCACTGATGAAACACCAAGTGCAGAAAGTGAGAGGCTTGGGATAACTTCAAGGTAGAGACAATTTCAGTTTATTCAATCTTAGGTTGTGAACTGGCCTCCTAATTTTGGAAATTTGCATAATTGATAACCTTTGGATTTGTTAAAACATAAAACAATATTAACCTTGATTTGATTTGGGTGGCTTTTTGTTGGGTTTGGGTTTTTTTATTATTTTTGATATGAAAGCATACTTTTGGGGAGGGAACAGGGGCAGAAATGTCTTTATAAAAATAAAACTTGTGTTGCAGCACTGTATAACTCTCAAGGTGGCTTTGGACTACGCCGCTTGTTTTAGCTCTCTGTTAGCTAACAAAAAGTTGTTTTATCCAAAGAATCAGTAGATATCCCTAAATATAACCTGAGCTTTTAGAAGAGCACCATCTGATGGGAGACAAGGAATGATTCCAGCCCTTCTGTGAAACCAAAATCCTTCTGAAACTTATATTCAAAGCATTTTTTAAATGTCTGAAAGCACTTTCTCTCTCAGCTCTCATCTGCTTTAAATGGCTAAGCCTGAAGCAAATACCACGTTTTGTAAAACTCTTATAAAGAGCTTTTATAAAACAGGAGGGCTGTCCTGTGTGTTAGGCCTTCAGTGTTTCTTTGTAAATTTTGGCAGCAAATATTCTATTATGGTCTTTAATTATCATCTTATATCTGATTCTTCAGGTGCAATGTTAAATATTGTTCAAGATTCAGCACTGTTGGAAGCCATTGGCTGTCAGATGGAAACGGTGAGTATTTTTTGTTTATGAAGTTACCACTTCAGAAAGAATGCGTTACTCGTTGCATCTGCTGTTGTGAGGTGCTCAGTTAACATCTTGATCATCTTTTTCTGTTGTATCTGAGAGTGTTCTCTGGTGTAGGGAACTCCTCTCAGAAAAGTCTTCTCCTCACTCAAACTTGACTTTCAATTTGCAGAACAGTGCAGAAAATAACCTCTTCAAAAGCCACAGTCGTACTAACAGTGGCATTAGCACTGCAAGCGGCGGCAGTACGGAGCCCACAACACCAGACAGTGAGAGACCAGCTCAAGCCCTCCTGAGGGATTATGGTAAGGGCAGCTCTTTTGAAAAATCTATCATTATATGCCAGAGTGATGTGGCTCTGGCTAATACATTAATGCACAGGGGTGTTTTGAACCCAGGGTGGATGGCCCCTTTGTTTATTGCCTGCTTGTGTTTGAATGTGCCCTTTAGGTGGTCGGCTTTTAATCCTGCTAAAGGACTCTGGTAACATTTTAAAAATAAGAGTGTAAGAGCTCACAAAAAAGGTGTTGCAAACGGCAACATTATTTTACCTTATGTTTTCAAGACACTCTGTTTACATGAACAGTAATTGGATAAATGTGCACCAAGTGTAAATTAATTGCTTCATTGATTTTTGTAGTGTTCTAAATGCTTACCTGACTTTTGCAGCACCTTTTTTTAAGCCTATATTTGAAGAGCATTTGAGGGACTCATGTTTTTATGTAGCAAGTAAGCAGAATGCTTTTGATGTGTCATTTGTTGTAGGAGGGGAATTTCGTAAGTAACTTTTGTTTGCTATGTCTTGTACTATGTGGTTTGTTTTTTTTAATCTTGGTAATAAAACTCTATGTTCTTCTCAACCTGTGTGTGTTAATCTGGCCGAATGTTGAGATTCTGGCATCTCATTTGCTCCATTGGTCTTCATCAGTTTAACTGGTGTTGACCAAGGCAAAGTGAGAACAGATCACCTTCATTGGATTGTAGCTGATGCTGACAACTCTGTTCTTAACCAAAAATGTTTGGGTTTTTTTTAATTTTCATATAAATGTATTGGTGCTTTCCCTATAGGGTTTGTTTCTTTGAAATTATTGAAGTGCTAGTTTTCAGCACACTATTTAAATTGTTTAATTCATATAAATTTTTATGACAAGTGCTTGTAAAAATATCCATTTGTAAGGATAAAAAAAAATTCTTCTAAATAATTGACTTACTGAGTCTCTAAAACATGATGTAACTTGAAAGGTATTTTTATACTGTATCCATTGTATTAGATTTTAAAATTTTCTTATGCATAGAAGAAAAGGTTGTAAGAAGTTTGTGAAAAAAATTGCTGTCTTTCTGATGGATGCTTCAAACAAGAAAATCAAAAACATGATGGTCTATTTTTACTCTTTAACTGTAGCAAACACTTGAACCCTGGTACTAGTGTAACATTTTACTTACCTCTTGAGTGTTATATATGATGACTTAACTTTTGGGAAAGATACATTGGCTGTCATAGTTCACGTGTCTCTCTGTAACTAGTCATTTAGCAGTTTTTGTTTCTGCAATAAATTTGCCTGCTTCAGTTTTAACAAGTATGTGTAGTATTTATGTTCATAATACTTTGAAATGAGAACAACCAATACTAAAAACATCTTCTATTTTTAATTTTGTGCTAGAGGTTCAGGAAAATTAAATGTCTAGAAATAACTGCATCTCTTTTTCTCTTTTACCTCTTTCTAACTAGTACAACTTTTGATAGATACGGAAAGAATGGGTAACTTCTGGCATAAGAGATCTGAAGTTACATGTGCTCTCTTGATTCACTACTGATGCCTAAATATACAAGTACTAGTGTTTTATATACATTACCAATGCCTAATTTTTTCTGAACCTACAAGACATCACAGCCACTTAAGTACAAAGCAAACTATAGCAAAACCTGAAGCTAGCTGTTCTGCTGCTGAAATGCAGGATAGAGCTGGGATTACCCAAAATGTCTTTAAAATTTTTTTTCTTTAAACTGGGACAAGCTAGTCTGAATGTATTTGTATAATATCTGGTGGCAATATACACCCTCGGGGAGTAAGCCTATGCAAGAGCAACCAACCAAATTTCTAGATTATAAGATTGTGTTTAATTTTATTTTATGTGTGTATTGTGCCTGCTTTGACTTGTGCCTGTGCTTTGCTTATTGTCACTAATGCTTAGTTATTTTCCCTCCCTGTGGTGTGTGCTATTGGGGTTATATCCTAGCTCTTAATACAGATACAGCGGCTGGGCTACTGATCCGCAGCATTCACCTGGTAACCCAAAGACTCAACTCCCAGTGGAGGCAGGACATGAGCATCTCCCTGGCTGCACTGGAGCTGCTGTCTGGCCTGGCAAAGGTGAGAGGTGAAGTTGTGTGTGCTCTGGCGTCTGCTTAAAGCGTGATTATAGCCCTGTGCAGGTCAAAGTCCTGCCACCAAACAGACATCCGTGAGTTAGTCAGCAAGAGTTCTGTTTGGACAGGAGGAAGAGCAGTCCTCCTTTTGTACTTCATCTCCTCCTGTGAATGCTCTGTGGCTCAAGTGACGTCTGTCCTGTTAGACGCCTGTTGGCGAGCTCAGGGTGGCTTGTTCAGATACACACGTCTCTACTGTATGATTCTGCCTGATCTTGCTGAGGCTCCTAGCCTTTCTTGTGGATTCCCATGTGTGTCAGGTTTTGGGTTTTGTTTTGGTTTTTACGCTACAGGGGTTGCACAGCTGAGGAAAAACTTGCCACTAAGCTTCCAGTGGCAGTGTAGGAGCTTGGGCTGTTAGTTCTCAGTCCTGCTGTGAACTATTTGTCATAGCTTTGCTTGGTGTCCAGTCTGTCTGTTCACTGTGTATCCACACTTAGAAACAAGAGATTTTGTTGCTTTTTGTTGGTAGATAGCAAATATGCCAGGGTGTCAAGCAACTTATTTGCCCTTTCTGTAAGTTTTATATCTGCTTTCCCCCTTCTATCTCATCTAGAAAATGGTAGCAATTTTCTAATATGAAGGTGTCACCTTCGTCAAAGCTTTGTCTGCACACAGTTCCTTGATTCAACAGCAAATAACTGAAATAAAGCTATTGGCGGGGGCTTTTTTTTACTTGGGAAAAATGCCTTTTTCTGCTTGAGAACTCTTGTCCCCAAGCTGGGCTTCATGATGTCTGTTATGCGAAAGTCCAGTGTGTTTACAGCAGCCATGGTGACCTGGTGTGACAATTTGACATTTTCACTGGGAACTTCACAGATCTCTTGGAAATACATGTGTTTCAGGCATTTTATTTTTTTTTTAGAGCATGGAGTCAACACTGAGCTATGTTGGGCTGGGTGCTTGTTTTATTACTGAAGGATGCATTTGAAAGTGTTCTGCAATGAATTAGTGTATGGTTATTGGGTCTTACAAAATGTCTTACACAACTGGGGGTTCCTGCAGCTTGTGTGGTTGAGCCAGGGTGGTTTGTGTTTTGTTGCTGGTTTTATTTTTTTCTCGGCTTGCAATGGGATGGGGATGTGAAAATATATTATCTTTTCAGATGCCTACCCAGGTTAATATTAAATATTGTAATCCTTGTATAATTCTCATGCAATTGAAGCAATTCTTCCTCTAGGGTATCTTAGATATCTTTCCCCTTTGTAACAAAGAGGGTAGAAAGAAATCTCCTCTTACTGCCAGCCAGAGAACTGGTTCTGCTTGTGACTTTGGAGGTGACAATTCCCAAAGGCCTTCTCAGGTTAGGGATTGCCCTGTGTTTTGTCTGTTAAGCGTCAGATTATTAGTAGGACTTGGTAAATTCAAAAGTCCTGTTTCCTGCAAAACTGCTCGTTCACCAGCCTGCTTTTATCATCTTGAGGGGACTCTATTTACTGTAGATCTTATGCCTCTGAAGGAAATGCTGCCTTCATCCTAGGGCTCTGAATTGTCACCCTCCACTTTGTGAAGTACAGCTGCCTGGCTCCAGTGCAGTCAGCAGCAAGACCATCCACCTTCCCGCTTGGCTAAGGATGCACCTTAATGAGTAAAGCTTCATATGTTATGGTCAAATGCTAGAGTAGAAAAATCAGAGTCATAGAGTTGTTGGAGTTGTAGGGGACCTTAAAAACCGTCTAGATCCAACTCCCCTTGCCATGGGCAGGGACACCTCCCACCAGACCAGGTTGATCCAAGCCCTGTCCAACCTGGCCTTGAACCCCTCCAGGGATGGGGCAACCTGGACCAGGGGCTCACCACCCTCACACCAAAGAATTTCTTCCCTGGATCTCATCTCCATGTCCCCTCCTTCAGTGCCAAACCTTTCCCCCTCGTGCTAGGGCTCCCCTCCCTGATTAAGAGTCCCTCCCCAGCTTTCCTGGAGCCCCTTTAGGGACTGAAGGGGCTGGAAGGTCTCCCTGGCGCTTTCTCTTCTCCAGCCTGAGACACCCCCCCAGCTCTCTCAGCCTGTCCTCACAGCAGAGGGGGCTCACTTTTAAGAATGAGTGTTACATTTCCCCTTTTCCAGTCAGTGAGAACTTCACCAAACTCACATGACTTATCAAATATGATGGATTGGTTTAACAACTTTGTCCACCAGTTTCCTTAGGACCTGTGGATTAATCTCATCAAGTTCCGTGCACCTTCAGATTCTTCAGATGGTCTCATACCTGGTGTTCTATAGTGGGCAGTTCCTAGTTCTTCCAGTGCCTTTGCCTTTGGTGCCTTGTGGTTAGAGCCCTCGCTGGTGAAGACCAAGGCAAAAAAGTCATTGAGTTCCTCTCCCTTCTCCATATCACAGTTGACTGTGTTTCCTGTTTCCTCCTGAAGAAGGGCCACATTTTCCCTAGTCTTCCTTTTATCACTGACATACCTATA
Source organism: Thinocorus orbignyianus (assembly GCA_013400375.1). Lineage (NCBI taxonomy): Eukaryota > Metazoa > Chordata > Aves > Ciconiiformes > Thinocoridae > Thinocorus > Thinocorus orbignyianus. The sequence continues at coordinate 577,065 of VXBW01008329.1, forward strand.
GAAACTTTTCTTCTTGTTCTTTATGTCCCTGGCCAGATTTAATTTTGTCTGGGCTTTGGCTTTCCGAACCTGATCCCTGGCTGCTCAGACAGTTTCTCTGTATTCCTTCCAGGCTACTTGTCCTTGTTCCGCCCTCTATAGGCCTCCTTTTTGAGTTTGAGTTTCTCTAGGAACTTCTTGTTCGTCTGTGTAGGCCTCCTGGTGTTTTTGCCTGATTTCTTCTTTGTCAGGATGCATCACTCCTGAGCAGGAGGTGGTGGTTGAGTATCAGCCAGCTTTCTTGGGCCCTGTTTCCCTCCAGGGCTTTGTCCCACTGTACTCTGCCAGGCAGATTGCTGAAGAGGCCAAAGTCTGCTCTCGTGAAGTCCAGGGAGTGAGCCTGTTATGCACTCTCCTTGCCACCTGAAAGACCTTGAACTCCACCACTGTAGCCCCTCTTGTTGCTGAGATCAAGGTCCAGCATAGCTCCTTTCCTCATTGACTTCTGTGCCACTTGGAGAAGGAAGTTATCATTGATGCATTCCAGGAACCTTCTGGATTGCTTATGCCCCTCTGTGTTGTCCCTCCAACAGATTTTGGGGTGGTTGAAGTCCCCCATGAGGATGGGGGTTTCTGAACATGAGGCTTCTCCTGTCTGTCTATAGAGGGCCTCATCCACTGATTGGGTGGCCTGTAGCAGGCCGCCACTGTAACATCACCTGTCTCTGCCCTCCCTTTCATCCTTACCCATGGACTCTTGGTTGGCTCCTCCTACATCTCCAAGTTGAGTTCCATGAGCTGCATTGACATAGAGGGTGACACCCCCTCCTTCTGTCCCCTGCCTGTCTGTCTTGAAGTGCCTGTTTCCTTCCATTGCACCACTAAATCCAGCTTTGACTGTTCTTGTGCCATGTCACAGGTTGGGAAGAAAAGAGAATTTCAGTTCTCTAGTCAGTTTTATGACATAGATCCTTGTGCCTCAGTGTACAAGACTCTTCACTAATCCTCTGGCCTGGAGCCTTGGTCCCTGACACCCTGAGATGAGAGAGAAGCTGGGGATTTGGGGAGTGAGTTTTGAGGGAGGAGTTACAGGGTTTTTTGCCAGTCTGAGGATGGGTTTTCTGTCCCATTTTCACTAGTGAAAGTTACTGTGCTGACCAGATATGCCTGGTGGAAAGTTATGTGAGCAGAGTGAAGCCCTGTGGAAGGGGGACTTGGCAGTGAGCGGGCTCTCAGAGATACAGAACAAGTTGCTGTAGGAGAGAAATATTTGCTGAAAATAAGTTTCAGATACTACTTTATTCATTTAGTTTCTTATCAAACCATATGGATCCACCCTTGCTCTTAGAAACCAAGCCGTGCAATATGGTAGCACCTCAATGCATCTTTTATTTCCTTCAGGTTTCAATATCCATCACTGTTAAATGTTTTGACCGACGGCTTTTAAGCTGTAATCATAAAAGAGCTCAACTGTTTACTCCTGTTTTTTTAAAAATGCATTTAAAGAAGGTTTTAAAAACTCTTTCTCCAAAAGATTTTTGTGGAACAATTTTCATCCTGTCCTGCTTGCCTTACCCAGGTGAGGGTGGCAGTGGATTGCTCTGATCGGAAGCGAGCCATCAGCTCGGTGTGCAGCTACATCGTCTACCAGTGCAGCCGCCCAGCCCCGCTCCACTCCCGCGACCTGCACTCCATGATAGTGGCAGCTTTCCAGTGTCTCTGTGTCTGGCTCACGGAGCACCCTGACATGCTGGATGAGAAGGTAAGAGTCTTTGGTGTACGTACATTCAGCACTCCTAATTGTAATGCCTTTGGTGCCCAACCTGTCTGTTCACGATACTTGAAAATAATGGGGTTTTCTTAGTTTTCAGAAGTATACTAGGAATTTCAAAACATGTTTCCGCACAGAATAGCTTTGAATTTTGATTTTTTTCTCTTCGTTCACCAAGAATGTTTTTGGCTTTAAAATTAACTTTCATATTTCTAAGAAGGTCTTGATCTTCCGTGCTGCATTGTGAAACCTGGAAAAAGAGAGAAGAAAGGAAAACCTGGAAAAACAGAAAGTGAAAAGAGAAATATGAGAATTAGTGGTGTATATGTAGCATAGCTACCTGCTGAGATTAACTTCACTAAAAGCCATGTCTCTTCTAATATCTCAGCTCTTACCTGACTAAAGCATTGAGACTTAACGGAATTCCTTTGATGCTAGTATTTTGATAATTATAGATTGTTTCACAAAGAAACCAGTTTTCTAGAAACTGGGCAAGGCGTAGCTCAATCCAAGATGGAATGTGCTTGGGAAGCTTGAAAAGAGTGGGAAATTAAAGGTGCATGTTTCCAACAGCCTTCTGTTCCTGCTAGTTGTTTTCTGTTTGTTTGTTTGGTTGGTTTTTTTAAAAATCAAGTGTATGTTTTCGTTGTTGGTCTCCTTGCAGAGACAGGTTGGTGATCTTTGTATTTTTTTATATATACTGTATATTAATATGTATTCTATAGGATTTTATTATAGTTTTATACAGAACACTATATTTTATGTATCCTTATATCTTATTTATTGTGTATTTTTAAAAGTGAAAATTGAAAACTGACGAGCAGGACTTTGTTTAAAGATACTTTCTGCATGTGCTTTGGGATACTGGTATGGCAGCAGGTGATTAAGACAGGATGATTTCCCTGGATGGGGCATCGTATGGGTTTATTCAGTTGTATAGTACTTTTCTAATTTCATTAGGTTCTTTGTTTATTTTAATTATCACTGTATGTCGAGATAGTGTTACACACTGTGTGAAAGTGTATACTGGACAATTAGTAGCTCATTCCTGACTCCTTGTAGTCAGAGGGAACCTTTGATTACATCTGCAAGTACTAGAATTGCTACTTTCCAGGTGTCTCATCTTGTATTTGCTTTGAATTTCACCTGGTATTTTACTAGCCAACACTGTAAACCTCTGTAGTTCTTCATGGATAGTCCTTCCATCCTGATGCTGATTAATTTTACTGTCAGAAAACTTTAATCTTCCTCATCACCTTTTTTTCGACATTGATTGTGCATATAAGGAAGGACACAGGCCAAGGCACAGAACGCTGTGCCGTCTCTGGTGATAAAAACTGAGTTCTTAGTGTTCAGATTTCAGCCAGTTACGTATCTGGGAGAACACTTCTGTAGCTCAAGCACATGAGATGCGAACTTTTGTTGTAGCCATCCAAACATTTTTGGCAAATGGTTTTGTAATGAGTCATACCTGTGACTCTGAGTATTGGCCTCTCCAGTCATAGATTTGTTGAAGCTTTGCTGTGTAGTCTTAGAATATTGTTATTGTTCTCTTGATGAATGAGATACCATGATATATTTTACTTACGAAATTGCTGTTGGCAATTGAAAGCTTTGGAAAAGGATTTCTTAAAATTTCCCAGGTGAGTTAATTCGTAACATACTCAGAACTTAATTAAAAGTTCCACAGAGGGTCTCAGAAATGCGTTTATTATCTCTTTAAATACATTTACATTTTCCAGTTGCACTTAGTCCTCTTAGCAGTTTTGTACATGTGGAATATATTGTGTGTAGATATTCATTCCAGAGCACTTCCTACCGTTAGAATTCAAACATAAGTAGACATCTATAGATAGAGAAAATACCATTCCCATAGTGAACATGATCTTGTTCCAATGTTGTCTGTTAGAATAATCTTCTGCGTTTATTTCTGAGCGCATATTACCAACAGTACTTTATTCTAATTGATGTTGTATCACAGTTTCATTGAGGTCTTGGAGTCATTTATCAGAGTGCTTCTGCTTTTAAGATGGTTCCTCTTGTGTTTTAGGATTGTTTAAAGGAGGTACTGGAGATTGTGGAGCTGGGCATTTCGGGAAGTAAATCCAAAAACAGCGAACAAGAGGTCAAGTACAAAGGAGATAAGGAGCCTAACCCTGCATCCATGAGAGTGAAGGATGCTGCTGAAGCTACGCTAACATGGTATGTAATTTGTCAGAGCACATTACTGTTACATTCTTCTATCTGAGAGTGTTTTAATTGGGAGCTCCCAGCTGGTGAGGGAGCAAGAGCATTTGAAAAATCATCCAGAAGCTGCCTCTGTTTTGCCCTTCGGGCAAGGCTGTCCTGTGCTCTGTCTTAGCTCTTTCCCCCTTCCCATTACAGGTGTTCAGCAGGAAAAAAGATGTTGCTGTCTTCCCCTTCTGCCTGTTCTCTTTCTCAGAGAGCAGAACCTCTAAGCCCTTCTGCAACCCCTGTGTTCTGTTCTCAGCCAGTGCTCTCTGCAGTTCCCTCTGTCTCCCACTTGACCTATTAATCCCATCTTTCCTTTCCCTCTGCTCCTCCTTACCCTGTCAAGATGTGTCACACCTATTGGGGAACTGATAAGCATTGTCTCGTGTGCAGGATGGAATGTCATTCTGCCCACAACATTGGGCTCACTTAATGTGTTTGAGAGACGTTCTGCTGGAAATGCAGTAACAGATAATATGTAGGTTGGGGAGGGAGAAGCGTAGAGAAGAAAATTGAGATTTGCTCCTGAGATGTTGAAAAGCACTGTTTTACTGGATGAACAGCATGATGGGTAGATGGTACAGATTGTTATGTTGTGCAAAGGCAATTGCTACTTTTTTTCTCTGCTTTGATATAAAATTATTATAAACTTTACTGTTAGTAAAACTAACTCTAATTTCCAAGGTAAAAACAACTACTCATTGGAACTTGTGGACCGACCTTTATTGTTGCCTAAAAGTGCCTAAAAGAGAAATGAAACTGCCCGCCCCCAGAGTGAAGCGGAAAACGTGTGGGAAGCACTTGAGCAAACATACTGTTGGTCTGGGTGGTGGTGTTAAGAATAAAGTCCTGAGTTAAATCGTGTGATCTTTAGTCTGACACTGGAAAACTTTCACTACTGGATCCTGCCACAGAGATTTTCGATTTGTAATAGGATTAGGAAAATGCTGAACAGATTCAGATGATTTAAATCAGTACCTTTAGGGGCCTGCCAAGTCCATGTCTTCAAGGAGGCAGCCACTGTTGGACCACAGCTGGAGACTTTCTTGCAGGGAAGGCTACCATCTATGGTAGTTACACTGTGCCTTTCTTAAAGGGTTTTAACTTAATGCAGTCTGTACTTGAAGAATCCTAACTAGTGCATCTACCATGTCTGCCTTGCTTGTTGAAACAAGAGCAGTCTAAATATGGATTATTATCTCCAATCATCCATAATCTTCTTACAAAAATGAATGTTAAAAAAGGCTTTGAAAGTGTACAGCTTTTTATGCTTCAAAGCATGTAGGTTATAAAGAAATTGATTCCATAGACAGAGTACCCTTCTTTGTAGATTTTCATGTATGTGTTTCTGAAGTTACTGTGTCTCTTTTAAAACAAGCTGATGGGAGAGGGCAGGCATACCTGCTGTGTCAAGATATGAATAAAGAATGATTGAAGGTCTGTGTTTGGGTGGAACAGTTCGTCTTCTTCATTGGTCGTGACTTTAACTATTTTTCTCACTTGCAGTATTATGCAGTTGCTTGGAGCATTTCCTTCTCCCAGTGGCCCTGCTTCTCCTTGCAGCTTGGTGAATGAAACCACATTAATTAAATATTCACGTCTACCTACTATAAACAAGCATAGCTTCCGTTACTTTGTTTTGGATAATAGTGTCATTCTGGCAATGTTGGAGCAGCCTCTAGGGAATGAACAGAGTAAGTTCATATTTCCTATTTCCTTCTTTCTCTGCTTAAAACTCTCTGTATGGAGCTGCAAAACAAAGGCTTACCTGTTCTGTGGCAGTGTGATTTGAGCAGAGTGTTCTGGGATGAACCAGTGGAAATAATTTCAGTGCTACTGATAGTCAAACATATACAATTCCATCCAAATTACTCATGCAGTTATCTGTCTTTCACCCAATTAGATCAGGTACTTGCAACTGGCTGCCATCTAAATTATTGCTGATGGACAAAAGCAATACCACAACACTTTGAAAACATCCTCATTCATAAAAGAATGAAAATATCTTGATAGGATTCACAGGGACAAGTGCTCAGCAAATGGTTGATGACCTTTTTGCTTGCAGTTGCTTTTGCTTACTTTAGGTCAGGTGTTACTAAATATTCCTGTGGGTGCTTTCAGCTCAAATGTTTTTTAGCTGCTAAGGAGCTCTTACAACTTTCCCCATGTACCATCCTGTTCTATCAATGACACCTGCTGTAAAGGAGATCTAGCACAGAGTACGGGCTTTCACAGCTTAGTCTGACTTGTTTCAGCTTCATACACTTTGACCAACAAGAATTTAGATTAAAAAAATTTGGTATGAAATTACATGATGCTTTGAACCGAATAACTGATCTCCATGTTAAGTCTTCATGAAGCATGGTGTTACCTAACAGAATAGATAAAAAGTCTCATATATGCTACCTCAGTTTAAGACTAATGTGTGGTAGATCTGCTGCTCTGCCACAGTATGTTTTCCTTGTCTATGGACAGGATGGAGTCTAAGTACCAGTTTTGAAAACAGACATTGCACAGAACTTCACGAACTGGCCAAGAGGCATTTTCATTTTGAGTTGTGGTCCAGAGTGCTGCAACCTCCTTGAGAATCACTAAGTAGATGTTGCAGAAGGTGCTGGTGCTGGAAGCCTCTGCTGCATATCAGCCCACAGTCTGTTTGAGTAGAATGGATTATAGCATGCTAGAACGACTGAGTAATTTGCATCCTCACTCTGCCTCTACTAAATGTATTACTGAAGAATCCTGTAAAGCTATTAGAATCTCAAATTAGATTATCTTTTCTTGCTGTGCATAACTTGCTTATAAATCCCCTTTGAATTACAAGATTAATTGCAGTAATGCGCAAGTACATCAGATCGCTTTTGAGGCAGATCACTGAAGTGGATGACTGGGGGGAGCTGGTATGTGTCTGTGTGTGCTTGTGTATCTGTGCTGCACCCTCTACTTCCCGTGAAATACTGGGGAAGGAATAGATATCTGTTCGTTACCTGATGGTACCAATTTGTGCTTCATGTGCAAGAAAGGTAAATATAAAAAATTTTTAAAAGAAAACCTGCAGAGGTGTGGTGATTCTGCTTCTCAGGTGGCTAGTATCAGCGGCCTTTTAAGTCTCAAAGGAAAACTGGAATCACTGCAGTATTAAAATCATCATTATGGAAGTTGAAAGGCCACCTCAGGAGTCCACAGTCTAACCTTCTGCTCTAGACAAGGCTAAAACGCAATGCAGACCAGGAGAGTGCAACCTGACTTTGTCCAAGTAGGTCTTTGAAAACCTATGAAGACAGCTTCTCTGTCTCCCTATTCCTTGTGCTGAAAAATTTCCCAGGATGTGAAAGCAGCGTCTTCTCCTGTTTTAGTTTGACCATTATCTCTTGTCTTTCTACTGTTGTTACTGCTGCTGTTTGTGTGGGACCTTTAGAGAAGTTCATGGAATATCGTGGAGACTGTGTCACCACCTGGTCATTTGTCTTACTTAAACAGGCAGGGGCTGGACAATCTTTTTTCAGTTTCCTGGAGATAACTTGGAGAGAAGTAGTGATCTGCCTGAGTTTGGGTGTTACTTCTGATGATGAAACTGAGCTGGCAGCAACAAAGCAGACTATTACTTCCCTGCTGCAGAGCAGATTCCTTGTTCCTGGCCAGGAGTTGTCTTCAGGATCAGGGAGGAGTTAACCTTGAAAACAAAACCTCTGTCATCATGCCCAAGGTTTTTTTGTGTTTTTTTTTTTTGTTAAATTATTACACAGTGAACTGTTTTTAATTTATACTGATGTATTATTCTCTTAATCCATGTACTTTGCAGATGACTCTTTCCCCTCTGTCACGGTTTTGATCCGTGGGACATCTGGAAGATTTGCATGGGCCCAGCAACTCTGTCTTTTGCCAAGAGGAGCTAAAGCAAATCAAAAGGTCTCTATCAAAGCCCATAAAGAAATCTTTAACTTAGAGATGTTCAGCAGAAATTCCACTAATGTGAGACAGCCCCGCAGAGCTGGTGATTATACATTAAGGCTGAGCCACGGGGCCTTTAGCTGTAGGTAATGTGACACATCTCTGGTGACTCTTTACCACTTGTCATTAATATTAAGTACAGGCTGTGAAAATACTGTTGCCTTCCAGACTCATTTAAGGGGAGTGGGTTTGTCTTGTTTGGTTTATGTTCTAAAAGCATCTTCTGAGGTGCTGGGGCAATGGGCAGTGCATGTAGTGTGTAGGCGCAAGCATTTGGATGTCAGGCAAAGCCCATGCAGCAGAGGGAGCGAAGTCTGGAGGTTTGGAAAAAGATGCTACAGAGAGAGCAACTATTGAAACTACAAAGATGACTGTAAACCTGCTGTGTAAAAAAATACCTAGATGAGCACTGAGATGGCTTTGGAGAGGCATAGTGGAGGAGAAATATCCCAATCTCATTTTACAATAAAATCTCTTACTGCAGTTGTCTAGTGGAGCATGTCCTTCTGTTACCAAAACTTCTGTCTGTGAACTCCAAATCTTCACCTGCAAACCTACATCTAGGTCTTTTTTTCCTTTCATTGGTAACTTCAAGTTTTAAAGTACATACAGTTTAGAACGTAAGATATTAATAATGTCAAAATTGCACTATGAACACTTTGGAAGCTCTTCTGATGTTCTCGCAGCACAGGTCACTCCTGCACCACAGTGTTGCTGCTGCTGCTCTTTCCAGGGCTTCTCAGCTTGACTTGGGATCATCGCAGTCAGCAGAGTAAAATGGAAGCTTCTCAGGCAGTTTAGACCTTGCTCAATGCAGTTAGAATAAATTCCAGGAGTGCAACCACCAAAATGGGCAGAGCTGTGTCTTGAAATCCACAGCTGCATTTAAATACAAGTCTAGTAGTATAAAGTTTCAGTTATTACGGAATGTTTTTTTTTAATGATACATCTTGCTAATGGAGGAGTGTACATCTGGTGGTGAGGGGGGAGAGAACATTTTTCATTTATTATAATAAAGTATTGTCTAGTGGTATGGTGCCTTGAATATAAAAACTATCCCCCTTTTTTGTCAGACCTTTGTACCAGAACCTCGACCAGCTCCTAAAAATGATGTTGGGTTGAAATACAGTGTGAAGCACCGCCCTTTTCCAGAAGAAGTGGACAAGATCCCATTTGTGAAAGCTGACTTAAGCATTCCTGATTTACATGAAATTGTGAATGAGGAAGTAAGTAACTCTTAGTTTCTGACTTAATTTTTTTTCTTGGGTTTTTTGTCTGTTCATGAATCATACACTGATGTCTTACTGTAAATATTTATCTTTAACTTGACTAATTTCGTATCAATGGAATAATAACCTCAACAAATTAATTCTGTACACTTCCTCAGGAAGATGGCAGTGCCTTGGATGTGTTCTTTGGGAGGCACTGCTCAGCATGTTCTATTACAGCTCATAATACCCTGGTATCGGCAGGAAGCATTATGTTACTTCTGGGGAAATAAAGAGGCTTTTTTGAGACCTCCTGGGGAGGAAGAGGGACCACATCTCAAAAATATTTTAAAATTTCACAATGCCAAATGTGTTTTAGTTTCCTTTCACTTAAAAGGGTAAAGGTGTAGCTGATACTGGATACATAAATCTGCAGCAGGTCTCCCATACAAGCAGGGTGTTCAGATCTTCGCTGTGTAGCATTGCAAGTTCTCATTGGTAGTGCTTTAGTAAACTGTGGAGTCACAGCTGCTGCTGTACCTGGGACCTACAGCTTTCCTGAAGGATGGGGCTGTTTTCTTGGTGGATCTTGGTACAATCCAAATTTTGTGCAATGTTTTTTAGCTTGAAGAGCGACACGAGAAGCTGAGGAATGGCATGGCCCAGCAGATAGTTTTCGAGACTTCCATAGATCAGAAAAGTGAAGAGGAGTGGCGGAAGAAGAGCTTTCCTGATCCAATCACAGAGTGTAAGCCTCCACCGCCAGCGCAGGAGTTCCAGACAGCACGCCTGTTCCTCTCCCACTTTGGGTTTCTCTCCCTAGAAGCATTGAAGGTGACCTGATACTTCTTAGTGTTGTACAAATGCCCTCAGTACGTGTACCGCCTGGCTTGGCAAAAGAAAAAAGCTAGATTTTGGTAGTGGAAGATCTTCTGTGTAATTCCAACTACTGTTAAGCTGTAGTCTGATCAAATAAAGTGATGGATTACAGTCTTCCAGGATTGAGAGCACAGCTGTGAAAGGCTATGCCTTAAGCTGACCATTTTCTGAATAGGTGGCTGTGTCTCTGTTTGTAGTGGGTACATAATCCATCACATTCACGCGTTTGTACTTGAAATCGTTCGCTCAGCTTGAATTAGGTTTTCAGGTGGTACTTTAAGAATTTTTGAAACATGACTACCTTGAAAGTTCTGATCCAGAAATGGTTGTGCTGAAATAGTTTAACCCGTATATAAAGACTTGGAAGTACATACAGGTTGTAGAGTTTCCTTTTTAAAGTGAAAATAACTGTTACAGAGATAGTCCTTATTCTTAATTTGAAGTTCTGCCTCTTACCTATGGATCCTCCCTTTTATTTGTTGCATTTCCTTTCACACAAATTCTCAACAAAAGTAGACAGTGGAGCTCTTGCAAAAATTATGTCTACAAGTTTTTGGTATCTTGCATGTTGTTGGTATATAAGTAAATTAATATATGAAACTACACATAAGTATATAGTTGTGATATTTTGAAAGTTCCTACTGCTTTTGTTACGGTAGCTAGGCCTCTTTTTGAGCAAAATGTTTGTTTCGCTGGCAAAAGACTTTTATTCAATGAGGAGAGTAGAATGCAACAAATTTATCAAACTTGTACTTGCTGTTACTCATTTACGATAACATGCTTTTGTTGCATCAGAAACTTGTGTATTATTTTGCTCTTAGGAGAAAGCAAAATTGTCTTTTTATATTTTAATAGATTATTATTGAAACCATAAAGACCTTTTCAGTTAGGAAAGATGTTTTATTAAGCTGTCAAACTCTGTTTGATAGGAACCTGCTAACAGTCGTCTACCTCCTCACCTGATTGCACTTGACTCTACTCTTCCTGGGTTTTTTGATGACCTTGGCTACTTGGATTTACTACCGTGTCGTCCTTTTGATACTGTTTTCATTTTCTACATGAAGGCAGGCCAGAAAACAAGCCAGGAGGTAAGTGAAAGTGTAGGGTGCAAACTAGCCTATGCTGTCCTGTTTCTAGTGATCCTCAAGTGAATAAAGCATCTCTGCTAATTACTGGAATGGAGTGTCAGAACCGGGTGTTCTGGGCTCTGTGCTTATTTACAGTGAGAACTGTACTAAGTCCCTGCCTACCCTTCTCATCTGTAGGTTGAAGTACATTGCCCACATTTAGGACTGTTACAACATCCTTTATGTGTGTGTATATATATATGTGTGTGTATATATATGTTAAAATCATTGATAGTATTCTTATCTGTCCTGTCATTATTGTTCTTATTTGTAGAGTTCAAAGATTCGTATCAGAAATGCATTTCATATTTTTGGCTCAGCTTGCAGGGAGGGTTGCAGTTTGTTCCAGCAATGTCCAGGTAGTTTGATTTGATTCTAACATGAAACACATTAAAGGAATGAAAAACTTTCTGCAGTTAAGAAAGTATTATTGCTTTGTAAGTCTTTGTTATACTATTTACATCAGGTTAATTTAGTCATGATTTAAATTTGCACACTTCAGGCTGTGACTTAGAAGTTCACTAAGATGGCTTATGGGCTCATTAGGAAACATTCTTTCTATAGTACCTTCTCTTTGTTCTATTCATGGTTCTCATAGTAAAGAGTTAGAAGCGTAGTTTCCATAATACATTATTGTGCATTAGGCTCAAATATTTTTCTGTGGTGGCAAGCTTTTACCGTTAGGCCTCTCATGGCATTTATTTATACAGGGTAATGAAGCTGCCCGCACACTTCTTACATCATTATACTTCACATCATTAAATGTCGTTTGAAAATATCCCCTTGTTCTTGCTTTACTGTAAATTCTTTTTTCAAATGGGCTCAAATATAGGACCATGTAGTTGTATAAAGCCTGAGCTTGCCTGTTTTCTGAAATTGTCTTCTAAACTGCACTTAATTCATTCTGAAGCATGGTGGTAACTGCAATATGCTCAGTAGTGAGAATTGTAATATTTCAATGCAGTGGGTCTAGTCACTGCTGAATATTGTACAAGGCATTAGGATGGGGTGCCAGGACCATGTGGATACCAGGAGCCTCCTGTCTGGGAGCTTTCCTTCCACCACCTGCCATTGTCCCTGCAGTGCTGGCTCCACTGGTACCTGTGTCCCAATGCACTTCCCCTGCACAACCCAAAATCTAAGACTCTCCTGCCACAAAACAAACTTTCACGTGGCCCAGAGAGGGTGGATACTTTGCATGGCCTTGTCTGGTCCACAAATACCAATGGTTCTGGTAGACCAAATCACAAATCACCTGCGTCTCCCTGTGTGCTGTTGGTGAAGTTCTCAACCTGCTTATGGTCACAGTGAGGTAAAAATTGCCTTTGAATGTGGAAACTTCCCAGATCTTTATATAAGCAGGACTAAGGTTTAAGTGAACAGTACAGCGTGACATTTGATTAAAGAACATGCCCAATCCTGCTGAAAATTGTTTTGCAAAATCTGTTTGCTAATTTAGTGTAAGGTGAGGCCTGTCTTTTAAATTGCTGTATGTCACGTACAGGTGAATAATGATAAAATACCTCTCTCTTTAAAATTTCACCTGAATTCAGTAGTGAAAATTGTCCAGAAAATTCCCATGTCACATTTGTTGCTAATACAAATTCTGTGCTAAACAGTTCTGGGGTTTATCCCTGATGAATGGATAAATCTCATAATTGACATTGCTAGCAGTTCTATGAAGTATTTTCACAGGTTTTGGCAATGATGGCAGAAAGATGAGTTGATTGAATAGGACATTGCCAAGCAGGATGGGAGGATGCTGGACAACAGGGACCAGTGCCATGTAGAAAGTCTGGGATTCCAGGCTTGCTGAATAGCTGTATTTGGGCAAAACCATGTTGGTGACACATAATTTTAATTTAAAAAAAGCGGGGAGGGAGAGAGCTGCTTCCCGGAGTCTGCTGTACCGACCTCAGTGCTGCTGGTTGTTTCAGATCCTGAAGAACATGGAGTCTTCCAGAATTGTTCAGCCACACTTCCTGGAGTTCTTGCTGTCTCTTGGCTGGTCTGTTGATGTGGGGAAGCACCCTGGGTGGACTGGCCATGTCTCAACAAGCTGGTCAATCAATAGCTGCAGTGATGAAGAAGGACCTGAACAAGGTAAGTTGTAGCAAATGGTGTAATGTTAAATTTAGGCCCCCTTAAGAGACAATTATTTTAAAGTTTCTTGCTCCCGGATACCTATCTGAGCACTTGCATTTTTTATTTATTTTTTTTTTCAGATAAATGCTGATGTTCACTAGAAAGGAATGTGTAAATACTAGGTTAAGCTTCAAGTCAGAGTAAGCAAAGCTGGTATCTGTATGTTGTTGGGAGGAAGTAGCCTCAGCAAGAATTGCCTCTGCTGTATCTTCAGCAGACTTAATGAGCCTTTAATCCAAAACCAGTGGTTGGGTGAAATCAGATATAGATTGTGCTGCAAATAGGCAAATAGACTTGAAATGCCGCATGCTTTTTATTGTTCTCAACGTAGATTAAAATGAGATGTTCACTAATAAGTTAGCCTTGTAATCATGCTGGGTAGGAAGTAATGAAAACAAGCTGCTGTTTGTAGGTCACAGTGGTTGGAGCCCACACATACCACTTCTGTCCTGCTTAATTTACGCTGCTTTTTTCCACTTGAACAAGCTCTGGGCTTGTCATTCTCTCTCCCTTTCCCCATTCTGTCAACCAAAACAATCTGCAGGGTAGTGAATTTCTATCCCAGAGTGGCCAGCTGGAGGTTGGGTTAGTTTGCCTTGAACTTACCTGGGATCTCATTACCTGGGATTTTGGTAGTGTCTGGATTGGTTTGTGGGGTTCATGGACACTACACCAAGGGCCAGACCTTTTCTTGGTGATCTTCAGAGCCTCAGCCTTCTGCTGTGGGCCACACAATGAATGTGCTGGTCCAGGTTGTTCATCACTTTTGATCTGGCTTTTGCATCCAGTGCAGCACTGCTCCTGCTGCAGTTCCTCGAGCAGCACTCCTGCTCTGCTTTCCTTTTGCTGCCTCAGAAATGCTCTTCACCTGTAATTGTGGCCAACTGAAAGCTCCTCATTTGTAGAATAAAACTACAAATGATAGAAGGCTTGAGATGTTAGGGGGATGTTGAGAGAACAGAGGCATGGCTTTCTCTGAAGAAGAGAGGTTACAAAATGGCCAAGTCTTGGTTAAATTTTCCTTTGAGGACAGGGTCAGATTGTGCTTTACCCAGAGGCAGAGTCCTCTCTCTTCCCTTTGTGGTTACCTTTGTCAGTAAGGCTGTGTGGAAGGCAGTGCCCTGAATTAGTGAGACAACCCATTTTGATACGGGCTTTTTAACTTAAAATTTTTTTCAGCCATTTGCATTAAATCACAGATCACCAAGTAGTTGGATTAATTAAAAAAATTGGGGAAAGGAACAGAGAAAGCATTCAGGGATGGGATGGAAGGAGGGCAGGCTACTTCTAATCTTGTTCTGCTGTTGAAAAAATCTGAGTGGAGTCGTACCTTTAGCAAGAAGTAGCTACAAGACTGAAACAGTGGTTTTAAAGTAGGCTTGTATCAACTTGTGAAGATTCATTGATTTGGTTTCTCTCTAGTCTTTGCTGTGACTAAAGCTATTTATTTTGTTAAATGTATTGTGTTTTTGTGAATGGCTCTGATGATTAAAAATCCATTCAGGTGTCTAGTGTCTTGGCCTGTGTCAGGAGCAGTGTGGGCCTGGGGCAGTGACTGATGCCCTGCCCTGGGCACTGGGAGGCCCCACCTTGAGGGCCATGTCCATTTTTGGGCCTCTCAAAACAAAAACATTGAGGCGCTGGAGTGGGTCCAGAGAAGGGCAAAAGAGCTGATGAGGGGTCTGGAGCACAAGTCTTGTGAGGAGCATCTGAGGGAGCTGGGGGTGTTCAGCCTGGAGAAAAAGAGGCTGAGGGCAGACCTTCTGGCTCTCTCCAGCTCCCTGAAAGGAGGGTGTAGTCAGGCAGGGGACAGTCTTTTCTCTCCCAGTTAACAAGAGGACAAGAGGAAATGGCCTCAAGTTGTGACAGGGGAGGTTTAGGTGGATATTAGGAAAAATTTCTTCACTGAAAGAGTTGTCCAGCCTTGAAACAGGCTGCCCAGTCACCATCCCTGGAGGTCTTTAAAAGACGGGTAGATGTGATACCGAGGGACATGATTTAGTGGACTTGGTGATGTTAAGTTACTGGTTGGACTTGATGATCGTAGAAGTCTTTTCCAATCAAGATGATTCTATGGTTCTGGGATAGCATCCAGTGAGATGTGATTAAAATAAATTCACAGGCATGTGCTTTGGTTTTGTTTCCCTGCACACCCCCAAAAACACAGTTCTTACACATCTGGATTTCAGTTGTGGTGATTCTCCCCAAGAGCTGTGGATTGAAGATACAGGAACACTTCCCTCACGGTGAAGCATGGCTCGGAGGCTCCTGTGTGCCTCTGGCCAATTCTCTGTCTGCATGCTGAATTTCACTGCTCTGTTGGTTTTGCTGAGGTAGCTGTCTCAGGAACCCTTCTGAAGACTGGATCAGAGAAACAATTCATCTTGAAGTCCTCACTAGTCTTTCTGGAGGCAGTATGGGGAATAAAACGTGGGGAGTGGCTGTACTTTACTTACAGCGTGGGTCCACTAAAGAGTTGTTTTCTCTCTGTGCTGTGAAGACCTGATGTACTGGCCAACGGTGATGAGAGAATAACTGGGTGGGTGTGAGAATGAGGAGCTTTCTTGCGTTGGGATTGATTCAAGAGAGTAGTTTTCTAACTCTTCGGGAGAAGAAAAGACGAGAGTCTGTAGAGACTGGCTTGAATTCTAGAATAGTATCAGCCTGAAGTTATGAATGTTACAATCCTTTGGAAATTTAATGACTAACTGAATGATGAGAGGGGATGGCTAGGAATAGCTAGTAGATGAATTCTTCTGGCTAACATGGTTGCTAGACAACTGAATCTGAGGGAAGTAGGGTACGCAGTACAATTATGTTCAAAATAAATCCCCTCCCAGCCTAAAACACCATTTCCTTCAAGATACCAAAAACATTTATCTCAGAACAGTTGTTGGCCGTGAGATTTTACTGTGAAACCTTACTTTATAATGATATTTGTGTAATTTCTTCTCACTGTATTCCAAGGCCTTCTCCTGCGCCGTTGTATAAAGAGGTAAAGCTTCCTTTTGACTAATTTTTCCCTTTATATCCATTTCAGATGATCTAATTATTTCAGAAGATGTTGGGGCAAGTATCTTCAATGGGCAGAAGAAGGTGTTGTATTATGCAGATGCCCTGACAGAAATAGCTTTTGTTGTCCCATCACCAGTGGAGTCCCTCAGTAAGATCACTTTCTACATGCTGTTTATGAAACCCAAAACAACAATTTTTTGTTAGCTTTTTCAGAAGAACCTAAAGCTAACTAGTAGTGTGTCTAGCAAGATCCTTGTCAAAAAGCCACTGATACTTAAATTACAAACCCTAATCCTTAGACTCTTTCTAAAGATGGTATCTGTTCTGTGCCCCTCTTTATCAGTGTAAGCCTCAATGTGTGAAGGTTTGCATAGCAGCATTGCTGTTACCTGCGGACTTTGGATTCAACATATGCTTCACCATCAACTGGTGATGCTTTTTTTTTTTTGTCCCTTTCCTGTCTTGATGACTTGTTCCTGTAGCACATGGAGGAGCACATGCACAACTGCTGTGTAGGTGAGCAACATCTTACACACCAAAACCAGTGTGCAAAGTTCCCTGGATTAAGAGGGCGGTGGAGAAATAATAGTCACAGGAAGGAGAAGACTATTCCATAGGAAATGCATGGGACATTTTTAAATTCATAGGGAGTGCTCTAATTGCAGTCTGTTTCTGGAATAACTGGTAGTTGTCCACTACTGAATACTCTTCCTGCTTTTCAATGCTATATTGACTTGACCATAAATCTTTGTATGTTTAGTTTCAAAGCCTTACGTATGATGACAGCTTAAGTTTTTTGGCAGAAGAAAAGACAAAACTCACCTTTCTTCTGGCTTACAGCTGATTCGCTGGAAAGCAATGTCTCTGATCAAGAAAATGACTCCAACATGGATCTGCTGCCAGGAATACTGAAGCAGCAGTCTCTGACACTTGAGCTCTTCCCCAGTCATGCAGACAATCTTAATCCCTCCCAGCGGGTAAGGCAAAACTTGCATTGAAAAAATGGCATTCTTCTGTCTTTTTATTTTCTCTCCCAAGAAGCACACTGGCTACGGTATTTTTTTCAATGGTATATGATTTGGTTTCATAGTGTTTGGAGCTACTTAATCTTAAACTTGGAGCCATTAATCTTTAACACCTGCTTTGGTTCTGACAGAATTTGCAGTAAGAGTTTGCAAGATTACATTAAATGTGAAAACTAAACGTGCAAACTGGTGATACACTGTATACTGAAGTCTTGAAATACATGTAGGAAAAATACATGCAGTATTTACAGAGTAATTCAAACTTGAATCTATGTTTGGAAATTTAGGATGGATAGACGTGAATGCTTATACCTGCCCAGTTCAGCATAGTATGTGTCAGTTGTGTCTGAAGTATCAGGTGTGAAATTGCTTTTTTTTTTTTTTTATTGTAGCAAAGCAGAAAACCATGAACTGCTGTAACAGCTGGCAAAGAATTTACAACTGCTCATTTCTTGTATAGAATTCACTTGCGAGTGTATGTTTAGTTACTGATTTAAGATCTTGGAGAATGTTAAGAAAAACTTGAATGAGTTTTCTAAGATTGAATATATTAATTTTTGCTGAATGCAAATATTGTGGAGACTCAGGTTGGTGGTTCCACTGCAGCTGCCTCATCTCAGTGGCTGGCAGAGGTTGTACCTGTCTGAGATCCGAAGGACTAAGGAACAACTGTGGAAGTGCTTGTTGGGTGTATTACTAGACTCATGACACTTTCAACTACTGCTCTTACCTTGTGTTCAAAACAGCTCAGTCCTACTTCAAGATCCAAGAGGGTGCCTCAGGGCCGGACCATTCCACCGATGGGACCTGAAACCAAAGTGTACGTGGTCTGGGTGGAACGTTACGATGATATAGGTGCGCAGAAGTTTTTATTGTTCACTAAAGTAACAGCAGGGCAGGAACCAGAGGAATACCTCTGTTCCTTTCCTCTATAAAATGCTAAATCCTTATTAAAGCCTATAATCAACACTTCTAAGATTCTAAGACAGATCTTTGATGATTGAGAGGTGGTCCACAGATTGTACATAAATCAGTAGCATGTAGGTCTAGAGATTATTTTAGCTCTGGCTTGACATGTGAAGTACTTCTGACACCTGCTGCTTCTCTGCTTAAGGGGGATCATCATCCTTCTTGGTTGATGGTTTGAAACATTCTGTTATGTTCCATTTTGCACGAGAGCTCATTTATTCTGCGCCCTGGGTGCCTGTTTCATGCTGTGCAGTCCAGCTTCCTTTCTGCACCTTTATTCAGGCAGGGTCTTGTCCCTCGTGCAACTCAGTGTTTCTTAACAGTAGTTTGAGGTTTCCTCTCTGAGTCTGGGAACTGGCTGACCTGGGAGAGGCCCAGCTTTGCCCATCCTGTTAACAGCTGTGACGGGGCAGTGGTGGGCATCTGGCTACTAGGTTTGAGGCGTCCTTTGCTGGTTCTAAGCCATGACCTGGCTTTAGTGTTATGCAAGAACCTCTCTGTACTGGCCTAGCCTAGCAAGCCTGTAAACACTGGCCAGTAACTGATACTTTATTCTGTCTTTGCTTGCTAATCCTGGTTCCCAGTCTGAGAATAAGGGTGGATCTTAATGAAGCCCTTAGCTCCTCCCAGAGGAAAGCAACCAAGAGAATGGGAGCCATCAGGAGGAAGCTTCCTGTAAAGTGTAGGTGTAAAGTCTCAAGACCATTACCTCTTCCACAGTATATTCCTCATAGTTTTACTGGGATTAGGAAGCAGACATCAAGCTCTGCAGCATCATTTCCTAGTCCAGACATTGGCCCGGAAGGTGTTCCCTTAGCTTCAGGGGTCACTCAGCTGCTTTGGTTCTCAAACTGGTGACCCTGACCCAGTTCTTCCTTGGACAGTAGCTAAAACTGGCTCACTGCAGACACAGCAAACCATGCTATCTGTGCATGTTTCTGCTTGGCTGCTTTTCATCACCTGTAGGAATCTCCCAAAGCTCTGGGCCTGAAGCTGAAGAAGGGAGTTTGTGAGCCTCAGTAAGCATGGCAGTTGGACTTGGGAAAGCAGGAGGCTCTTGAAAGTGGCTCCTAGCCCAGCAGCTTTACCTTATGTTCTTGGCTTTTGTCTTATCCTTCTGTTGTATCTTTGAATCTGGACAGTGGTAAAGCTGTCGCTTTGTAGTTTAGGCTGTCGTTCCTGTGCCAACTGCCTTGCCTTCCTCTTGCTGCATCTCAAAGTACTTCTGCAGCCCTCCCTGCTGTCCCTCTGCTGCCTCCAGCTGTTGTGTACCCTTAGCATGCCAGCTCTGGTGGCAAAAGGTGCTTTCAGGCCTTATCCTCTTTCTACTGAAAGAGGCATTGGCACTGTCCTGCTGTCTGAAATGTACTTTTGTGAAGGTCTCTCAACATCTGTCTCAATTCCTGCCCCTGAACAAGGTAATGGGAAGTGCAGCATCCCCTTCCAGGGATCCAAGTTCTTACTTCCTCCCCTGCACATTTATTAACCAGTCACTTGTTACCAAGTGCATGGCAGCAGGGTTGTAGGACCTGTATAGCTTGGATTTGAGGAACGTTACCATGTTTGTTGGAGCAGGGCTCAAGGGAAGTGCAGATGTGAGCGATGGTATTGTTTGAAATTCGTGGCACTCAAGGCTGATTACTTGCAGATAAGTGAAGATGCTGTTGAATAATAATTTTAAAGCTCTTTTTGTGATTGAAGTACTTCACATTCTTCCTGCTTTCACTGTTCTCTAGAGATTTTGATCTTTGGGATTGAGAGAATTCAGGGTCTGGGTCATGTTACCTGATCTGTTGACCACAGAGTGGCTGAGGTGTGTGTATGAATGCTTAAGCTTTAAAATGAAGGAAGACTTTGCATCACTAACAATGCAAGAACATCCATGGTATAAATGCCTGAGGACTGTATGGTGTTGACTAACGATAAATAATCGTTCTTTGTACAACAAAACACAAAACTTTGGGTAGATAAACTTTGTTCAGTGCATCATCTTCTTACAGAAAACTTCCCCCTCCCTGATCTGGTGTCTGAGACTAGCACTGGTGTGGAAACTGCAGCTAACAGTAGCGCTTCCCTAAGGTAAGTCTGCTCTTATTTTCGTTATTTGTCTTGATTCTTCTGGACAATTGCTTAGGCTGCGCTTCAGAAGTTGTTGTGATGAGATTATTTGCATTCTTCAGCTTTCAGAAGCATCCCTGAAAAATCTAGGCAGTCATGTTAAAAAAGATGAGTTTCCTCAGTGGATTTTTTTGTTGTTGAAAAAATGAAAGAGCTTTTCCTATCACTGCAGTTCAAACATAAATTAAGGAAGAGAAAATATGTAGTTTTTATCTTGAGTCTGTGATTAGCCTCCCTCCTGATTTACCCCTTTGTGAGGTGGTTAATGCTGCATACATGTTGTGAGGCTTAAGGCCCTCTCAGCAGGACTCAAATTCTGTGGTGACAAAAGATCATAGAAACAGTACAGTTGATATAACCCTTGTAAAGTCCAGAGGATGCATACAGGAGTCCCCCTTGTTTAGCCAGAAGACATTTTTTAACATTCTTTTAATGCTTAAAGTGGTCAGTTTTCATCTGTGGATTAATTGAAACAGTGCTATGAAACTGATGTAACAATATGGTTTTTTCCCTTAAGATCTACAATTCCTGAGAAGGAAGTTCCTGTGATCTTCATCCATCCTTTAAATACTGGCTTATTCAGGATAAAGCTACAAGGAGCAACTGGGAAATTCAATATGGTTATCCCATTGGTGGATGGAATGATAGTCAGTAGGAGAGCTCTTGGTAAGCTAAAGATTTTTTTAGGAACACTCATGTTTTGATTATTAATTTTCTGTAATACCAGTAATATGTCTGCAAAATGCCAGGTCTGCAGTATTTAATTGGAAAAAGGACTGGGCACAGCAGAACAAAATAAAAATATGCCTTTTGCAGCAGCAGTGGAAGCAGGAACAGCAGAGGGAGCAGGTGGTCAGCACTTTGCTGACAGCAGAGCGGGGCTCTGCTGTGGTTGTAGAGGAGAAGTGAGAGGCTGGCACTCGAAGTGGTGGAAGGAAAAGGTAAATGCCTGTTATTTTGGTAAGAGAGATCAGAAGTGTGACCCTCATGTTTAGCACCAAGGTGCTGGTGCTGGCTGAATTTTTGAACTCTGCTGGCATGCTGGGTTTGTTCTTCCTGTTTTAGAAGCCAGAGAGTGATTAAAAGCCACAGCAACTGAGGATTTCCAATGTGTTCAGTAAAAATACTTAACCTGCTATGATGGATGTGTTAACAGGGGTCCATGTGTACTATCAGCTGTTCCCTGTGTTCCTAGATGAATTAGCGGATCTGTCTTGGGATCTCTGCTACTGTAGCTTCAGTAACTGGCAATCTCACTCCAATGCGAGCAATTCACAAGACAGAGCAAAAAGAACAAATGAACTTTAGGATACTTGTACAGAACCATAAAAGCAACATTGTAGGGGGCTGTTTGGAGGTGACTTTCAGGTTGTGGTTTTTGCATGCTTACTTCAGTGATGTGGGAGTTGAAGCCTTTAAGATTTGTGAATTCAGCTGATGACAGTGGCTTGTACTGAAAAAGAATCAGGTGTGTTTTCACAGAGTTGGGCTGTTTTTTCAGCTGCATTGGAAACACTAGAGACAAGATAAATTTCATTATATTAAGGTCAGTAGATGTGGTTTATGTGCAGCCAGTAATTAAGACATTTAAATAGGAAAGGATGCTGTTTCTGCCCATAAGAAAGTGCTTGTAGAACAGCGAAGGGGTTAATGGACACCTCATTAGAGGCATATGAATTTCATTTCAGAATAAAATAGGCTAAAGCCCACTGCCAGCTTTTGCTAAGCTTTACCGGCTTTGGTTCCCAGCCTTCTCCTGCCACATACACCAGCATCAGTTAAAGAGGAACACCAGCAAAGCAGCCAGGGGAAACAAAACCTGTTGCCAGCCACAACCCATCAACTCTTTCCTCCTCCCCTGTTTCATGCAGAAGGCTCTGCAATTCCTGCTGGAAAAAACTGTTGGTGGATACTTTTTTTCATCCTGAAGGCTTATATAGAATCACAGCATCGTCCAGGCCAGAAGGGACCTCCAAAGGTCATCTAGTCCGACTTCCCTGCAGTCGCAGGGACACCCCCAACTAGCCCAGGTTGCCCAGGGCCTCATGGAGCCTCCCAGCATTACCTGGTGACCTCAGGGCGCACCCAAGCTCTGCATGTGGTAGCCAGGGGCTGTAGCACCACAACTCCTGGACTGGCTGCCCTGGTTTCTTTCCCCTCTTGGTCCTTAAGGTGCTGTTGTGGGCAGTTGCTTGGCTCTGGCAAAGCAGAGAAATCTTCCTCCTCCTCACACCAGTTTAGAGTACCGCTGACTTAGTCCCTATCTTACTCATTTTTCACAGTAAATTGTCCTTACAGGCCTGGGACCATGGATATCTGTTACATGGCTACTCAGTGAGAGGAGTTGGGGTGCAGTGGTGCTGGGCGTCTCCCTGGATTTCTAGATAGGACAGAACCCAAAATTGTCGTTAGCTGTGAAGCCAGCAAAGGGCCACAGACTTGAGTTTGTTCAAACTTGATTCAAATGTTGTTTCTTTTTCAGGTTTTTTAGTGAGGCAGACGGTAATAAATATTTGCCGGAGAAAGAGGCTGGAAAGTGATTCATACAACCCCCCCCACGTCCGCCGAAAACAGAAAATAGCAGACATTGTCAATAAATACCGGAACAGGCAGCTGGAGCCACAGTTTTATACCTCACTTTTCCAGGAGGTTGGGCTTAAGAACTGCAACCCCTAGGTGATTATCCTTCCAGGACAATTAGATCAGAGCTTGGTGGCTACAGTAATGAAAACAGTTAAATAGCAACCATAACTTTCCCTCAGCCCTCCAGAATTCAGGAAATCATATTCTAGCACAAGTCAGCAGATACCGTGTGGGAGGAATGGGAAATGAATCCAAAACATTGCAGTCGGGATATCGACTTAATTCATCTGCCCTCAAAAGGTTACTTCGTTCCCGTCTTCCTGGATACTAGAGACATAATCTCTTGACCCAGTCATCTGTTCCCGGCTAATTAGGAACTGTGTCTCATTCTGTGAGAGAAAACAATCAAAACAAAGTCATCTCTGCATATAAGGATGGGAAATAAAGTACAAACAAATTTGCCTTCAGACATCTTGCTATGCCCACATGTTAAAGGAGAAGGGAGCAGGATCTCTCTTTTGAGGAGAACCTGCTTTAGAGCAGTAACTATCCCTGCAAGAACCTAGAGGACACTTTCAGCCCCCCTTCAGAACTCAACAAGATCCTTCACTGCTTGTAACCAATTTGTGCACCAAAATCAAGAGGAAGAAAATTGCTTTGAAGTATCAGGTCACGAAATACAGCCAAGGTGCTGTATTTGATGGTTCCCTCCATGCCTGGGAGTGAGTCCATCCACAGACAAGATTTCTCTTAAGCTGACAGCAAACCACACCTGAAAGTGGCTGACTCCAACAGAAGTTGTTACTAGATAAGAGCTCTTGGTT
Organism: Thinocorus orbignyianus; assembly: GCA_013400375.1. NCBI lineage: Eukaryota > Metazoa > Chordata > Aves > Ciconiiformes > Thinocoridae > Thinocorus > Thinocorus orbignyianus. Next base: position 600,891 of record VXBW01008329.1, read on the forward strand.
ATATAAAAACAAGTTTATGGCTCTCAGGTCTGTTGCAAAATGTCATATTTAATTTTAGTAGCTTGGTTATTATTTTATATATATATATTTTTTATGCAGCTCTAATTTATTTTGAAGTGTCTGTATCGCCTACTCACTGTTTCCATATAAAGCATAAACATCACTTGTTTTCCTTCCATTGGATTGAAATCTGAGATTCTGGGGCTGCCTCCTGCCTGATACTTATAGCATAAGCAGTTTTTGCAACTTTTTCAGAAGCTGCTGTTAAACAGCCTAAAACAACTCAAAAAGAAAAGTCAAGAATCCTTTTTCCCCCCATTAACTTGCCATTCCGTGAAAGCCCTTTGGAGTTACAGCTTACAGTTGTTTTAAATCTCTTGTGCTTTCTCATACTTGGCAGTGGTGGCTCCCTTCCACCTAGGTCAGAAGTTTTCATTTTTAGACTGGATTTCCCGTGTTCAGGCCTTGAAGGATGTGCTGGGAGAAGGTGTTTACAGCTGCAGATTTAATATTGGGAATACAAGAGCTGCAGTGGGCGCCGGCAGCCTCGGGAGCGCTTTCAGGCTCCCGGCGCAATCTGAGCTTGTTGCAGTCATGAATCATCGCTGGCGCTCCCAGGGAGATGCAGTTTGTGATTGCTGGCAACAACATGGATCCCTTTCTTCCAGTAAGCAGGTAATGTGGGAGCGTAAGCGTGAGCAGGAATTTGGGGAGCTCCTGGCATTATTCCCCAAAGTAGGTTTATTAGCTTTTTAATATGCCTTGCAGTAATACCTATCAGTCATTTAATTTTGATGTTTCAGTGTTACCTTTTGCAACAGTTCTGACCTGAAACAGTCTTAACTGTTTCAATACAACTTACTTGCCAAAGCCATACCATGCTTCTGTTTTTTCATGTGGTTTTTCACATGCAGTTAATGGAAACGCAGGCCCCTAAAAATACACATGAAAGGACTTTCAGTATGCCCACCAAAGGGGGGTTAGGGGACACGTACTTGTCGCAGGAGATGAGCACACTAGTCTGGCAACTCAGGAGCTCTGGATTTTGATCCAGGTGAATCACAAGTGGGAAAATGAAACCACATAAAGAAAACTGTAGAAGGAGGCACGATGGCTGGCCCACGCTCGTGTGATGCCCAGGTTGTAAAATGGCAGGAGGAGCTACAAGACAGTGCTTGGCAAAGCTGGGAAAGGAATCTCAGACAGCTTTGTTTCTCTGCCAAACTCTTGTTGGTATCAGTAAATGCACGGGCACTAAATTTATGCACTTTTTGTACGTACCTATTTGATCTAATTAATGGCCAAACACACTTTAGACCACCAGTTTAAAAGGCATGACCGATGCATGTGTAACAGATGAACATACTGTGCAATCAGATATCTGCACTTCAGTAACATAACAACAAACCCCATATACCATAGCTAAGTGTATGTTATTTGCAAAATCATCAGATTCTATAGTAATGAGCTGCAAAAGATACTTCTTTCGGGCATTCAGGTACAATCAGTAATGTCAAGATGTGTGCATTTGGGGAAACCCTGGGTGTCCGTGAAGGCCAAGACAACCTGCCTGGAAACTCACACTTTGAAAAGGCCTGTGTTTGGCTGAAAAATGGTCTTAGTTCTTTTTCCGTGTTCATCTAGAACATGGCTCTGGCACCTGTGTGAGCAGTACCAGCTGGGAAAATAATGCAACTTTTCAGAAGTCTTGAAAGAAGGTAACTTTTGCACACACTGGTGCTGCTGATCCTGCCACTGGAGGAGTGGGCATTTGTAACTTGCTTCATGAGATTTGTAAAACCAGCTGGCTAACGTTATGTTCTGGTGGTATGACCTGGCCATAAGTATTGGGTTTTGCTATCTGGAAAGGTGAATCTTCAAGAAACTTGCAGTTTAGTAAAAAAATGTAATTACAGAGAGGTTTTGCTATCCCACTTGGTTTGGATACTGGTGGCAGCAGTGAGTGCCCCTGGCAGACCTGTGCTGGTGAGGGTGTCTGTAAGGAGTGTCCCTGTCCCTTCCCCTGTGTGCAGAGAGATCTCCAGCTTCATAAAAAAATGTAAAACACCCATTTGGGATTAAAATCCCTGTCCTCCTGAAGTCAGCAGCCAGGCTCCAGTGGTTTCAGCTAGTCCAGGACACAGTCCTTGAGCTTGTTTTCCCGAAAGGGTTAGGGCAAATGAGATTTATTTCAGTTGAGATTGCAGAACATGTTGGTCGAAAATCCAGACTCTCTCTTTTTCATTTATTTTTTCCATCTCAAACTGATGTATTGAGTTGTCAGCTTGACCATGTGCACGGCTTAGGTTTGTGTTGGCCCCTTGTGTTGTGTGTTAGGGTGCCATCAGCCTGGATGCCGTGGGTGACAGTGCTGCAGGTGCTGAGCTGCACATGTGGCATCGCTAAACTGAGACTTTCCAGTTTCATAAGACCCTTCTGTTTGGGTTCATAATTCTGCATTAAATTACAACATCCTTTTTATCAGTGAAGAAAGAGGGGGGACCATTGTCACCTTGTTAAGGTTACAGAAATTTCAGTACCTTAATAANCCAGCAACAGGAGATGGGAAGGACGTTGTGTGTGGAAGTGGAGCAGGGTCCCTGCTCAGGGCTGTGCCCGCTGGCTTCTCCATGCGAGACTGTGTTTCTTTCCTGCAAGGTTCTGCATGCCCGGAAAGAGGATAGAACTAAATTTCAATCTAGCAGACAAATTTGATGTGATTTAATGATGGTGTAATTGAGTGATGTCTTTGAAGGCAAATACAGAGCTTTTCCACATGGATTTTAGCAGGAACAATTAGAAATAAGAATGCTGGGTACCACATGCTTCAAATCATATACAATTTGTATGAATTTCTGTATGTTGCCAAGACATGATCTTTTTGTTCTTATTGTATTTTTTCTGTAAATATTCCTGGCGCTAAGTTGTAAAGTAAAGGCAAAATGTAAATATGAAGATGTGAACTATGTTCCCTTGTCTCTAGTACTTTATCTCTTATTTGTTTAGGGAAGGCACACAAAGGCTTGTTTGTATTTATGCCAATTCTTTGTCCAGGAGAAACACATCAAATATTGAATGTAACACAATTAGTCCAATAAATTTTAAAAATTCTTATGTAGTAACTTTGCACTTGTCCATTTTTAATATTTTTCTAATGCCTTTGGTTGAAACTCTCAGCCACTAGAGGTGTTTCCCAGGGAACTAGCAGGCGCATGTAGTGAAACTGTGCACCCTCTGCTAGGCAGCAGCTATGGTAACAGTGCACCAGCTTATAGTTAAGGAAATCACATCGCGTCTCAGCAGTGTGGGGAATGAAACACGCACACACAACTTCTAAAGGGAGACCTGATGCTCCTGCAATGCAGATGTTCTCCAGTGGCTCCCTGCGCTTGCGTGTGGGTGCATATCTCCCCTGACACCTTGCCCATGGGGCTGGCTGTTAAAATGCAGCAGAGTCCTGAGTTTTGGAGACAGCTCTTATCGCTGCACAGATCAAGGATAAAGAGTTTGACTTAGTTGTGTGGATTTGGCACAGAGCTAGGCAGCAGTGTAGGAGGGTCCCATCGTCTGAAAGGCATTGCACCTGGCTGGGAGTGGGAAGAACTTTTGCCTGGCAGAGATGGGGTTTCTTCAGTGCCTCTCCAGCCAAACCACCCTCTGACCATCTCCATGCTCCCAGGAAGGTGACAAGCTGTCGCTATGGGTTCCCTGGGTCAGGGCTGCAGTGTTGGGTCTGGCAGGGCTGTCTGATTCCTGGTGCTTTACTCTGGAGGTGCTGGGGAAGTTACCTGAGCTCTGGCACTTCACCTTCATGGCAGCTGTTGACAAAGGTGCTGCCTTTGGGATATTAGCCTTTTGTGAGCCATCTACATGTTGACTGACATGAGAGCTGGAACAAAAACACTGGTCTGACCATTCCAGAATTGCTGGTTTTCCATAATTCAGCAGCAGCTGCCTGCCCAAGCTCCTCACCACCTTGCTGCCAGGGAAGGGCAGGGCAGGTCCCACGCTGGTTTCTGAAGAATCACAAAAATTAAATACCTAAATATTAGTCCTAATTTAGGTATTTAATCCTAAATACCTTTCTCTGAAGTCTGAAAGCATAGAGCAGGTAGCAGAGAGAGGGCTTTCTGGGGTTGGCTTTAGAGGTCTAATGCTGTCTCCTTTCCTACAAAGGAGGCAAAGAGGCACCCAGCAGAGCAGTCCCTCCTTCTCCCAGGGCTGGGAAACCTGGGTAGTTCTTGCCACGCGTCTTGCCTGTGGCTGCAGGCTTCTTGCTCACTACAGCCTTCTTCCCATAGCTTTCCCACTGGCTTTTCCCCAATTTTTATTTTGCAGAATGCAGCTTCTGGTCATGCAGGGAACTGCTCTTCAGATGATGTCTGCTGCTCAAAAATCCTTTCCTTTGATGCAGTTCTCATAACACAGGTTTTCAGTCTGAGACAGGCAAGCTCCTTGTCCCTGTGTAAATGACTTTGTGCTTGGCTGTGCTGAGGTGCAGGCAGTCTGCTGGCAGGTCACCCAGTGGCCCAAATCTCTCCTGCCATGCCCTGCCCCTGGGGTGCCATGGACTCATCATGCGCCAACGCTTCTCACCCCAGGCTACTTGTCAGCCTCGCTCTTTTCCCCCCAGTTTTATTGTTAAATCTGTTGGTAGCCTTGGGCTGGGTGTTAGCTGCATCCCTCCACCCTAAGCTGTGCTGGTGAGTGAGTCTGATGATGAGCTCCAGCAGCCCCTACACCCTCCTGCTGGCACCACTGCTGGCCCTGGCACTGCTGGTGGGAGCAGGAGGACACCCCTGGTCCCTCAGCCCCAAGGGATGGAACAGGGGCTGGCTTGGGGGCTGAGGGCACCTTCCCAGCCCAAGGCCCTTCAGAGGTGGGGTGGCGGGGAGGAATGGGCCACTGCTGGGCTGTTCAGGAGGCTTGAAATACCGATTAAGGGCCTCAAGTTGAAAGTTCCTTTTCATCAGCAGAGCCCATGGAGATGGGAGGTGTTTTGTGTGGAGGACTGTGTGTGTGGTGGTGAGCAGATTTCAGCTTCAGGCAAGCCCAGGAGCTCAGGGGTAACTCAGGTGGGTCCTCCACCAGCTGGGTTCCTCAGCAGCAGTTCTTTGGGTGGCCATTCTTGTACTAAAGCTCCTCCCAAAGCAGTGACCAGCTGAGGTGTTGCTGTCCTGTGCCAGGGCCACATTTTGGTGGCACCACACCATCTAGTGCTATAAAAACAAGAGTAATAAATCCAGGGATGGAGTCAGGAGTGACCACGGTGCAGAGCAGTCCAGGGACAGTCAGTCTCACCCTCTGCCACAGCCGGGAATCAGAATTAGTGTCTAATGCACTGTTAATTGAGGGGAGCTGCTCTGTGGAGCATGCAGCACCCCACAGCCATCCCATGCTCTGTGTCCTGCCCAGCCTGGGCAAGCAGAGGGGCTGGGAACTTTGCCACAGGGGAGGCAGAAGAGACACCTCATCCCCAGCACCCTCCACCATCCTCTTTATCAGCTCAATTCCTATAAACTTGCCGGGGAAGGAGAAACACCCACACTGATGCCCCATGCACCTGTTTTTCTCACCACGGCGTGGATAATTCTGACCACAAATGGAGCAAAACTGCATTACAAATAATTTTCCAGGGTGTAATGCAATTTAGTTACTGCTTTGAGCCAAGAAAATATTATTTAGATGTGGGCAGTGAACACGCGTCTGTCAGGAGAAGGGGAAAAGAGGCTGAAGGTGGAGTTGGGCTGAGCTGAGTGCAGGTGTCCTCCAACACACCTGGGTGGGTGTTGGGTGCTGATGGGCTGTTCCCCAGGCCAGGCAGATGCTGATGGGGTATCCCTGGGTTATGCTCATGGTGCCAGAGAACCCCTGGACCATGTCAGTGCCACCAGTGTCCCTGGCCTCTATCAGTGCTGCTGAGGTGTCCCTGGCCTGTGCACCACACTGGCAGGGCATCCTGGGGCTGTGAGGGCCACCGGGGCATCACAGGGCTGTGGGCTGGGTCATTGCCATGACAACAGGCCCCATCACAGCATCATGGAGGAGGGCAGCACGTTGCCACAGCAACCAGGAGCATCCTGGGGTTCCCAGCCCTGGCTGTCAGCTTGGGCGATGGCAAGGGGGGGAAACCCCACATTTCTGGGGGAAACCCCTCATTCACAGCTGCACCAGCACCCGCGGGCAGCACCCGGGACATGGCAGCATCTGAGGGGAGGCTCACCTGGACACACAGACCATTTAAACCTGCTTTCTTCTTCCTGCGAGACCTGTGACATTGTCTGCTTTAGTACATGCCCTGTGTCAAAAGCACACCCTGCCCCGCACACGAGGGCCCAGCTCTGCCCCAGCCCGGGCAGGGAGCAATGGGAAGAGATGGCACGGCATGGCTCTGGGGCTCATGCCAGCTTTTCTTACAAAGGTTTTACTGGGAAAGGCAGCGATGGACCAGCTCATGCCAGCAGCAAAGGAAAGGCTTGCTGGGCTGCCCCCAGAGCCAGGGTGCATTGGCTTTGCCAGCTCTGGGGGAGCGGGCTGCTACTCCCTGCAGCAGGGCAGGATTCAGCAGCAGTGGGGCAGCCCGTGGCATCCTCCTGCCCAGGCCTTGCCCTGCCACAGGCAGGGGCTGGGGGGGGCAGCCAGAGCAGCCCCTCCATAGAGCTCCAGCCCCACATCCTGACAGAGGCTTCTCCAAGCTTGTGCTGGGACATGTATCCTCTCATACAGGGACAAGGACCTAGGGTCCTCACTCTCCCCCAACAGCCTGTGATGGAAGCACTTTTTATGACATTATTAAATGATTCAGTGCATTTTCTGACTCTTAAAGTACTTAATATATGTGCCTGTATGATTCATTATTATTATTATCTAATAAAAGATTATCTGACTCACTTTCATGTATCTTCCAATTACAAGTTGAAATTGTTCCCACTATGACCTTGCAGCTGCTAGATTTTCTAAAATTAGCCATAATGATGCATTTTACTAAGATAATTAATTAGCTAAACTGAGAAAATTGACTAGTAGAACTGCTTCGCATGCTGCTAATTATCTTTTATTATGTCATCTTTACATGCAAATAAAGAAATATTGTGATTATTTTAAATACTGTTTTCATTAGCTAATATACTTGTTAGCATAGCGATGGCTTGATTCCTCGTCAGCAGTAAGGGCCCTTGGGGACTCTGCTGCTTATTGACTGCGGGACTCTTCCTTTCAGATTAAGAAAATACGGTTATGGTCCAAATTACATTTATTTTGTCCATTTATTTTAACAGTGGTGATGGCCAGCAGGCAGGAGGGTCTCAGAGATGGCAGGAGTGCCAGGAGCACCAAGGGCTCCTGCTGAAGGTCCAGGGGCTTCCAGGCAGGGGGAGAGGGGAGGCAGGGGTGCTGCCCCCCAAGAGTCTTCTTCCCCAGGGGCTCTCCTTGCTCAGGACATGCCCCGTGCTCCCAAGCTCTGGTCTGGCCACCCCAGAGCACCTGGGGGCAGCTCCTGGTACCTTGTGGAAGTTGACTGGGCGCAGGGTGGGTGCTGTGTAGAAACCCTTTTGATGGGACACCATGGGTGCTTTGGGGCAGCAGGACTGGCACAGCAGGGACCCTCAACTGGGACCGCAATTGGAAGTTTCCTGCTCCAAAAGCCAGCTGGTTGGCAGGAGCCAGCACGGGATGAGACAGCACCACCACCACCCCGCTCCCCACGTTGCTCCCCAGCACCCCCAGGAGGCGACTGCTGGATTTTCTGTCCCCAGTTTTATTTTGCCTCGTTGCCTCTGTCACCAGTGTCCATCTAGGTCCTCTCTTCACAAGCCCAGGGTGAAGTCCTCACCAACAGCTGGGAAAGTGCCATCTGCCTTTGAGAAGTGGCTTCTGGCAGAGCCAACGCTCACTCTCCCTGGGGCTGGCAGGGTCCCACCCACCCTGCTATTGCCTGCTGCCTCCTTCTGCCTTGCCCTGGAACAGGCCGTGCCAACAGCTCCTGAAGCCTGTTTCCAGCTCACCACTGGCCACAGGTGGCAGCTGTTGGAGGAGCTTTGTCACTCCCAGACTAGGCTTTGGCACCTGGGTCTCTTCTCCAGTACAGGCAGGGGTTTCATTTTGCTCACCCCAGATCTTGCCCATAAATCACAGCTATAATTTATATCTGTAGTGAATTCAGGGTGGGTGAAACAGTTCTCTGGGTAAGTGGCTTTTCACAGCCTTGTAACAACCCAGGGGGATCACAAAATCACGGAATCACAGAAGATTTGAGGGCTGGTGATAGGGATCATCGAATCACAGAATTATTAGAGTTAGAATGGATCTTAAAGACCACTGAGCTCCAACCTCCTGCCCTGGGCAGGGACACCTCCCACCAGGCCAGGCTGCTCCAAGCCCCATCCAGCCTGGCCTTGAACCCCTCCAGGGATGGCGCAGACACAGCTTCTCTGGGCAACCTGGGCCAGGCTCTCAGCACCCTCACAGCAAAGAATTTCTTCCCCAGATCTCATCTAAATCCCCCCTCCTTCAGTGTCAGATCCTTCCCCCTCATCCTATGGCTCCCCACTTTCCTGGAGCCCCTTTAGGGACTGGAAGGGGCTGGAAGTTCTCCCCGGAGCCTTCTCTTCTCCAGGCTGAGCACCCCCAACTCTCAGCCAACAGGTCCATGTCCTTCTGATGTTGCCTCAGAGAGGGGCAGAATCCCCCCTCGCCCTGTTGGCCACACTGCCAGGGATGTAGCCCAGGATGTGGGAGGCTTTCCGGACTGCCAGTGCACGTTGCTCACCAGAAGCCTTTTTTGGTTGGGAATACCAGAGTTTTTCTGCCTTAAATTTCACATCCATCACAAAAAGAGCTGGTGCTGCTGTTTCTGAAACACCAATGATAATTATAGGCTGATTTACCCTGAATCCAGAGCCATGATGCACATCCATCCCTTACATATTCCTGGTGAGAACGAGGACACCAGTGACACCCCAGCGGAGCCACTTGCAACCCCAGATTTACTCTGCAGAAATGTGTTGAGTCAAAGCTGTGCTGAGCTGTGTCCTGGTGCCGGCACAAACCCCACCACGGCAGCAGCTCCCCATGCCATGTTGTTAGTAATTCACATCAGACCAGACCTGCTATTACTTTAAAAATAAATCTCTTTGTAATTTTTGTAATTAAGTAGTAATTCACTTCCTGAGCAGTTGCTTAGCCATTCAGATTCTAAGCACTACTTATTGCCACTGATCGCCATCAGAGGGGTGTCAGGAACAGAAGTGCTGCCACACTCGGGGCTTCCCCATGGTGGCAACAGCAATGGGGAGTCAAAGGGGACACTGGGGGGGTGACTGGTGCCAGGCTGCCCCAGGACTGGATGTCCTGGGAGCTGCTCTGTGCTGCCACCTCCTCGACGCCTGGCAGGCAGCGATGCCCTGGCTGCCTCTGCAGATGGGGTTTGCAGAAGTTGCATGTCCCCTGCTCTGTGACGGGCAGCCAGTGACAAGGCCACAGGCAACGTCCGTCTGCTCATGGTGGAGGGGGGAGCCCCAGCCCCTCTGACAGGCAGGGGAAGGGCTCACAGGGGTTTCTATTTGACTTTACCTGGGACCTTTCAGCAGGAGCAAAACTTCCCCTGGACAGTCTGGGGGTCAGGCATGGGTGGGCAGTGAAGCCAGCTCAGCACCACAGTCCCAAACTTCTGTCGGCCCCATGTGGCCAGGACACCCCACTGGTTCACTCCCAGCTCATATCCCCTGGGATCACGGGAAAAAAAACAACAACTCCTGGAAAGCTGTGGAAACAGCCTGGCCTCGGGTGGTGTGCGGGGGGCCGGGCTCTTCTATGGAAGGGCCAGCGTGTCCCAACAGCTTTTTACTTCCCTGCAAGGTGCTGGGACAAAAGGGAAGTGTTGGCAGCCAGGGAGGGGTTATCCCCATGCTGGAAAGGCACTGCTGTGCTAGGGGACTGGCAGGGCTGGTTGGCACAGCCCACTCCAGCTGAGTGGCTCCCAAAAGTCACTCTGCTCACCCCTTGCCAGCTCGGGGATGCTCAGCACCAGACGAGTTGCTGGGAACACCAGGGAGTCCAGAAAAATGTGTCCCCTGCTGCTACCTGCCCAGCACCTGGATTTATCTCCAGCCAGATCCAGCAAATAATTGTATGGATGCAGCAGGAGGATATCAGCACTCCTTGTATTTGCATTGATGGCTGTTTAATGAGCTAATTTTCCTTCACGATGTTGATTTCCCTGGGCTCTGCTGCGAGTTGGTTTGCCTTTGGGTAACTCTGAGGCTGCTCCGAGTAGGGCCCTGCCTCAAATCCACGGGATATACCGGGGCAGCACAGGCAGAGAGCATCCAGAGCATCCCACTGCTTGGGGTTGCTTTGGCCAAGGGCTGGTGGGCTCCTTTTTCCAAGCTGGTGTTGACGACCAAGCATGAAGCGCTGGGAGAGGGCTTACACCCTGGAGAGGCATGTCCAGAGTTTGAATTTACACCAGATACTTAAAATACCCAAGTATTGCCTTGCAGCTGGAATATCCCAAACCTGGCTTTTCCTGGCTCTGATGCGGTGCTGGGAGTCTGCTGCAGACCGAGTTGGATGCTCTTGCCACGCACACACGTACGCACATACACAGACCATCCGTGACTGCAGCCAGCACAAAGGGGACCGGGGAAGCCCGTCCCTCTTGCTGGCCCCCGGCACTGTCTCTCCTGCCCGACAGCTGCCTCCAGCAGCTCTGCCAGATGATGTTCAGAGCCCAGCTCTGGCCCTCAGTGTTCACCCTCTCTCTGCCTTCCTCCCCAGCCATACTCACTCCACCTGACACCGGTGGTGGAAGGAGAAGGGGTACCAGTCTCCCCAGCCCCAGCGCTGTCTGGTTCCCTCAGCACTGGCCCAGCTCTGGCTCTGTTGCTCGATTGGTTTGCAGCCCCACGTCCGCAGCTTGAAGGAAGGTGACCCAGGAGGTGGCATTTCCAGCGCAGTCCTTGGGCATGGAGGAGGACGGGGGTCAGCCCACCGAACGCCTGCCCTGGCAGGTTGCGTGGGAGGGATAAACAAAAGGAGCTGGAAGTCTTAGTGCATGATCAAGATTATGATTTAATTGGCATAACAAAGGCTTGATAGGCTCAGCCACATGACTGGAATATTAATATGGAAGGATGCAGAAAGGTAGGAAAGGGATTAGTCTGGAAAGGTAGGCTGGGGATTAAGGAGGAATGTGTTGCTTTGTATATTAAGACTGGATACGTTTGGGTTGCAATCCAGGGATAACCTGGCTGCCATCCTGCCACTGCAGCTGCACGGCACACTGAGGGGCTTTTGATGAGCAATTGTCAGATTTCCCAAAGCCCAGGACACTGTGGTGATGGAGAATGTCCCTACCCAAGTGGCCAGTGTGGAATCAGGACAGCAGAGACAGACTGTTCTGCAAACACTCCCAAGGCATTCAAAGTGATATTTTTCAGGAGGAGGCAAGTAGAAGAGAAAAAGTTCTGGCTTTGCTTCTGCCCTCTCTGGTGTTGATGCAGAGGGCAGGGGGAAATAAGTGGGACAAATGCATGCGGGACATGAAGGAGCTCCTTGCCTTGCAGAAGAAAAGAGTCAAGGCTTGGGACCAAGAAAGGAGTCCTGAGGGGATGCCTGGCCAACACACTGCTCCGAGCAGGGCCAGTTAGTCCAGGGTGCCTGGGGCTCAGGTAGGGTTCAAATATCTTCAAAACCAGAGACGCCAAACCACTGTGAGCTCTGCGCCAGGGGATGACCACCCCCATGGGGAAAGGCTTGTCCTTATATCAAGTTCCCCTGGCCCGCTAGGTCTGGTCCTGTCCCTGGGCACTACAAGCATCCTGTACTACAGCCCTCTCCCACCCCTCACTATCAGCCCTTTATGCCATCCGCATCTCACTGGCCTGGCTGCAAGAAGGCTGTGGATCACCATGGCAAGGCCATGCCAAAAGCCATGGCAGGGTGGAGAGCATCCCATGCTCTGTCCAAATGAGGAGTCTTAGGCCAGCTGGCTGGGGAGCAGCAGGGAAACAGGCGGGCAGGTTTGAATGTAAATGCATCAGCTTGGAATGCAAAATCAAGGTAGCCAAAGAGAAAAGTAAAAGGATTCAGCAAGCAAGACAACGAGAGCACAAGGGGAAGAAGGGTAGAGGCAAAGCTGGGGCTGATGCTGGGGGTGGAAAGGGGAAGCCCTTGACGGGGATACTGTGGTTCCCCAGGGCATTCACTGCCTCAGAGCATCAGCCTGGATCAGGCAGGGTGTGCAACTAGCACCAGTGAAAGGGCAACGGCTCTGCCAGGGACAGGGAAGGGTAGCTCAGAGAGACCAGATGGTGCAGGCAGACCAGGTCTGGCAGCCCTCTTTGTGGGTACAGGCAGAGCTGGCAGCAGGAGAACCTGAAGCGGGAGGGGTGTAACTGAAATTGGAGGGCTGGGGCAGCAGAAGGACAATGCTGTGTGGCTCTTCTAAAAGGAAGAGGAAACCACAGAGTGCTCAGCACATCTTCAGTCCCCTGGGAAACACTGAGACAAGCAGCAAAGCAGCCCCAGGACACCACAGGACAATCAGCAGCTGCTGATCATGGGCAAACTGTGGCAAACCCAATCTGATTTTCTCCTTCGACAGTGTGCATATCTTGATGTTTGCAAGGCTTTTGACACAGATTCATAAAAGAAGCTCAGAAGCAAGTTGCAGCTCATATTCAGCCTAACCCTGCTCTAAAATGACCAGTGGCCCCAGCTTGGATAACCGCCTCCAGGCTACAGGTGCCAGCAGATGAGATAACGGGATACAGGACTTGCAGGAAAAATAGAAAGATAGAAAGAGTGGGAATTACGCTGGGATGCAGATTCCTACCCCCAAAGTCTCCGTCCATGCCGCTCTCACTGACAAATTTATCTAACAGACTCGGGGAGCAGGATACCACACAGCAGAGCACAGCCCCGGCAGTATCCTAGCACAACCAGGCCATTATATAAACAAGAAATGGGGAGCAAGAAGCAAGTGAGTAATTCTAGGGGGAAGGACGTGATATTCTAATAATATGTGGGGCTAACAGCTAAAAAGGGGCAAACATGATGCTGGCGTATGTTATTGGAGGTGGCTTCAGGAGATGCTGCAGACAGCTCTGCCTTTCTCCACAGCACTGGGAAGCAGCAACTGGAGAAGGCAGCTATGTCTGGACATTGCCCTTTGAGCCTGTTGGAGACAATCCAGGGAAGGATGTCAGAGACCGAGAAAACATGACCAGCAAGAAAAACCAGCAAGACATGGGCCTGCTTAATTGGTGGAAGAGAGCAGAGGGGGCTGTGGCAGCAGCCTGCAGGAATGTAAATGATTCCTGCAATGAGGAAAGGATTAATCTGCCCATGCTAGATAACGCAAGAAGTAGGTTTAAATTCTCACAGGGAAATTCAAGGTAGACGCTAGGAAAAATCTTCCTAGTCATGAATGAAGAGGGGCTGGAGTCTCCATTGTGAAGATTTCTGGGAGAGCTGGGTCCCAGGCAGCGTGGCATTAACTGGCATTGGGTTATCTCAAAAGTTCCCTCATTTCTAGGATTTTACCTTTTCTGGGTAGAAACATATGGAAAACCACTAAAGTATACACCTGACTGGTTTTATGGCCTGTGAAGAAGGGAAGGTAGAACAACTGGGTAAGCCCTGAGAATAACCCCTAGAGACTCAAGGGGATGAAAGGATCTGTAGGGACACCAGCGCCAACACCAGCATCATCCCACAGAGCCACACAGGGGGTTGCTGGAGGCTGGGTATCAAACCAGCTTCCCCTGGGAACTGACAGCGAAGCCAGGGCTGGAGAAGTCACAGGAATGAACTTTTGGGGTAAAACAAAGCAGGTGAAGCTCATGTGGGCAGCAGATACCATGTCCTGCCAGGTACTCAACAGGAGCCTGGGGAAAGAGGAGACTAGTGAGGAAATATACCTGGAAGCAGAACCAGTCAGAGTCAGCAATAGGGAAATAGGACAGAAACAGTGTTTAAAGCATTGAGGGCTGTGTAATTTGAATTTGTGAAATTGTCTGTTGTCTCCATCCAGGGCTGGTCATGGCTGGTGGCTCTGCTTTAGTTTCATGCACAAAATGCGCAGAGCTCATACAGGAGGCAGGTGATGGATGTTCAGGGACCTGACTAAAGATGAGCAGCATGTTAAGAACCTTTTGCTCTTGTTAATTGGAGGAGTGATTAGAAGTACCTGTGAGCTGGCAGTTCTGAAGCAACAGGAACCACAAAACTTGAGCAGAAAGTAAATCCCGGGGATCTGTCTAAGAGCACTGGGAAATGGCTGTTGGCACATCTGTCCCCACCCAGCTAAAGCTCCTGCCCACAAGGTGGCCCTGGGGTTAGGTTTGACCAGATGAAAATGATGGTTCCTGCCACCATCACATGCTGCAGCAGAGCCCTGTGGGGTCCACACAGCAAGGGTCATGGGTGCTAATGCAGGCATGGGGCAGAAGGCTGCAGCACATCACAGCTGGCTACTCAGTCCTTTTCTTCTCAGCCTGAGACAGCATCCACAGAAGAGCAGCAGAAAATTAAGGCAAAGTTCTCCACAGACATGAAGCTCGATGTATCTCTGTGGGATAAGGTGGGCTGTGATACTGCATCCTGGGGACAGCCTCATGGGACACCCTCCCTCAGGGTGTGTGGGGCCCTGTGGGGAAGGAGGCTCTCAGGTCTTCACTGCATGATCTATCGCAAACTTACACCCATATCATGAGCAGGGCACAGGGTTGGACAGTCCCCAGGTTTACAGCAATGACAAAGCAAAGGGCTCACTGCAAGGCCAGGGCAAGAGACAGCCCCGAGCACAGTAACTCAGTGCCGGGGAACCACAATGGCACAGGGGACCGACCGCCCAGGAAATTCCTGGTTCCTGTGATCACCCCATCTCCTTTGCCATCAGTCACCTGCAGCAACAAAGCCCAGGAAACCGCTTAATAATCCCAAATCATCCCAGAGGAAAATTTGCAGCAGCAATCACGTAATTTATCTGATAGAAGCTCCTGAGGGCAGGGGAATTTCCTCAAATAACCACACCCGAGGAAACCTCTCTCCTAGAACGGTGAGTTTCCAGACAAAGCCTGCCTTACAGACTCCCCAGACCAAGGCTAAGGAAACACCAGCCTGTTGGATCCCTGGGGTCCCCTGCATGCATTGGGGCTCAGTTGATCCTGTGACAGCCCAGCAGCTGGGAGCATGAGGAGAATAACCCTGCAGGTGACAAGCAAAGATGGGGCCAAGGGGCATCTGGGCTAGAGCATCTCCAGTCCCACACACAGATTAGCCACTGCTTCAGTTGCATGAGGAGGAGCCCACCACCTCCTTGCTGTGCAGCAAAGGGTGCCTAACATACGAGAGTTTCAACAAGGGTCAGCCCCAGGTGACTCCTGGAGTCGGGCGGTCCTGTGATATCCACGGAACTGAGCAGAGGCATCTAAGCATCTCACCTGGGTTCAGAGCAGCTCTTCAGATTGTGCACTGGAAAGTCAGCCTGCTTTAACCTGACCACTGGTCACACTGGTCTTTAAGATTCTGAATTCTGCCTCAGTACTAACACTGGTTAATTACTCGTGCTTGTTTACAGGCTACACAGGGTCTTAAAAATCTGTTTCTTCATCCTCTGGCTGCCTGCTGGTTCTGTATTTCATAGAGCCATAGGCGTGCTTCAACACCCAGGAAGTGACTTGATGCTGTGGCATCAAGAAACTCTCTGGAACCTGACCATGGCCACAGCTGGCAGAAAGGAGGTTCCCTACCCACTGTTCCCATATGCAACTGGCAGATCACGGGGCAGCTCCAGCCCTTCTGTGGTTTGCTGCCTTGCCAGAGGCACTTGGCAATTGAATGTTGCTTCTCACCCAATACGCAGAGCAGCGCAGCAGGGGCTGGGCTGACACCCACATTCACTGCAGGACCTGGTGGCTGGACCTGCGTTGTCCCCCTTGCCCAGGCTGGTTGGGTGTCATTGCCCACCACCAAGCATTCCCAAGCAAAATCCTCCCAAAAGACCTTTCTAAACACAACTGATGCCTTTACTGCCTGACTCCTCAGCCTCCATCTCTCCTTCCCAACTCCTGTCTCTGACGTGGGCCCCACTTTCCAGCTGCTCAACAGGGTCTATGGCTGCAGCCAATGGACTTGTGCACAGCCCCCCAAGAGGAGTCTGCACGGTATCTGGTTCGCAGAAGCAGAGCTTTTTTACTGGAGCATGTGTACAAGCCTCACAGCTCTCATTAAGCCTTTTGTCAACATCTGAACCTTTGGAGGCAGACAAAGAGCAGAAGTTGAGCAGCCCAACAGCACCATCACGCCTGAACTCTGGTCTGAAATGATTGACACTCTCTGGTTCCACTTGTGGCGTGTATGGGGAGAGGATGCTTGAGCTGTCCTAACTGCCAGGCACAGCATGCCCAGGCTGGCTGTGACTCTTTGCTATGGCCAAAACACAATCTGTTCATGCCAATGACTCCAGTGCAATAACCCTGCTGGTTTTTACCCAGGTTTGTATCAGCATGAGCAATCTGTCTTGAAATTTGCTTCTAGAGATGCAGTAAAACCAGATCTATCTGCTGATGTGTATCTGACAGGAGTTTATGTATTTCAGTCTAAGGTCCAGATTTGGAAACAATCTTGTGCCTCCACTATAAAATCTGTAGGACAGCTTCTGGAAAGCTTCTAGATAAACGTAGCCTTCCACCTTGCTTTACAAACGTGTCATCAAAGAGAGACAGGAGAACTGAGGCTCCTGGTCCTCAGTTCCTGCTGACCTACATCTGGGGATCCTGGAAGGAGGTCAGACAGAGCAACGTGATGCTGATGAGAGCTTCCCCTCCCCTCTGGACTTGGTGCTCTGAGGCCAAGCCCTTTGCATGAGAGGATGCAGTGTGGAAAGGAGCTGAGGGATCCTTCACTCACCTTGTGCTGAGACAAATGTCCATGACAGCCTGGGAAGACAATTCTGTGAGCTCTGGGGCCCCTTCAAGGCCACCAGCTTGTAAGGAGGTCACAGCTAACCATTGGAGACACACCGACCTCCCCAGGCAAGTGAAGGACCCCTCTAAGATGCGCAAACATACAGCACCAGAACATCCCTCTCTGCAAGAGGACAAGATTAGCCTGGAAACATGTGGCTTTCTTCAGCCTCAAGGGACTCCCTTCCTGCTGCTGAAGCTGTCCCTGTGGCAGCCAGTGTCTGTCCCTGTGGCGGCAGCAGGCCTGGCATGGTGTGCATGGCTGTCCCAGGGCCGCACAGACTGTGTACCAGCCCAGGCACTCACACCTGTCCAGCCAAGCACGCTGCAGCACTGAGGTGTGCCTGGGCAGCCTGTGCTGCCACTGAATGTTAAGCAGGTGCTGGAAATCTCCCAGTTCCCATGTGGGAGAAGCAGCACAGTCAGCACTAGCCTGCAGAAACAGCATACCACTGTGCTGCCGCTCAGCCTGGGCGCTCCTGGGTGGAGAGGCTGTACCTTCTGCCACAAAAATCTGCCTTTTGGATAAATCAGTGGCATTTGCAAGAGCGGCATGCAACATCAGAGGTCTCTGTCCCTGCTGGCAAGCTCAGACTCACTGCTCTTCATGCACCTAGGTTCAGAGCTGTGCACGGTGGCCTGCAGACAGTCTGTGGCCAGTGCTGGTGTGTGGCAGCTGCTAGAGCAAAGTCACTGCCCTGGTCGCACAGGGGACAGGATTCAGGTCACAACCACCAACCTTGGAACTCAGCACAGAGCCTGTTCCCAACGCCCTGCAGACCTTGGGAGTCTTCAGGACCTCTGGTCCCTGGTGGTACCAGGACATCCTGGGTACCGCCAGGCTCCAAATGATGCTTTTCCCACTTTAGGTACACTGGCCAGGAGAAAGGCACAGACACTCAAAGAGCCAATGTCCCGGCAGGAGACTCAGCTGCAGATCAGTCTCTGCCTTTCCCACTGACCTTTTGTGAAAGGCAATGAAACATATTATTTCTAATTTTCACATTGCTTTCTTTTGTGTTTCTGGCTGTTGCCTAGCTCAGATGCAGTGAGTAACATTTGCATTTTGCTTTTCCTGATTCCAGGTAACAGTGTTCTCAAGGTAGGTATGTTACAGTAACACATTTCTCCTTTATGGTGGGGCACATCTATAGATGAGGTCCAGCAGCCTCCCCCGGCACATGGCAGGTAGCAATAACCCCCTGCGCACCCCAGTGCAGCGCTGGCTGTGCTCCCTGGGAGAAGGCTGCTCCCCCATGTGCAGTGAGGTGTAGGGGGTGTCCTGATCCCAGAGGAGTTTGCCCAGGGACACTGTCACAATCCCTCTTTATTGAGCTCAAAACTTTGATTATTTTTTTAATGGCAAGAATAGCTATTATCATCATCATCATGAGATCCAGAAGGAGGTGATCCCAAAGACTATGGCCAAAACGGCTGCTGGCAGCAAGGTTGTGCTCCAGGTAACGCCTGACCCCAGCTCTGTTCAGCTGAGCATCCTGCACTCATAGGGGTTCCATCCTGCACCCAGGAGGATTTGGGAATATCCAGGCTCAGGACCTACTTGTGCTTTCCAGATAAGCTGAGAAGGGTTCCAGTACTGCCATCAAAGGGCACTGGGGCCACCCAGACATAGAGTTCCCACTGGCCTTGTGAGGGGGCCAGGTAGGAATGGTCCCCATTTGGGTGCACTACTCAGTCCTATTTGTTGCTAGCACAGTGAATTAACAACACTGGAACAGTTCTCTAAATCACCTTGTCCAAAACACAGCAATCCCACTCCATAAATAATAAAATAGTTGTGGCCTGGATTAAGGCTGGATTGGTAGATGAGTTCCAATTATAAAATCACACAACTGAGAAGCCAGAAAGGCATCAGTGACATATGACCAAGATGGGCACAGGGCACTTTAATACAGGTGGAGGAGCTGAACCAGTTTCTTCTGGTGAAGAGGTACCTGAAGAGCTACCCAGGAATTGCTTTAACAGCAGTCTTCAAGCACTGAAAGGGCAGTTAACAAGGATAATGAAGTCAAATCCTTCTTGGCAGTGCCTGGTGATACACTAAGGAGCAACAAAATGAGTCCTGAAAGGTTCAGGTGGGATGTTAGGAAACATCCCTTTCCTTCCTTAGGAGGATAGTGCAGCCTTGGCACAGGTCAACAGAAAGGTGGGGAAATCTCTGGCCACAGCCAGTGTTGAGGCTGAGGCAGGCAGAGCCGTGGCTGATCTCATCTTGCCTTGGTTACCAATGCGGGGCTGGGAAGGGACCTCTGGAAATTTCTAACACAACCTCCTCTGGTCCCTTCCCACCAATACTTCTGCAATTCTAGAAAAAAAATGGTGCTAAAGTGTCTTCCTGAATTATATTTTCCAGATGAATTGTCATCTGTGAGGGGATTTGTTTGTGTCTTGCTTTACCGTTTCCTTACAACTGCCTATTTCACATGGACAGCAATGAATTGCTTAACCATGCTTTGGTGTTGAGACCAACTGACTAAAAAGTGGTTAATCTGAAAATAAGATGCTTTGGTTTTCTGGTCAGAAAGTACCAAATAATTCCACCTTTACAGGAATTCTTCATACAGAGGCCAAGGTGCTGTTCTGGAGACAGAGGGAAGATACAGCCAAGGATAGAGTCAGTTGGCCAAAGATGTGACCAGTGCAGGATGAAAATGAAAAGATGAAGTACAGGCATGCCCGATGGCTAGGGAAAGAGTAGGTAGGACTAGGGAAAGGAAAAGGCACTGGAGAGGAATAATCGGCATGCATTGACCTTCAATAAGCAGAAAAAGACTCTCAACCTGGGGAACAGGAGAGAAAAAACATACATGTCATAGAATCATGCAATGGTTTCAGTTGGAAGGGACCTTTCAACTTCCAGCCCTCCTGCCATGGGACACCTCCCACCAGACCAGGTTGCTCCAAGCCCCATCCAGCCTGGCCTTGAATCCCTCCAGGGATGGGGCAGCCACAGCTTCCCTGGGCAACCTGTTCCAGTGCCTCACCACCCTCACAGCGAAGAATTTTTCCCCAATGTCTAATGTAAATCTCCTCACTTTCAGTTCAAAACTGCTACCTCCTATGGCTTCCCTCCCCAATCAAGAGTCCCTCCCCATCTCTCCTGTACCCTTTTGGGACTGGAACGGGCTCTAAGGTCTCCCTGGATCCTTCTCTTCTCCAAGTTGAACCTCTCCCAATTCTCTCAGCCTGCCTTCACAGCAGAGGTGCTCCAGCCCTCAGAGCATCTCCGTGGGCTCCTCTGGACCAGTTTCAACAGGTCCATGTCCTTCCTGTGCTGAGGACTCCAGCACTGGACACAGTACTCCAGGTGAGGTCTCACAAGAGCAGAGTAGAGGGGAAGAATACTCTTCCTGGCCCTGCTGGCCATGATCCTTTTGAGGCAGTCCAGGATGCAGGGGGCTTTCTGGGCTGCAGGAGCACAATGCCAGCTCATGCTGAGCTTCTAATCCACTAACACCCCCAAGTCCTTCTACTCAGGGCTGCTCTCAATCCATTCTACACCCAGCCTGGATTTGTGCTAGGGATTTCCATGTCCCACATGCAGGCCCTTGTACTTGGCTTGGTTGAAGTTCATGAAGTTCACATGTGACCCACTCTCAAGCCTATTCAGGTCTCTCTGGATGGCATCCCTTTCCTCCAGCGTGTCAACCATGCGACACAGCTTGGTGTCACTCGCCAACTTGCTGAGGGTGCACTCAATTCCACTGCTCATGTCTCTGACCGAGATGTTAAACAGCACCAATCCCAGTACTGACCCCAAAGGAGCACTGCTCATCACTGGCTTTCACTTGGACATTGAGCCACTGACTGCAACCCTTTGAGTGCGGCCATCCAGCCAGTTCCTGAGCCACCGAGTGATCCATCCATCAAATCCATCCATGACTTTCCAATTTAGAGACCAAGATGAGATGTGAGATTTTCAGTTCATGTTTCCACCAGTGCCATCCATGGCCTGAGGGAGGATGAAGACGTGGGTTGGAGCAAGTGAGAAAGGATAAAGGGGAACGCTGCAGAGAGGGAAGTCCTGCCTTACTGGAAGAATATACTGTGCAGGGAACCTGGAGGAGGCATGGAACGGGGTGAGTATAGCCAAGGGACATAGGTCCATCACAGAGCTATGTCCTCTGTGTTTGATCTACGTGTGTGCAGTGACAGGTAAGCAGAGAACATCAACACCCATTCTCTGGCCAGGAGCCCTCCATCACCAGCAGAAGAGTGGTACAGCCATGAGGACAGCACCTGGGGAAAGCCGGGAGGTGCAAAGGGAACACGCCAGCACAGGACACCGGTACCAGCGGGCGCTGAGCAGCCCAGGGCTCCAGAGAGCGCAGTGCGAGGCTGCGCCGGCATCCCCCCGGGCAAGCGGGATGGCTGCACAAGGACTAGGTTAATCAGCCCCGAGTCTCAGCAGGGCTAATTAGCCCGAGCAGAGTTTGCTTTTGCTGCAAGAGTAACCCCGCATCAGCCGGGAGGCTGCAGCGCCTCCCCGCTGCCGGCCCTGCGCCTCCTCGCAGGCGGGCCGGTAGCTCACGCCTCCTCAGGCCCACGGGGCCAGCACCGCCACTAGGACGGGGTCTCGCTGGTCCGGCTGCGGGGTGCTGCACCGGGGAGGGGCGGGGGAAGCCAGGCACAGCCCCCCGTAGGGGCTCTGCTGCCAGGGGTTCCAACAGGAAACGCACCTCGCAGGCCTCCCGCGACCTCCGCCGGACCCAAGGCAGGCGCCGTTCTCAGCCCGTACCCCCCAAAGGGGCGGCGCCTCCTCCAGCCCTGCCTGAGCGGGGCCGCCCGCGGGCGCCTCCGCAGGCCCCGGGACCG